>LPNX010258121.1:381652-440848 GCA_001517045.1 Pseudotsuga menziesii
CTATGAAAGTATAGAACACCAAAGGAATCACTCACTGGAATCCCAACCAACACAAATGAAAACAACCATGGGCTCAAGCATCATTAATCGGTTCAAACATCATTATTTTTGTTGGAAAAATATTTAAATAAATACTTGCAATTAAATTGATCAAATGCTCAATTAAATTAATTTAATGCATTTAATCCCTTAACATTTCTAAATTTTATATTTAGGAAAATAAGCTTTTATATGTATGGTCAATGAAATCACAAACAATTACACAAGTCATCAAATTTAACCAAAATCATGAAAGAACTATACAAATACGTCAATAAAAATTGTTAAGAAACTATGATGTTTTATTATTATTATGTTATGTCAATCAACTTGATTAATATATGAAGTGACACAATAAGGAAGAGTAGTGGACTCTAAATTACTTAGATCCATAATTTGTAATCTCTAAATTCAAAATGTTTAGTGTTGGCTCCAATTAACTATAAAAGAACATTATAGTTAGGACTAGGGATACTTTTTTGTGGTAAATGATGAAGGTCCTATTTTCTTTTGTTAGTTCTTAACTCGAGAGTATAGTAATTACAATTTTTTAGATGATTGCATTTTTTCTTTATATTCAATCTCACATGCTTATGAACCAATTTTTTGTTAAGCTTCAAGATATATATGCAAGTTAAGTTATTGTTTTTAGGATATCTTTGTAATATGGCTTGCATTTAAGACTTTAAAAAACAACAAGCTTTTCTTATAAATTATATTTTATTGTTTTCACAAGTGAACCTTTTTTTGTAGGATTTTAGGTACTAAAGGGGTCTATCTGAAATATCATGTTTTGAATGAGATCAACCTATTTTCGCTGACAACTACTTGAGAATTTTGTTTTAGAAACTATAAAATTTAAGATTACTTCTAAAAATTGCTATATAACTTATAAATATTAAATCACTCTAGTGTCTTCTTTGATTTGATTTGCTAATGTGAACATTGTTTTTGTTAAATTGCTCTCAGATGTACTCCATTTTCTCCCAAGACTTGATAAAAGTTGTTTTTTACTATCTACACCTTTTTATTCTCTTGTTTTGTATCATACATAACCACAAATTGATAAAAGTTGTTTTTTACTATCTACACCTTTTTTATCTTTATTTTTAATCGTGAATGACCTACGTTTTATTGCACCTTTTGGAGTAATTGCTAGTTTTATTTTGAGTAAAAAAAAGGAAAAAAACAAAACAAAAACAACTCCAAACAAAAAAACAAAACAAAAAACAACTAGAGATTTGTATAGATTTGTCATCATGAAACTAGAAAGATTTGAGCTTTTGGCACTTCGTCGAAGACATAAAATCAATGTTACCAGAAAACGACTTATAACTTACGGATGATCTTTACATAGATGTACACTGATGATAACATTTGGTTTGGCCTTATGTGAAATAGTGGTTGAACCTAATAAAATAAAATTATTAATAATTTTTTATATTACGTCCAAAATGACACTAGAATTTGGATATGCCTTTATTGGTTCAAACAGTAATTATTGTATTTTATTAATAATAAATTTGGTTTTTGATTTATTTAAAAATATGGATTACATATTTTAATATCATATTTCTTTTTAAGGTAGAATTTCAATATCACATTATTATTGTACAATAAAGTGAATATAGAATTGTCACTGTGGTGGTGTGTTGGTAGGGCGAGATAGATTTCATTCCATCCACCTTGGTCTTAATTTTGTTGAGACATGTTCTTGCTTGGATGTGATCTACCATCCATGAAAGTGAGGAAGTTTGTTAAGATTTCCTAGATTTGAATATTAATTTTTTTTTTATAAATAATTTCAAAATAATAATTATTTGATGTGTGGAGTGAAGGTAAGTTTCTTTATTAATAAGTATAACTTTTTCTTCATTAAATATGGTGTTGGGTAGGGCACAAATAATAGATTTGCAACAAACCAAGGTTTAAGGTTTAAGGGATTTTCTTTGATTATATATTGGATTTGTATATTCTAGAGTATGTTCTAACACTTAATATCTATCATGCTTGTATGTTTCGTTGTTGTTGAGAATGAAATGTAGGTTCAAGTGTGATTGAATGTTCAACGGGGATCTTCTACGAACGTCCAAAATAAGGTATGCTTCTCATCCCTTAGTGTTAGACTTGTTTATCTCTTTAGCATATTGGAAGTGGATAGATTTCTGGTGTCATACTGTCTGTTATGGTCCACCCCAAGCCATAGGAAGTTTTCTCCATAACAAGTAGTAAGTGAATCTTTCAATAGTACTAGTGGAGTAGCCAATGAATCGTGAAAGTCGTTTTGACGTGCCTTGTTACATTTCATGTTGTACTAAGATGTATTGCAAACCATTTGTTCATTTTTTTATCTTCAATGTTTCATATTTGTCATAACCTTTCAAAGAATATGCTTTTTTGAAGTAAGTGTGGACAAAATGAGCATCCGTCCTTCAACATACAAAAAAGCTCGGGATGTGAAGATGGGTTATAAGGAAAGAAGACTAGTGGCTAAACAAGGAGAAGAAGGGGAAGACCGAAGTGAGCAACAAGGTCAATGGAATGACAACACAAGGCAAATCTTGGTATGAAGGTAAATATTATCATCAAATATTAACCCACTCATTTTTTTTTCTAAAATGTAAATATTTTTCCTCATGCATTTTGTGAAATTTTGCAAGTATTACCTTCTGTACAAAATAAAAACCGATACGCAACTATTACCCATTATACAAAACAACACTGGATAAGCAATTACACCATACCTTCTATACAACACAAAATTTAGTAAGCACTTACACTAGCATACTATAACTTATTTCATTCTTGTCATGCTTGTAGTTGTAGCGACTACAACAAGGGTTCCATGTTATTGCAATGAATACACTTGATTGTAACAATCCTATATAAGTTGTTGCATGTAATGTTTACTTGTAGTGACTAGGACTTTGTCTTTCGTTCTTTGCTTAGTTGTCTTCCCATGCTCCATCAACCATCGAATGACACTTTCTTCGGATTCTCACAACCTCCTCGATTCTTTTACCTTTAATTCTATGCTCCCTTCCTCAATAACTTGCCTCACCTTGTCAACATCCTAGTGAGTCACCTCCTTAACATCTCAATGAATTCCTTATCTAGTTTATTCAAACATCATGCCTTATATAGTGCATCATGTCTGAAGACTTATTCCACCCTTTCCATAAGCTATGGTTCCTCACATATTTCAATCAAGTTCAATCACCAAGCCATTGATCCACTCCGCAACAAGAAAAATGGCATATGCATCGTTCATTTGATGTTAAACTTGCCTTATTTGGGTTGTGTGAAACAAAACCTAACTCCTCCAAATCAAGTGTTTATGTCCAACTTCCTATTTCACAAACCCATGTATAAGAAAACTCCCCTCATTAGCAATCAAATTGAATTGGAGGGCATGCAAGTGGTTGGATGTCACTACAAGCAAAGGGTCTAAGCTTGCAACTTAATTATCATGAAAAGAGTTGAAGCACCCAACAAGCCAATTAGCAACACACACAAGCACGTGTCTTTTGGTTGGCAATCAATATGGTGTTCACTTGAATTATGTTGGTGGAGTCAATTCAAGAAATTAGTTTTATGTCTATTCTATATTTATGACAAAGAAACAAAAGATAAAAGAAGGGGGTGTTTTGAACAATTGTCTTCAAAGCCATGGAAGAACATGCTAAACTGTGAGAGAAAACACGAATGACAGAGTGTCAAATTATATACTAGAAAGTGTTTGAGATTTTCAAAATTTAGATCCTAGAGCCTTAGATATTTTAACTAACTTGAACATAGTTTATATTTCCAAATCTAATGTTTACATTGATTACAGTACCATTTTAGGATATTTCTAAAAAAATTGTGGAATTGTAGACTCCAACTACTTAGTATTCTAAACTTGGTGACCACACGTGCATCTATATTAATGTATGATTTATTTTTATGTGAGATGGTTAGCCACAGGGAATATTACCGAGAATGGAATTGAGTATATGCTTGACTACAAGGGAATATAGGCTTGACTATAAGGGTTATTTAGAAAACTATTTTCATTATTTGTATTTTAGTGTTTGGGTTACAATTTTTTTTTAAATTAGTTTTAAGTCTATTCTATATCTCTAACCGAAAAAACAAAAGAAAAAAGAATGTGGAGTTTGCACAATTGCCTTCAAAGCCACAACAGAACATGTCAAACTACAAGAGAAAACATGAGTGATAGAGTGTCAAATTGAATACTAAAAAGTGTTTAAGATTTTCAAATTTAGATCCTATATCTTTAGATATTTTAACTAACTTGAACATAGTTGATATTTCCAAATCTAATATTTAGAACAATTATAGTACTCATTTAGAATATATTTCTAAATTTTTTTATGGAATTGTAGACTCCAACTACTTCATATTTTAAACTTGGTGACTACATGTATATTTGTCTTAACTTACGATTTATTTTTATTCCAGATAGTTAGTGATGGGAAGGGTTATTTAAAAAATTGAAAATGGAATTGAATGTATATTACTGAAAATGGAATTGAATGTATGCTTGACTAGAAGGGTTATTTAAAAAATTGCTTTCATTGTTTGCATTGTTTGTATTTTAGTGTTTGCATTATAAGCTTTTAAGAGATTGAAACAAAAAACAAAGATGAAAAAAATATGAAATAAGGCACATATAAGGTATATTAAATAAGGTATTATTTAATATTCTATAATAAATTGAATTATATTAATTTTAATAATATTTTGTATATTAAAATTTAATAATATTTTATATATTAAAATTTAATAATATTTTGAAAGATAATTATTTTTAAGTAATTTTAAATTATATTAAAATAATAACTTTTATTTAAATTTAATATATTTATTTAACCATTTAGTTTAAAAAAAAGAATAAAAAAGTTTATTTAATTATTTTTGTTCGAAATAATTATATTCTATACATATATCTGCATTATATACCCATATTGCATTAAAAGCGTTACTTTTTTTTTCACACCAATAAGACAACTTTATTTATAATGAAAACTTGTGTCGTAGTTATAAAGTATTCCTGACTAGACATTGTATACATCTGAACCGAGCTCTAATGTAACCCTTTCATTCATATTTTTGCCTTCAGACCACAATAACTTATAAGATCAAGATAAAACTAATACTTAAATCTAGAAAAAGCATGAGACTAATTTTGTGATAGATAGTAATCAGAAGTTTAAACAATGCTCAAAATGTCATGCTCAATGCAGGTTCCCTCCTGGAACAATTCCCAAACAATCTTCCCTGAATCTTCCTTAAGGGCGAGTTTGGACAAATGATCGGCCTCAGTGTTCAGCTCTCTCATGACATGGATGAAATAAATTGTATGAAAGCTGTTGATGATGCTTCTAGTCCGGATGACCCAATGCTGCAGATCCAAGTTGTTCAAGGTGCACTTGTTCATTTCCCAATCGATAATTGCTTTGGAATCCCCAAAAATCATAATAGGGAGCAAATCCATTTTCCAGGAAAAGTAGAGAAGGCCCTAGAGAGCCACGAGCTCAGCCTTTGTATTAGTGCCACCACCAGCCACCGGTTTTAGTCGGTAGGAAGATTTTTTTTTTCTTCTGATTCTTAACACCATGCCAGCCCCATATATACCATTATGTTGGGCACCGTCGAAAAAACCAACTACCCCATCCAGATCCACGCTAGGAACATTGATAATTCTACAGTGCGGCTTCCTGTTCAATGAACAGAAGGAAATTGGCCAATTAAGAGCATTTGATCCTGGTTTGATCGTATCAATAGGAGTCTCCTGAAAAATACAATGATTTCACTCTTTCCATACAGACAAGAAAACTTCCAGAATGATGTCGATATTCAGACCTGTCGCCTTGATCCAATGTTGAATGTTGAAGAACATACAATCTGAGTCCCAGTTAGCTAGCTGAGCAAGTTGCACCCCCAACTAGGACCAGACTTTCTGGAAGAAGGGACAAGTCCCAAAAATGTGACTAGTTGTTTCCCTGTCAGCTCGACAGAGACAACACCAACCGGGACCAATAAAACCGCGTTTCTGTAATGAGTCCCAGGTCAAGATCTTCTAGTTAATAAAAGTGTTACTAAGTGAATAAGTCTATTTTGAAAACTTAAAATAAAAGAAATTAACTTAACCTTTCTATAAAAACGTCATAATCATTAAAAAATAGCATAGTTCATTGAAAATATTAATATACATTTTCAAAGATAAAAACTTAATACTATTTAGGTTTAAAGAAGAAAACCATAAAGAAAAACGATTAGGCCTATCTAAGAACTATCATTAAATGTGTATTTGAAAATGATATATCCATATAATGAAAAAGCTTTGATACCAATAATCTTAGGATTGGAAAAAATTACCATCTCATTGGCACCTTGCACTGCATGTTTTTTATTCTCACCTTTAAAAAAACATATTTATGGAATTGAAAATAATATTTATGAAATTTATAAAATTACAAGTGGTTTAAAGAAATGAATGTTTGGAATTTTTAAAATATGTTCCTAGATATATGATAAAGCAGTTTAAAGATTTTTTTTTAATATTTTTATAAAAATATGATAAAAGTTTTTAGAGAGCAAAGGAAATTATAAAATTCAGATTCATGAATAATAATCAAAAGAAATTTCAAATATTTTAAAGTACGAAGCACGGCAGTGGGAGTTGCTGAAAACTAGTATGGGAATGATTGATGTGATATTGCTGGAAAGTGCTGATGAAAAACTCCCCGCTCTTCACCAATGGATCTAACCATTTTGGTAATTAAATGTTTTATAGTTTATTTAAATTTTATTTTTAATTTATTATTAACAAAATTTAATAAACAATTTTATAAAACTTGTAGTAAGATGATATTTGATTTTTTTAGTTCTTTAATTAAATCAATAATTTGATGTAATAAAGTGTTTATGGTTGATTTATTATGTAATTGTTAAAAAGAGTTTATGGTGAATGTTATAAGTTAAACTATACTTAAAAGATTTATTGAACAATTGGATATAGTTCAAGTGATTGTGGGATGAAGTGTTATCCTCTTTATCCAAACTTCATTCCCATAAATGACATTGAACTTAAAAAAATGTTTTACACACTTTTAGATATAGGGCACTTTTTTAGAATGATTTCACTCCACCTTTTATCTATACATCAAAGGAATTACCATTCTCAAAAGGAGTCACCATCCTCATAAACTTCCCATAGGTGATTGAAGACAACAATAACAGGAGGATCCAAGTAGAAACTATAGACAAATATAGAGCATGGGTCTTTTTATACAGAGCATCACAAGGTACTCCAAAAATTGGGGGTATTGATGAGGTCTTATTCATGGATGACACCCATTGGATTAAATTCAATGTTGACTTTGGACCAAACACATACTTATACGATTGAAGTGATTGTTCTAAAAATCCTTTTGCCACTTGCAGAGTTAAAAGGGATCCAAAAGATTCAAATCATAGGTGATTCACAACCGACGATTAATTGGTTCAAACAAAGAAGACCCCCAAAAATATATATCTCAGACCCCTCTATGAAAAAGTAAAACTAAGGTTATTTTTCAGTAGGTTAAACAAGCTCTCAAAAGAAAGTCTTCACACATGTTTTAGTCTTTGGCACATACAATTTCCAAATAAATAAATACAAACAATTATAAACCACCTAAAAGATAATTCTAATATACATATTTTTAACAAAGTTGTATGTTACACGTTTGGAAATTTATTCTTAAAAAGAGAACACACTGAAAATTCCAAATGTTAAAAAAGATTTTGTTTTGGTTTTTAGGAGTAAATACTTTTGTTTTGTTGGCTTGTTATTTATTTTTATGCTGCACAAACATTTCAATATGGAACCATGAACACTACAATATGGAACCATGAACACTATAATCTAGTATATAATGCAGGGGGATTTTACTACAACCCAACCATTTGCATTGATCGGACGACCTGGCTCACGTGAGCGGTCACATCCGACGTTGCCGGTCGTCCGATCAGTGCAAATGGTCGGGTACGTAGGTTACTCGTATGCAGGGCCTAAATATGATTTTAGGAAAAATAAAATTACAATTTCTTTTAGGAAAAAAACTATTTTTATTTTATGTTAAAAAAAGGAAAAAAACAAAACAAAAACAACTAGAGATTTGTATAGATTTGTCATCATAAAACTAGAAAGATTTGAGCTTTTGGCACTTCGTCGAAGACATAAAGTCACTGTTACCAGAAAACGACTTATAACTTACGGATGATCTTTACATAGATGTACACTGATGATAACATTTGGTTTGGCCTTATGTGAAAGAGTGGTTGAACCGAATAAAATAAAATTATTAATTATTTTTTATACTACGTCCAAAATGACACTAGAATTTGGATATGCCTTTATTGGTTTAAACAGTAATTATTGTATTTTATTAATAATAAATTTGGTTTTTGATTTATTTAAAAATATTAATTACATATTTTAATATCATATTTTTTCAAGGTAGAATTTCAATATCACATTATTATTGTACAATAAAGTGAATATAGATTTGTCAAGGATACTGTGGTGTGTTGGTGGGGCGAGATAGATCTCATTCCATCCATCCTGGTTTTAGACATGTTCTTGCTTGGATGTGATCTACCATCTATGAAAGTGAGGAAGTTTGTTAAGATTCAGATTTGAATATTTTTTTTTTTTATAAATAATTTTAAAATAATAATAATTTGATGTGTGGAGTGAAGGTAAGTTTCTTTATTAATAAGTATAACTTTTTCTTCATTAAATATGGTGTTGGGTAGGGCACAAATAATAGATTTGCAACAAACCAAGGTTTAAGGGACTTGTAAATTATGGGTGACTTGAAACTATTGATTGGATGATGCAATGAAATGCCATATTTCAAATCTAGCATGTGATGGCATAATAACAAAGTCTTGAATGCTAAAATTACGTCTAATTACATCTCTTACAATGATATATTTAGGGAATTTAATAAAAAGGTAGATTGATTTTTGAAGGATGCGCTTAATTTACATGTAGGTACATTGATTTGTTAAGAATTCAAGGGTGCCCATGCCTCTTCAAATGTAGTTTTATCCATTATGTTATATGAGATATGGGCAGGTAAGAATATGTTTTAAGAGTTAGTGATGTGTTGATAAAGTAAGTTTAAAGACATGTTGTGGGATTTATACCTAGAAGGAATAGATATTTAGAAGATTGTATTATGTAACTACATTATAGGAAGAGGGGCATGTTCAAACTTTGCAGGAGCTACCATGCTCATTGATGTATATTTTAATTCCACTATTTTTTTTTGTTAGTCTACTCATATATTAATAATGAACATGGAATATTACATAAGGATCTTGAGATGCTTAAAGGAAAGAATCTTCCTTGCTAAAAGAAGAAATCAAACCCGTGAAGATTTATTAATATCTAGAGAAGATAGAAGAAGCTGCCAAAGTGGGTCCCTCAAGCATGACAAGAAGAAGCATAAATGATGGAAACTATGATAATGAATTATAGGAAGTCTGAAAACCATATCACCCAATGTGGGGATTAGGGGAGCTGTTAGAGACTTTGTCCCTGGTCCTTCCCCCTTTTCCTTTCTTACTCTTGACCTCCACCCAACCATTCAAAGACGAGGTCACAATAGAGAGATACAGACTGGTATCTCCATCAAGGATTTGTTCCTTATTAGAGTATGAAGAAGCAAACTCATGAATTATTTTCAAACATTCAAGGGGAGTGGCTTTGCCTGCAAGATCTGAATTGGAGAGAGACTCTTGACTCTTGTTGCATGCCATAATATTTTCCTGGAACGATCATCCAATTATTGAGATCATGAATTGCTTCAGCTGAATGTAATTCTTTGTCAGATTCATCTTCACCCTCCTCCTCATCTGATATCTAGAGATCAACATGCTGCCATCGCTTAGATTTGAAGAGGGGTTTCTTCCTTTTCTAATGAGGAATCCACCGTGGACAAGCATTGTGAAGGTGCCCTGTTTGGCGGTATATCTGACAATGAAAAGCAGTGTTTTCGTAGTCCAAAACTTGGGTCTAGAGAAAATTTCCTAATTTCAAGTTGATTTGATCAGGAAGACCTTTGTTAATGTCCATGTTTGTGCAGATTTGAGCATTAGTGAAGAGCCCCTGCATTATTCCTTTTCATCTATCAAAATGAAGCTGCCCAAAGAGTTTCTAATACCATGAAATACTGGGCAGTGCCAAAAAATGGATTGGCAGGTTTGGAAGATGAACCTAGATAGGGACCATGGTTACAACTATAGAGGAAGGGTCAAAATCAGGGAACCAGGGTGTCCAAAGTAGTCCAGAGGCATTCCCCCAAAACCAAGGCCCCTTTGTAAAAAATTTCAAACATTGTTCCATATTGGGAAAGACCATGATGAAAAAACCTTTTCAGCACATAAATTTTCTATAGTCTGGTGACCAATTTGATCTAATCCATTGCAAGATATCTGCGGTATGAGGCCATATTCCATTGAAACGATAGACCATCATAACTAGGTCTCTGTTTTGTTGGAGGTACCCATTAACTTCTCGATGGGTAATCTTCGCCATAGGAACTTCCTTAGATTTGTCCACTATGAAGGTTGGCCCAGGTTTTGCATTGGGCTTCATTGGGACATAATGCCCATCCTTTTTGTAGCCGCATCCCTAAATGAGCGAGGGAGAGAGGAGGAGGGAGCCTTGTTACCTCCTAGAAGGAAAGAGACCAAAATGATGGTAGAGTCTTTGCAGATGCCATAATCTCGGAGCAGGAGGCTGTCTGAGAGCAGTCATCCTTCAAAGAGGAGATGTAGCTGGAAGCAAGGGATCCTAATTTTTTTCCAGATTTGGATCTTGAGACCAGAACCGAGATTTGAAGCTTTCATTCTAAAGCAAAGGGAGGCGCCTAAAAGAGATTTCATGAAAAATGAAAAATCACCTTGATCATGAGGAAATCGTCGCTAGTTCGATCTGTAACACAAGCCCATATTCTCCCATGACCTCATCCCACTGTTAAATCGTAGGCATGGAGACCCAGAGTTGAGATTCGAGTCAATCCTTCTTGAGATTGCAAAATCATGGAGGAGAGGGGCATGACTATTAGAATTGATGTGCCATTTAGATCATCAAGAAATGAGTCCAAGTTATTATTATGGAGTGAAAGAGGAATGGGAATACACACTGAACAAATCAAATCTCATAGGAAACATATGAGTATAGTTCATATAATTACATTACCATGTTCATGAAAGAATTCAGTGTTACAATAGTGTTACATAAGGAGGAATTCGAATCATTAGGGATGAATTCAAATCCACCATCTGACTCTAACTGTGTCTGATTGCATGGCTAACTTAAGATGTCTAAATCACTATCGGAGTCCAAGTGGTTAACTCCAGATGTCCAATTTAGTCAATCCATTAGTTATCAACTAAACAAACCAGTCTAACTGCAGTGGTAGGTGAGAAATGACGCCTTCCATGACCAAACTATCTATTAAAATTGAACCTTGCCCACTGATGAAAAACTCCTCGCTCTTCACCAATGGATCCAACCCCTTTGGTAATTAAATGTTTTATAATTTATTTATGTATTTTTAAATTTACTATCAACAAAATTTAATAAACAATTTTATAAAAGTTGTAGTAAGATGATATTGGATTTTTTTAGTTTCTTTAATTAAATCAATAACTTGATGTTATAAAGTTTTTATAGTTTACTTATTATGTAATTGTTAAAAAGAGTTTATGGTGAATTTTATAAGTTAAACAATACGCAAAATATTAATTGAACAATTGGATCTATTTCAAGTGGTTGTGAGATGAAGTGTTATCCTCTCTATCCAAATTTTATTCCCATAAATGACATTGAACTTAAAAGTCCATTCTATAGTGTTTTACACACCCCTATATATAGAGTATTTTTTGAGAATGCTTTCACTCCACCTTTTGACTATACATCAAAAATGAGTTGCCATCCTCATAAACTTCTCATAGGTGGTTGAAGACAACAATCAAAGGAGGATCCAAGTAGAAACTATAGACAAATATAGAGCATTGGTCTTTTTATATAGGGCATCATAGGGTACTCCAAAAATTGGGGGTATTGATGGGGTCTTATTCATGGATGACACCCATTGGATTAAATTCAATGTTGGCTTTTGACCAAGCACAAACTTACACTATTGAAGTGATTGTTCTAAAAATTCTTTTGCGACTTGCAGAGTCAAAAGGGACCCAAAAGATTCAAATTATGGGTGATTCACAACCTACCATTGATTGGTTCAAACAAAGAAGACCCCGATAATATATATCTCAGACCCCTCTATGAAGAAGTAAAGCTAAGGTCATTTTTCAACATGTCTACATTAGAGAGAAATTTGAAGACAAAAGAGCTCTCAAAGGAAGGTCTTCACACAGGTTTTGTTCCTTAATACATACGAGAATTTTCAGGTGATCTGACCAGATCATGAAACATTTCCATGAAAATAAATACAAACAATTATATCTCACTTAAAAAGGTAAATCTAATATACACTTTTTTGACAAAGTTGTATGTTACAATTTAGAAAATTTATTCTTAAAAAAAGAACACAGAAAATTCCAAATGTTGAAAAAGATTTTGTTTTGGTCTTTAGAAGTAAATTTTTTTTTTGGTTATTTTTATGCTGCATTAAAACATTTCAATATGGAACCATAAACACTATAATCTAATATATAATGCAAGGTTTATAAAACTAAGTAAATATGATTTTAGGAAAAATGAAATTGCAATTTGTTCCTAAAAAGAAAAGAAAAAACTATTTTTTATTTTTAATAAAAAGGAAAAAAAAACAAAACAAAAACAACTAAAAAAGGAAAAATACAAAACAAAAACAACTAGAGATTTGTATAGATTTGTCATGAAACTAGACAGTTTTGAGCTTTGGGCACTTCGTCGAAGACATAAAGTCAATGTTACCACAAAACGACTTATAACTTACGGATGATTTTTACATAGATGTACACTGATGATAACATTTGGTTTGGCCTTATGTGAAAGAGTGGTTGAACCGAATAAAATAAAATTATTAATTATTTTTTCTTTATTGGTTCAAATAATAATTATTATATTTTATTGATAATAAATTTGGTTTTTGATTTATTTATAAATATTAATTACATATTTTAATATCACAATATCTTTTATTAAGTAGAATTTCAATATCACATTATCATTGTACAATAAACTGAATTTAGATTTGTAAGGACATTATGGGGAGAAGGGCCTCTTATATTGTTTTTATTAGAGGATATGTTAATCTAGGCAACTTCTAAATGAGAGTCAACTAGGGATGGAATTTGATGGGTAAATATTTGTTATGGGCCAATTTACTCGCCAAATACAACTAAGATTTTGTAAAGACCATCAAAATCTGGCTTAGAATATAAAAAACCTTTCAGATTTTGATTATTACCGTCAATTTTGACGGGGGTTTGCCATTTGAAATTCCTACCCTGGAGCCCACCCATCCTTACCTTGATATTCCCTTGCTGTATTGTTAACCAAGCTCTTGAACAACCTTAAAAAAAATCAACTGAGGTTAAATTATGATTGTATTTGTTAATACTTCAAAGGTTTGGAGTGCCTTTATAAAAGACCCACTTCTATTTTTATTCCTTTATCAAGTTAATAAATATTAATTATGATGCTTGCAAATAATGAATGGAAAATGTTGTATTACATTAGTAGGTGATAATGTTATATTGTCATTTGGACTAAGATTTATGATTAAAGCATATAGTAAAAAAATAAATAAAAAATTACCCCATCATTTGTACAAGGTAAATAGGAGATTGGGTTTGTTATAAATGGTATCAGAGCAGGTTTACAACACTCGGACCTAATGGACTCAGCTTCATACATGTTTGTTGAGAACATTGTGATTTTATGTTTGCCTATAGGCATTTATACTATAGAAAGAATGAAGTTTTGTTTGAAGGTCAACAATGTGATATGTTTGATTTCATTAGATTGTAAAAGTTTGTAATAAGGAAATGAATGCATTATCATGCTAACGATAACTTTAAATTGGATATACATGCAAAGATATGCTTATGCTATTTTACATGCATCATGTTGACTCAAATGCTAATCTATGTATAATTTATATAGACTATGTTGGAAGAGTTTTGGAACATAGTCAGTTCATATATGATAAATGACTAATGGATACATGAGTTAGTTACACTAGTAGATAGTTTAATAATTTAACATGTAATCAAGCTTATAACTAAGAAAACAACTTAATAAGTAATATATGCAGGTAGAAGCAATGAATTTGAAAATGCAGGAATGATTAGTTGGACTATAAGGACATGGCTTTGATTATATGCAAGATTACGTATGAAAAATGTATATGGATTGTGCATAAAGATAGAATTTGTTGCATCTACGTTGTGCATTTTGTATAACTTTGGTGTTTAATTACTTTGGTGTTTAAGGACATGGCTTTGATTATATGCAAGATTACGTATGAAAAATACATATGGATTGTGCATAAAGATAGAATTTGTTGCATCTAGGTTGTGCATTTTGTATAACTTTGGTGTTTAATTACATCAAAAAATAAACTTATTGATATATATAGTTTTATGTCTTGCTTAAAATCACATTGGCAAAGAGAATATGATGTAAATAAACCTTGCAAAAGTTGTTAGTGTAATGTACAGGTACACATGTTAACAAGAAATTTTGCCAATCTAAAGTGAGGTAGTGTCATTTGGTAATGTTAATTCAAGCTTATATAAGCAAGGTATGAATTTTTCTTAAGGTGTAAGTTAGTGAAAAGAATTTACGACTAATTTGCCATGAAAGTAATGCATTGAGATTATGCAGAAGACTAGTTGTTGTATCAAGAGTTTATGGAATTTAAATTAGTAACTTGCTATTATATTTTATAATTGTCTTCATAACTTTATGATGACAAACTGTGAGTAAAAAGTGTAGGTACTCATGGTTGCAAGACACATCAATAAATGGGGATCGAAAGATAAATCTTGCAAAGGAAAAGGGTAACATCTAGAATCAATGCGATTCATTGAATATTATGAAATGTTAGAACGATGTTATCATCGATTAATCAACTGAATTTATGGTAAACCATATTTAGATAACTTGATATGTAGAGAGTGTGCTTTGTAAGAAGGTTTGGAAATTTCCGCTAAAGTACTTGAATATGGAAATTGTATCATTATTATGAAAATTATGAGTTTTGCAAATGACATATCTTTGATAAGGCAATTGAATCATAGAATTTGTTTGAAAAGGTTTGTACATGTATAGATACTAGAAGTATCAAATGATACCAAGAGATATTGCGTTGTGTAGACATATTGGAAGTATAATGTTGTTAATTAAGTCTTGAAAGACTTAGACAAACATATTTTGATGCTGAGCGGGTAAGCTCTGGAACATTAGAATTACTGAGTTACCATAGGATATGGTACCGAGCTAGTGGGTTCAAGAATATTAGGAATGTTCAGAATTATTAAAAGTTTGGTTTGATGTGGATTTGGTAGGATCTGGAACATATATATGTTCAATGATGATTATGATTAATTAAATAAAGAGTTATGAAACTTTTGAGCTGACTATGGGGGAAACCCTTGGTTATAAGGCTCTTAAACTTATAAGAAACCTTTCTACACTAAACAAAACCAATTAATGAAAATGAAGTAGAAAATTGGTTTGGCATTGAGCTTGTTGGGCTCTAGAGCACCTAAAGTGTTTAGTCTCATTACACATAATTACAATATGTAATGTAACCTAGAAATTGAGACCTAACTTTTAGAATAAACAAACTGAAATATTTAGATGGTTGAATACAAAATATTTATGAATTAAGTAGAGCTGCTATGGAGCACCCTGGAGAGGTGTTAGGCTCTAATTTTTTTTGATAAGTCAGTACAGAGTTTCCAGCGAACACCCTTGTGAGGTGTTGGAATATGTTGAGCGCTCTATGTTATTAAGTCCCAGGCCTAGGAAAAGAGATACCAGTGAGCACCTAGAGGAGGCGCTAGGCTCTTAAGTAGAACTGCTAGAGAACACTGAGGTGATGCGTTAGGTTCTGTAGTGATATTTTTTGTGATGTTAATATTTCATTATCAGATATATGTGGGCTTCCAGTTTCTATGTAGGAGATACACCTTAGAGCTAAATGCTGATGAAGGGCACTGTCCTTGTATCGAATGAATATAATATATACAGGTTGAGGATGCTTGCACGTGAACTTGTGGTTGCATGAGGAAATGACCCTCATGTATATATGCATACTAGAATTCTTGAAAGAGAATTTCAACCAAGAAGTGCTTGAAATATCAATGCCATAGAAGAGGTATGTGTGTGAATAATGTTCTTGGTATCTTATGCACCATGATATGATGAATGATGAAGTATCAACCTCAAAAATATATATGATGTAAATCCTTGTGTGATAAATTTGATAAAAGGGATTATTAATAGATGCAATTGTGGTGCAGGGTCAGATCAACCACAGCCAACCCAATGCACCTCTAGGATCTGGTGGCTCCTACACTTAGTAGGATCACCAAATTTATCCCTCGGCCAAATTCTGCACTAAAATTACCCCCCTAGAATTCTTCTTCTGCAACAACTTCTCCACAACGCTGTTTCTGCAACAGGCATTTCACAGTTGGCTCTTCGCAACAGGATTTCCGCAAGCGGGTTGTGGGATGTGGAATGCAAACCAACTTTCCAAAGTTGTTCCCCCACAACTTTTCCTCCACAATTTTTTTCTAGCTGTCAGATCTTTGCAACCTGCTCCGTGACCGTCAATCTACTTTTTGATGCAGATCTCACAGATCCTTGTGGATCCATTATCGCCCTCATAACTTTTTTTGTGGATCTCTCCTGGACCATCAGATCTTCATTTGTGGACTCAATTCCCACTGTTCATTTTCCGCAAAAACTGGTTAAGGAAGAAAGTTTGCGGGTTGCACCGATTGATCAGAGAATCGATCAATACAACCTACAATATCTAATATTCCTTAGCCTAACACTTATATGCATGTATTTACAACCTATTTCATCAATTGAAGCAACAATTTAACACTTGGATCAATAAATTCACAGAAATACACAGATGTTCAGAAAAAAGCCGAAGTCGACTCTTCACGGATTCATAGATCAAATAGTAAATGCATCTAGGATAATAAAACTGCAAACACACAACTACTCTTCCTATTAATCAAACACATAAGCACACAACTCGAACCTCTTCTTCAGTCTGTTCCAAATATTTACAAGCGGAACCAAATGCAGGTCTGTCTGTCTCTCTGCAAACTTGAAATTCTAATGATGAAGAGAAGAACCCTTCTCCCTTCTCTAAGCTGTCTATTTAACCTAAACTGTAACCTCCTACAACCCGAGTGGTCTTGCAACTAAAAAACAAACAAAAATAGAGCATGATGAAAATGTCTCTATCACAAGAAACAAACTATGGCGTGATCTCCACGCAAGGAGTCACGATCCACCATCATTCCTATCGACGGTAATAAATATGACTCATCAAAACAGTTAAAAATTTATGCCACATCATGTGACCAACTTATCACATTGTTGGCATGCCACGATGCTCATGCATCAAACTCGCAAGGGTGAAAAATTATGAACCCTTGTTCATTAGATCAAATACAATGAAACCCTTGGCTTTCAACTCTGCAGCGTTCATCCAAGTAGAATCCTTTGTTGGTCGCTCCTTCCATTTGACAAAATACTCCAGATAGTCCTTCTTCCTTGTACTCTTTACCACTTTAGTGTCCAGAATGGCCTAAACTTCTAATGGTTGTGTCACAGGCATCTGCCCCACCCATTGTAGGTCTTCAGTAAGATCTTCACCTTCTGCAAAGGTTCTAGTGTCACCTGCTACATAAGGATATAGATTTGCAACATTAAATATTGGTGAAATACCCACTCTAGTAGGAATCTCTAACTCATAAGCATTTGCTAAGAATTTTTTGAGTATCCTGCAGGGTCCAATATTCTTCATCTTCAGCTTGTTATACTCTCCCTTTGGAAATATTTCTCTCTTTAGATATGCTAAGACCAAATATCCTACTTCATAGTTCTTCTGTCTCCTTTTGGAATATGCTCTGGCCTTGTAACTGGTGTTACTCTGCTGTAACTTTGCTTTCACTTGCTCCTATAGTTCACTGATCATCATTGCAAACTCTTCTCCATTTGCACTCCTTTTCTCCAATTAACCTAAGTCACAAAGTTCACACACTCCTCTTGGATCCATTCCATACAGAATTTGAAATGGACTCATCCCTGTACTTCTGTTTGGTGAATAATTATAGGAAAACTCAGCTTGAGCTAACACTCCGTCCAACTGCTTTTTACTCTCTCCAATCGAACTTCTCAACAGGTTCCCCAAACTCCTATTAACTACCTTTGTCTATCCATCAAATTGTGGGTGATAAGCTGAACTAAAGTTAAGTATGGTACCCAAATTCTTCCACAAGGTCCTACATAATGACCTATGAAATTCACATCTCTATTTGATACAATGCTTCTAGGTAAACCATGTAGCTTCACAACTTCATTGAAAAACAAGTTAGCAATCAAATTCTTCCACAAGGTCCTACATAATGACCTATGAAATTCACATCTCTATCTGATACAATGCTTCTAGGTAAACCATGTAGCTTCACAACTTCATTGAAAAACAAGTTAGCAATGTGTGTAGCATCACTAGTCTTGTATCATGGAATGAAATGTGCCATATTAGTGAATCTATCAAAACTATGAAGATAGAATCATGTCCCTTTTGATTTCTTGGAAAACCCAAAATGAAATCCATACTCACAGAATCCTAAGGCCTAGTTGGAATAGGAAATGGTGTATACAACCCTGTGATCTGGCTTCTTCCTTTAACATGCTGGCATACTTTGCATCTTCTTACAAAATTCTCAACTTCATACCTCATCCTTGGCCAAAAATTGAAATGACCTAACCTTCCAAAGGTTTTATTACTTCCAAAGTGACCTACCATACCTCCATTGTGTTTTTCCTGTATCAAGTTCTCTCTCATGGAACACTTTGGTGTACACTGTCTACTATTTCTAAAGAGTAAACCATCTTGTAGTGCATACTCCATCCATGGATCTCTAACCACCTCCACTGGATTCTTACAAGCCCTGTAAGCTTCCTGGAAATCAATGTCAGTCTCATACAAATCCCTTAAATGCTCAAATCCCAAGACTTGGATTTGATTGTCTTGCACAATCAACAGTCTCCTACTTAAGGCATCAACTACTTTGTTTGACTATCCACTTATGTGCTTCAACACAAAGGTAAAGATATGTAAGAACTCAAGCCACTTGACATGTTTCAGGTTCAACTTAGGTTGCTGCATAATGAACTGCAATGCATGGTTATCAGAATATAACAAAAATTCTCTAGGCATCAAATAATGTCTCCAATGCTTCATTGCTTGAACAATAACATAAAAATCCTTGTCATAAGATGAATACTTGTGCTTTGCATCATTCAACTTCTCACTGGAATATGCTATAGGCTTGTCCTCCTGACTGAGCACAACCCCAATTTCTACTCCACTGGCATCACACTTTACTTGGAAAGGGTGTTTGAAGTCTAGTAACTTCAATACTGGTTGTTCAGTGAACTTATTCTTCAAGAGCTGAAAACTCCTTTCAGCCTCTGCTATCCATTGAAATGGTTGTCTATCCTTCTTAATTGTCTCAACAATAGATGCACAAATACCACTGAATTTCTTTATAAATTTCCTATAAAAACTTGCCAATCCATGAAAGATTCTTACCTCAAATATGTACCTAGGTGAAGGCTAATCAATGATTGCTTGCACCTTTTCTGGATCCATCTTCAACCCATCTCTTGAGATAACAAAACCTAAATATACTAGCTCTGGCTTCATAAATGTACACTTCTTCACATTTACCAACAACTTTTCTTGTTGCGGCCTCTCTAAAACATACCTCATGTGCTTCAAATGCTCTTCTTTTGTTTGGCTAAAAACCAAAATGTCATCAAGGTAAACTATCACAAAATTACCTATGAAATATCTCAAGACTTCATTCATCAATATTATGAAAGTGCTTGGTGCGTTGGAAAATCCAAATGGCGTGACCAACTACTCATACAACCCCTCATTTGTCTTAAAGGTTGTCTTCCACTCATCTCCTTCTCTGATTCTGATATGATGATATACACTCTTCAAATCTAGTTTTGAAAAGAATGTTGCCCCACTTAGGAAATCCATCATGTCATCCATCCTTGGTAATGGAAATCTATATCTGATAGTAATCTTGTTAATTTATCTGGAGTCAATAGACATCCTCCACTCACCATCCTTCTTTGGTGTCAGTACTGCTGGTATTGCACATGGACTCAGATTCTTCTGGACCAATCCTTTGTTCAATAATCCTTGGACATGTTTCCTCACTTCTTCATTCTCTTGAGGTGTCAGCCTATACGTTTCCTTGTTTGGTAAACTGGCTCCTGGAATAAAGTCAATTTGATGGCTTAAATTCCTCCTTGGTGGTAACTCGTTGGGTAAATCATCCACCACGATGTCACGAAATTCACTCATCATCTCTTGAATCTCCTCAGGTAGATCTGTCACGTTAGTATTCATTGTCACCACTCTCGGTTTGCATACCACATCATAGTTCAACCCTTCCTTCTCAATCTGTTGCAAATATTCTTTTCCTAACAACATCAGGACTTTAGGTGCTGGCTGTCCTACTGTACCACCTTCTTGCAAAGGGTGAAGTACATGTCTTATCCCATTCTTCTCAAAACTATGATAGTTACTCCTACCGTCATGGATCACTTTCTTATCAAATTTCCATGGTCTTCCTAATAGTATATGACAAACATCCATGGGCATAACATCGCACAGATTCTTTTCCTTATATGGATCTATTTGGAAATCAATTTCACACTGCTCACTTACCAGGATTTGATGTCCTTTATGTAACCAAGATACTTTGTATGGAACATGATGCTTGGTCCTCTTCAAACTCAACGTCTCCACCATCTCTTTGGAAACAAGATTGTCAGTACTCCCACTATCAATCACCATCTTACAACACTTCCCTTGGACTTTACACGTGGTCCTGAATAATGATTTTCTTTGAGCAGGCTCTGTGTGCTCCTTCTCAGGTTTCAACAAGACTTTATTCATCATCAAAGTCTCTCATGTATCTAGCAAAACTTTAGCCACTGTCGACTGTTCTTGCTCCTTCTCATTTTGAGCTATGTAGGCTCCCCTCTGTCCTGCGTCTTCCTTCCCTGGACATTCAAATGATCTATGCCCCAACTGGTTGCATTTGTAGCATCTATAGACAGTTCCTCCGCCTCTTTCTCTACCTCTACCTCCTTGGTAAGGTCCTCTTCTGCTAGAGTCACCTCCTACCATGCTGCTCTTGCTAGTTAGAGTTACTGAACTCTCCCCTCTGGACTCCAAATCTTCCTCTTCCAGCTACTTGTCCTCTTCCTATGGTCGGACCTCGACCTATGTTGAAGCTCTGCTTCCTCGCTATCTTTTCTTTTTCCCTTAAGGCACATTGATACACCTCCTCCATTGTTCTAGGTATATCATGCTGATCTCTTCTTGGATATCCATCCTTAGACCATTGACATATCTAACATCCTTTTTAGCTGACTCTTCCACATATCTTGCCCTTAGGTTTACTTTGTATAACTCTCCAGTTTACTATCTCACTGTTAACAATATTTTCCTAAGGTTCTATACCTGTCTATACATAATTAACTGGTAATCTTTGGGCAAGAAATTAGCCCTCATCTTTGTTACCATCCTATCCCAGCTCTTTATCAACGACTTATTCTTTCTCCTTATTTCTGCTTGCACACTATCCCACCATAAGGATGCATGCCCTTTTAGCCTTGTCACAACCAATCAGACTCTCTTGTCTTTTTTAATCTCATCGTACTCAAAGTACCTATCCAGCCCAATGATCCAGTCAATGAGATGCTTGGCAATGAGAGTTCCATCGTAGGTCGGCAACTCAGGTTTCGGCCTTGACGTTGCTCCTAGAATCGATCTGAAATACCTTAGCTCAGGTGTTTCCTGTATAGGTGTAGCTTCTTCTCTTTGCTCTTCATCGTTAGGTTCACATACATCCCCTGATTCTGGGTCTCTTCATCTGTCTGTCTCCATGGCTTTGAGATGTGCTCGTAGCTCCCTCACTTCCTCCATAACTTCTGCGTTTGCCACTGGTTGACCTCCGTCACAACCTTGTGCTCTGCCCATGCGTGAAACCATCCTCTTGCACTAAGCCTCTACAATAATAGTTCTCATTCACACTGCTACAATCTTACCTCACCAAGCCCCTTCTCTATACTTAGTCTTTTGGTGACGTCGGTCCTTGATCTAGAACCTCTTGAGCGCTCTTCTTTGCTCCCTCTAGGATTCTACTGCTATGCTTCTCTCTCACGAGCTTAATGTAGCTCTGATACCAAAATTGGTGCATGGTCAGATCAACCACAGCCAACCCAACCAGCACCTCCAGGATCTGGTGGCTCCTACACTTAGCAGGATCACCAAATATAGCCCTTAGCCAAATTCTGCGCTAAAATTACCTCCCCGCAATTCTGGTTCCGCAACAGGTGTTCCAAAACTGGCTCTTCGCAACTCGGTTTTTGCAATATATTTTCCACAACAGGCTTTCCGCAAGCGGGTTGCGGGATGCGGGATGTGTGACCAACTTTCCAAAGTTGTTCCCCCGCAAGTTTACCTCCGCAATTTTTTTCGAGCCGTCAGATCTTTGCGACATGCGCCACGACTGTCGATCTACTTTTTGATGCGGATCTCATAGATCCTTGTGGATCTGTTATCGCCCTCGCAACTTCCGTTGCGGATTTCTCCTAGACCGTCAGATCTTCATCTGCGGACTCAATCCCCGCCGTTCATTTTCTGCAAAAACTGGTTAAGGCAAAAAGTCTGTGGGTTGCGTCGATTGATCAAAGAATTGATCAATCCAGCCTGCAATCTCTAAGATTCCTTAGCCTAACACTTCTATGCATGCATTTACAACCTATTTCATCCATTTAAGCAGCGATTTAACACTCGAGTCAATAAATTCACATAAATACACAGATGTTCAAAAAATCGCAGAAGTCAGCTCTTCATGGATTCACACTTGAAATAGTAAATGTATCTAGGCTAATAACATTGCAAACACATAGCTACTCTTCATATTAAGAAAACACACAAGCACACAGCTTGACCCTCTTCTTCAGTCTCTTCAAAATATTTACAAGCGGAATCAGACGCAGGTTGTCCGTCCTTCTGCAAACTCGAAATTCTAATGCTGAAGAGAAGAACCCTTCTCCCTTCTCTAAGCTGTCTATTTAACCTAAACTATAACCTCCTACAACCCGAGTGGTCCTGCAACTTAAAAACAAACAAAAACAGAGCATGATGAAAATGTCTCTATCACAATAAACAAACTGCGGCGTGATCTCCACGCAGGGAGTCATGATCCTCCATCATTCCTATCGGTGCTAACAACTATGAATCATCAAAACAATTAAAAATATGCCACAACATGTAACCAACTCATCACATTGCTTGCTTGCCATGATGCTCCTGCATCAAATTGTAATATTTTTTTATTAGGAAATACTTCAGAATATGTGAGAACATTATGAATATGCATATGTATAATAATTCGACATGGTTATTTATGTTATAGAGCAATGTGAAAATGATTACAGTACTACCATACCAAGAGTATGGATGTAAGAGTGAAATATGGCAAAGCTATGTGCCACGAGATACAAATCGATAGATGGTTCTACTTTAGATTATAAATTTTATATGATTTCTATGAATGACAAATGCCATGTAGTTGCAGGGATATGATGTTATTACCTTGATGTAAAACATTCAAAGCAATCCTACAAAATTGTTATAAAGAGATAACAAAATTAAAAGGTATGGATGACTTTTCTATAGATTATGGTTTTTATTTATTTCATGTGCCACTAACATATGGTGCAAATGCATCTTTAGAGGATATGCTAACCTAGCCAGCTTCTAAACGAGAGCCGACCCATTCTTATCTTGACATTCCCTTGCTGTATTGTTAACCAAGCTGTGGAACGACCTTAAAAAAAATCAACCCAGGTTAAATTATGACTGTATTTGTTAATAATTCAAAGGTGTGTAGTGCCTTGATAAAAGACCCACGTCTATTTTTATTCCTTAATCAAGTTAATAAATATTAATTATGATGCTTGCAAAGGATGAAAGTGCATCCTAACTTTAAAATGGTTTGTTAGAGTGTAAAATGTAAAGTTAAATGGTTTTCTAGAATATAGGAATAATTTACTTAAATTTAAAAGAAGACTGTGTGTTCTGTTAGGGCTCACTTAATAACATGATAAATGAAGGCTATCTTAATATTATAATAATCTTAATATTATAATAAGAAGTAAGTGGTGTTCGATATTGAATGAATTTGATTTATTATGTTAATACTTAAGTAGAGCTTTTATGTTTTATGTTTTAAAGATTGACAACTCTTTTAATTTTTCTTTATAAGGATGTATTACTATTATAATAATCATTAATTCATTTGATCAATAACACATGGAAATATATTGGATCATTGTCCATTTCTATTGTATTTAGTTTCATTATTCTTCTCTCTATTTTCCTTGTACATGCTTGTGAGAATTATCTTTGTAGCTAGATCTACATCCCGTGTTTTCACTTAGCATCAAGCCTCTATTTCATTCATAATATCGGAGCTGTTATTTCTACATGCTATTAGATCTCTTCTACACAAAGCACATATTGAACAATTTCTTACTATAAAGGCTGAATTTCAGTTTTAAGGCATAGTTTTTTTTAATATAAAACACAAGACTTATGGATAAAGGATAGATAGAAGAATTTTCAATATGTTCTTCCAAGATAGGTTAGAAGTAGTGTTGATACATGGAAAATAAAAAAATGTAATTGAAGGACTCATTTTTAGCTCAATAGAAACAAGACGACATGGAGGTGAAATCAAAATATACACCAATGAGTTTTCTATGGACATTTTAACAATGATATTTGTGAAATTAAAATATACATCAATGATTTTCCTATCTTTTTTAATAGACTAGACATGTACTTCCTTCTATAATGTAGTTATATAATATAATACACTTTTCGAAGTAATTGTACATTTCATCAAAAATCTTAGTAATTGTACATTTCATCAAAAATCTTAGTGAACTTTACCTTATGAAGATAACCCTAAGTCCAAAATATAATTAGAGGAAATTTCAACTCAAAATGGGCCTCCTAAAATGAATTAATAAAATAATAGTTAAAATAATAAAATAATATTTATTAATTTTGGAGGAAGAAAAGAAAAAAACTACTTTTTTGTTTGTATTTTTTACATATCTCCCTGTGTTTTTACTCAAATTTCGATTGGGAGATATCGTTGGACGCGGAATTAAATTCCGCATCCAATGAGCTCTCCTGATCGAAATTTGAGTAAAAACACACGAAGATATGTCAAAAATACAAACAAAAAAGTAGTTTTTTTTATGATACCTATCCCCAAATTTATATTAAAAAAATGTTTAAGACCTATACGGTATTTCAAATTTAAAACAATTTCATTGGCTAACACATGATGACATGGAATTTGAATAAAAGTTAAAAGGCCCATTTTGAGTTGAAATTTCCTCTAATGCATACTCTTTCATACCCAAGTCTCATATTACATAATGGATAAATAAATATTTGACGAGACCTAAACACCCCCCTTTGAATGCAAATCTATTTTTTGATTAAATTCCTTGAACCTGTGTGTACGAGATGTGACAAAACGTAATTTTAGCCTTCAAGACTTCATTCATTTTAGGAGAAGTGCTAGATTAGAAATTATATGACATTTTCTATTGCACTAGTCCATTAACATTTTTGAGTCACCCATAATTTGCAAGTCTTACAATCATCTTAGGAAGATCATTTTTTTCTTCTTGATGTTTGTCATAGATGTTTTCTTTTAAAATTTCAAATTCACAATCATTATTGTTGCTATCACTCTGCTTTTGGTTATAAAACTTGTGTTCTTTAATTCACTATTTATGATTGATTTTTTCATGACTAGTTAAGGAATCATTAAATGTTCTATTTGTATTATCGACTTGCACTAGATCACTTGTATCATAAGTAATGCCATCCTTTTCCATTAGATCATTCGTGTCACCATTCAAAGAAGGTGACTTCTTCCACAAGTTGCATTTAAATCATTTGCATGGGGTCATTGGTGTCAAAAGTTGTATCAACCTTTTGAATTAAGTCACTTGTGTCACAAGTTGTATCGATCTTTTATTTTTCAATTAATTGTAGTTGAATAAATTCAGTCACTTGCTCCTCTATTTCAATTTGGTTGTGAATATCAACAAACATATTCTCCCTTTCTTCTAAAACATCATGTAGTAGTTTTTTAATTTTTTTATTTCATTTTTCAATTACTTTCATTATGTATCCATCGTTGATTTTTTCACTAGTCACACTTGCTCACGCTTATTGCCAAATTTAGAGAGTCTAGTACTATGGATGATGCACCCCAAAGTGTTCTTTTACAATGATGTTAACTATGATTAATGACCTTTTTATCCAATTTTAGGTAGGGGTGAAAACACGAAGTTGGGTAACACTTCCATGAGAATCGGGTGCCCGAGCAACATAGTGGATGTTATTCAACCGAATAATGTTTTTATTCGGCCAAATAACTATAGTTATTCGGCCGAATAACTGATCCTTTATTCAGCCGAATACCTTTTAACAGTGAATCGTTTAATTCGACGGAACGTATAGCCGGTAGGTAATTTTTACTGGCTGTTCAATGTTTATTCGGTCGAACAATTGTTAGGCCGAATAATTATTTTGCATAAAAGGTAGGCTGCGGCCCCATTTTCATGGTTTTCGCTTGCAGTCGTCTGCTGTCTTCCGCCACCTGCAGCGTTTCCTGTCGTGCTTGTCCCATGACCTGCCTGGTCTCCTGGTCTCTTGTTGTACCCATCCCACCACCAGATTTGTCACCCATCGTCCTCGTCTTCGCCTGCAGTCCCGCCTGTTGTGCGTTGACGTGTACGTCTGCCACCCCACCACCTTTCTAGCATCCTCTCGGCGTGGAGGTTTGTGCATGGAGGTCTGTTCGTGGTCTGTTCTTGGAGGGTTTGTTCGTGCTCTGCTATCTTCTTGTCAGGTATTCTGCAAATTTTTTTATAATCTGAACGTTGAACAAAGTGATTCACGGCTTGTTGTAGCCAATGGCTTAAATTTTTTTTCATCGTAGTTTTTTTAATTTTATAGTTTTTTTTTATCTTAAAGTTTGCACATGTTAATTAGTAGTGTATATTTATTTTAATTTTAATTTTAGTTCATAGGTATTATGAGAAATATATTCATTCATTAACTCTGTCCATGGACAGAGTTGATGAACTTTGCATGGATAGAGTTCATCAACTCTGTCCATGTGGACATAGTTCATCAACTCTATCCTTGATCACTTTACTTAGCATAAGAGATTTTAGTTGTTTTTATATAAATCATAAACAAAAAAATCTATGTATTGAGATATGAATGTAATACTATTATAATATTTGCATATCAAAGCCAAAATAAGAAATTTTAGTATTTGCGTATCAAAGCTACAATTATAGTTATATATTGGCTTTGGATTTACTTAGCATTAGGGTTTTAAGTTGTTTTTATATAAATCATAAACAAAAAAAAATCCAAGTATTGAGATTTGATGTACCTAATAATATTATAATATTTGGATATTAAAGTCAAAATATGATATTTTAGTATTTGCATATCAAAGTTACAATTATAGTTATATTTTGGTTTTGGCTTTAATAAGGTACAAGTTGGAATGAAGGAAAGTGGAGGCATAGGTGTGCATTTAAAGATATTCATGTCAATTTTGGTCTTTTGATATTTTTTCCAAAATGAACAGTCACTTAGGGTAACAAACAAAACATACGTGACATCATCACCTTTCTCATTGATAGAGTTCATGAAATCTGTCCACGTGGACATAGTTCATGAACTCTATCCATGTGGACAGAGTTGATGCGTGACATCATCACCTTCCTCATTGATAGACTTCATGAACTCTGTCCACGTGGACAAAGTTCATGAACTCTATCCATGTGCACAGAGCTGATGAACTCTGTCCCTGTATGAGCTTAGTAGTCTTCCACTGGAGTCTCGTTTCGCGAGGCTGCACAAGCTAGGCCTTCAGTTACTGTAATAAATTAACCTCATAAGATATATTCAGAAGCTCATTCATTAGAGTTCTACAGGGGTTAGCAAATAATTACAACTTAGTTTAATTTGGTTTATGTGCATGTAGCTACTTATAGTTTTATGTGTTTCATGTTATGTCACAAGTACATGATAGCCATAATCATTAAAACAATGGAATGCATTATTATAGTACACATAACAAGGGCATTTAATTTTTAGTTATGATTACCGATCCGTTTGATCTATGTATTTCTAATATAAAATACCAAATATTACAAATAACAATTATTATTACACTAAGGTTAGTATCATTCTCATTAATCTATGTCATAAAAGAATCACAAATAACTTGTATAATGCTTATTAGTTACAGTTTATACTTACCATTAGATTAGGATATTGTAGTGATTGATCTGATTATTAAGCCTATAAATAGCCATAGATCAACTATGCATTCATAAAAGTAAGCTCTGTTTGTGGTTAAGATTTAACATATACAAAGGGTTATAGAAATAATATATATATAAAGTAAACTACTTACACCTAAGATCTAAGGTGAGTTGATTACAACCTGCATTAATATGAAGTAATATGCAAATGCTAATGATTACACTTTTCATGCTATAACTTTTTGTACATTGTTGGTAGGTATCGTTCGTTTTTTTCGGTGGTTGGTTTGTTTTGCTTCCTTTGTTGTTCGAGTTTATTTGTAGATATGAGTCGCAGTGTCATTTATATAAAGAAGGGTCATTTAACTTTATTTGTAGATACGGGTCACAAATTATTTGGAGTTATAGATATGATTGATCAAATATATAACTCCAATTACTCCACGACTGATATCTACACATAAAATTTAGAGGAAGCAGAAGCAGTAATGATTTTACTTGTTTTTTCTTCAAGGTATGTACTATTACCCACATTTATCATTCGATAGTTAATGTTTGGATAGAGGGCATGAACTCTGTCAATGTGGACAGAGTGCATGAACTCTTTCCACATGAACAGAGTTCATGTACTCTGTCTACATTGTGGACAGAGCGCTGAATTTTGTCCATGTGGACATAGTGCATAAATTCTGTCCAAATGGATAGAGTGCAACATCTTTTTGTTTGAAATTAAATTCTGCCATTGCTTCCTATACTCTATTTTATTATAACATGTCTTTTATTATGGTAATTATGTATATTGCTAATAAGTGTACCTATAATGTCCCATGTAGTTAATACAAAATAAATCTAAATTTTTATCCCACTACTCCAAGATTAGCTCTATGATTACCATTTCTTACTTCCTGCTTTGTTCGTATTTGGTGGCTTACTAGATAAAGATGACTAGTATAATTTTAATTGTTTCTATTTTTGAGTGCTTACACTGTAACCACCTATCGTAATAATTCAAATCGACAACAATTTTTTATGATTCTATGGAATAATGAAAATATTTGTAGATAAATAATTTATGTATTAATTTATGATTTAAATTAAGATTTATGTTCATGAATTGATTCTTTGACATAGAGAAATGTAACTTTTACTTAATATTTGACAATATTGGTTCCATTCGTTTAAAAAATAAAAAAACACATAAAAATACAAAGATTGGCACATTAATTTCTCATACATCCCACAATAAATTAGCTATATTCATTTTAAGAACTATTAGATAATAAATTAGTTATATTCATTTTAAGAACTATTAGATAATATTATGGACATCTAGGTCCTTATTAAAAACTTAGTTTTTTTAGTAGCTAGGTCTTTGAAGTCGAGAAATTAACATGTAGAATTTGAATATGTTATGAGTTGATATTTGTGTAAACTTGTAGATATCATATCAAATGGAAATAGATAATAAATTAGCTATATTCATTTTAAGAACTATTAGATAATATTAGGGACATCTAGGTCCTTATTAAAAACTTAGTTTTTTTAGTAGCCATGTCTTTGAAGTTGAGGAATTAACATGTAGAATTTGAATATGTTATGAGTTGATATTTGTGTAAACTTGTAGATATCATATCAAATGGAAAGAGAGCAGCCTTTGAGACAGAAGCGTAGGAGGTCATCACATTCTTTGGGAGTTGGTGTCCCAAATGATAATCAAAGATTGTCGACTTCACGTCGGGATTCAAGATTATTGTATACATGGATGATTTTAAGGAACCATACTTATTTAAAAGTGTATAAATGTTGGCGAATATTACCAATTCTTAAAACACCAACTATAAAATGATTGGCGATATTTTTCAAAAAATATTTAATTTCCAAGGATTTTATATCATTTATACAATAATTTGGGGTTTTTTAGGGTGAAATTTTTTTATCCCATCAAAATTGGGTGAAATAGGGCTTCAAAAAATGCAAAATGGTGAATCTTTTCTGGGAGAAAAACATGGAAAAATAGCCAATGGGCTAAAATTCGCCCCTAAAATTATCCATGATTGTATAGTTCACATTCATCCTATCATCAACATGGCGATATTGGTAGAGATGATTCCCCCTTATCCTCTGTGGGTGAACATGGATCTCAACCTTCTATACGGGAGACAAGTGTGGATGCAGAGCAAGGTTTGCAAGAGGCTAGTCATCCTACACAGGGTGGCAAAGGTCAAGCTAGGACACAATATGCTCGACTAGCTGAGGGTTGTACACCCATTATGACATATCCATCAGATTTAGGGGAGGAGCTTCCATGGGAAAGTGGTCTTCAACAAACGACCCTTGAAAGTTGTAGGGCTCACTATGACAAGCTGCAAAATGATCTTTCTAGTTTGGATCTTGCTCCAGAGAACAAACAAAGTATAGAGATGGTTTTGCAATCATTACAAAAATTCATCGAGATATATGAGGATCTTGGACCAACAACAGACAGTTTTGTTGCCTTGATGCAGAGAATAAAGGCATAGGTGATGGGTCTAGACAAGTGGGATGTTGTGAAGGAGAGAGTGACTAGAGAACATGCCAACTCAATGTTTAACTTCAAAGAGGGCCTAAAGTGTAAAGCATTGAAAGTGCAATATTTTAAGCACCCTGAACTCGCACATTTTTTATATGATCGGTTCCTTGCAGCCTATGGTTGGTTTCCATGGAACGATGAGGTTTCTAATTATTTTGCTAGGTTTTTTATGCCAATTTTTTTTTAAAATATGAAGCCAGACTATACTGATATTCATTCCGAGTTTTATGGAGTTGGAAAGGGGAGGATATGCAATAAAAAATGTGCTCTTTGAGATCCCATTACTCTTTGACCTCCACCTCAGATATCTCGTCCACCCAAGATTGTGACTTACAAATAAGAGATGGAGCCCACATCACAAGTTGGGACAACTGCAAGGAATAATGTTGTCAAAGGTTTGACTTCGGCATTTGTAGGAGTTGATGTTGGATTGAGTCGAGAGAGGGCTCGAGCCACTATCCGGAAAAATTTTGTTTACAAAACAAATGATGAGTTATATTGTATGGGCATTGAAGATCTAAAGGCCTATGCCAAGGTTTGTCGTGATATAGATTCAGATAGAATATCTAATGACATGTCAAGTATATGAGAGGTTTATGTACTTTCAATATATTTACTTTATTTATTTATTTTGAATTGAACTTTTTGTTACATTATATCTATGTATGATAAATTATTTTTTGATGTATAGTAATAAATACATTACGCAAATGTTTATTGGTTTCAGTTTTCTCAACTGTTAAATGAACATAATTTTAGAGTCTTCACTAGTCAAAATGCTGGAAATGTAGAAGAGCATTTTGGAGAGGTATATTTATTACTTACATGTTTATATTTATGTTTGAAAGATATTTTATCGTTTTGTTTTTAAATTTAACTATGTATCTTATTGTTAATTTGACTTATCCATGCAGGTTTCATTAGATTCGAACTTTTTATATGATTTTCCATCTATTGTGAGCTAATGATTTTATTTTATTTTTTGTTTTAGTTTTAAGTTAATTGCTTAAGCTTAATTTTTTTTTTCATTTACTATGATTTATTTATTAACAAAATTTAAATTTTAAGGGAAGATAACATATTGAAATTGGCGGTGAAGATATAGGTTCTCTGATAGATGCGGATATTGGCACCGAGGTAATTTTGTTCATAATTAAATTGTTCTCTGATATATAAGTTTAAATAGTTTAAATAATTTTTGACATTTGTAAATTGCTTTTATATATATTGAAGCTTGGGTATCTTCGATCTTTTCGAGGCAAAGGGAAGACTCCACTGGAGGATAGTGGTGGAATTGTTAGTTTAATATTTTATTTTTTTGAATTTAGTTTAAAATAGTTTAAATAATTTGTAAGATTTATAAATTGTTTTTATACATGTTGCAGCTTGGGTCTCCTCCACCTTTTAGAGGCAAAGGGAAGACTCCATTGGATAATAGAGAATTTGAGGTAATTTTGTTAATAATTGAATTGTTCTTCGATATATTAGTTTAATATTTTGATGTTTTGATTTTAGTTTAAAATTGTTTAAATAATTTATGATATTCATAATCTATTTTTATACATGTTGCATATTGTTATGAGTCCAAGGGAAGACCCTAGTGGAGTATAGTGGTGGACTTCCATTTAGAGAATTATTTATATTGTTCTTTTTTTGTTGATATATATATATTGTAGTTGTTTTGGACATCGATGAGCTTAATTTTTGGATTATACATATGTACATTGAACTCTCATGTTCATGATTAAGTTTTTTGGATTATATACATGTACATTGACCTTACATATTTTTTTTTGGGTTATATACATGTATATTGAAGTTACATATTATGAATGTATATATTATTAAATTTATGTATGTTTGTAGATGTAAAATTTTTTCAGTATTGAGAAGTTGAGAATGTTAGGAATGTTAAGAAGTTTTGATATGGATTTTACATATGTAAAGGTTAGGAATGTTAGGAAGTTTTGATAGGTGCAAATATATGAATATAGAAATGAATGTTAGGAAATGTTAGGAAGTTTTTATAGGTGCAAATATATGAATGTATGTATTATTAAATTTATGTATGTTTGTAGATGTAAAATATTTTCAGTGTTGAGAAGTTGAGAATGTTAGGAATGTTAAGAAGTTTTGATAGGAATGTTAGATAGGTGCAATCTAATGTTAAGAATGAATATGGGGAATGTTATACACTACAACAAAAACTGGAGTTAGCGTCAAATTTAGTGCTGGATTTTAGTGTAATTTTTTCCCAACTGTGGTGAACAATCCGGTGCTAAACCTGGCGCTATTGTACATTTTCGTAAAACGCCGTCTATTGCATCTTTTTTTCCGTCCTTTTTAACATCCATTTTTGCATCCATTTTTGCGCCCAATTTTTTTCATCTAATGTTATGCCTTTATTTGTGCCCAATTTTTCAACTTCTATTGCATCTTTTTTTGCATCCTTTGTTATATCCTTGTTGACACCTAGTTTCACACTCATTTTTGCATCCAATGTTGCGTCTTATTTTGCTCCTAGTTTTTCATCGAGTCTTACACCCAATTTTGCACCATGTTTTACATAAAATTATGTGTCCAATTCTGCATCTAGGTTTGCATCCAATTTTAAGCCCAATATTGCATCTAGTTTTGCATCCAAATTTACTTATAATGTTGCATCCCCATTTGCATATAATTTTGTATCTTGTTTTACGTATTTTTTTGTATCCATGTTTGTGCCAAATGTTCCATCTCGTTTTACGTCATATTTTGCATCTAGGTTTGCACCTAGTGTTGCATCCCGGTTGATGTCTTTTTTTGCATCTATGTTTGAGCCCAATTTTGCACCCAGTGTTGCGCCTAGTGTTGTGCCTAGTTTTGCGCCCATGTTTGTATCTAATATTGCATCTAGTTGTGTGTCCAATGTTGCATCCCATCTTGCATTCAATATTATGTCTAGTTTTACATCCAATGTTTTGTCCCGTCTTGCATCTAAAATTGTGTCTCGTTTTAAGTTTTTGTTTGCGCCAAATGTTGCTTCTAGTTTTGCACTTGGTGTTACGCCCAGTTTTGTGTCCATTGATAGACCATATTTTATGCTCAATTTAATGTCCAATTTTACATATAGTTAGGAATTCACTTTTTCATCTATTGTTGCATCTAGTTTTGGACCTATTATTACATCTAGTTTTGAGTCATTAATTGTGTCTAGTGTTGAGTCTCTTTTTGCATCCAATTTTGCGTTTCATGTGACATCCATTTTTGTGTCCACATTTGTGTCTGACATAAGGTCGGATTTTGCGTCCACTTTTGTGTTTGGTGTGACGTCCACTTTTACACCATGTTTTGTATTTAGTATTGCGTCTAATATTGCATCCATATTGCACTACTACATTTTTTACCTTTAAAAATACATTGCAATATCATTAGGGCATGGAGGAATCAAACCACCAATCTCCTGCTTGTAAAGCAGGTGCTCTTCCATTGAGCTAGCACCCTTTAAGAATCAAGAAGAGGAGCAATATTAACACATAGATTTCATCATTTGTAATTCTAATAAAATACAATAAGATCCAAAGACAAACATGCTTAAAATCCAATTTATTTTTCCAAACACACTAATAAGCAAAAAAATCTACCGTGTTCAGGCAACAAAATATCCTAAACAATTACGCAATCTATTAAAGTGGTCCACAAAAGGGTCTTAGAGAACAACATAATGTATCGATGCATACCAAATAACCTAAACTTGATATGGGCAAAGAATAAGGGATGTGTTTAAGAAATAGTTGTAGAATCCAATTGAGGATGTGTGTGTTGCTACATAAATGTTGTTATTCATTGATGGTGTGATTTTGTTCAGCAGGGATTTTAAGAGAAGAACTCATGAATGGTTACTAAAAGAATACGCCTACTATGTGCATCATACATGATATAATGAATATTTTAACAATGAACACCAACAAAGACAATTTATATTAGCAACAAAATTATTAGCCAAGGTCACATGCTATTGTGCACATGTGACTACAATATGATATGCAAGTACATGAAGATATTTGTGTGCATAAATAGAGATATATTCATACACATTCAAATATATATCCATATTCCATGAAAGAAAAATAATAGAACAAAGCATATAGAAAAATTAAAGATGAGTGTAATATTAATGGGATAAGATATTCAATGTCAGCGACCATGATATATCAGCGATATTTCAAGTTGGTGAAAAAGAAATTTAAACAACCACATTGTTCCCAAAAAAAACCAACTATTCACAAAAATAAAAATAGCCATTCACTTCAAACCTTCAAACTTGTACATTTAAAGTTTGACTAAGAATGTAAAGTGTCATTGACCTTGATTTCCTTTCTTGAATTTGATTTTTTTAGCTTGTTCACTTTTTATGCCCAATATTGAATAAAAATAAAAAACACGATTGCATAATCCAATTGGGATTACGTATTTTGGTACAATTGTCTTATGAGAAGTTACAATAGGGCAAGGCCACGGGAAATTTTTGCATATCCCCTGTTTCCTGCCCAGAAATATTTTGGAAATCACAACAGGTATGAAACACCCATGAAATGTTTGCAGGGCATTCCTGTTTCTGGAAACATTTCCATGAGATTTATGAGACACTTCCTATCCAAAAGACCATAAATGGCATGTTTCCTTTGTTCCAAAGGATAAAATATTAAAGGCCCTCAAAGGGAGTGAAATCCAGGAATGTCTTGTTTGTGCATAAAAAGGCCCTAAATAGGCAACAAACCCAAAAAATTTAAAATTTTGAAATGAAAGCACAAATTTTTTTAGAGTTTGAACTATTTTTTATATTAATTATTTTTTTAAATTATTTAAATATGCCATTTTCACACTTCCTGAACATTTTGAAAAGTGTCATTTCCATATCAAAATTGTTTCGCAGTTTCAGGTGACTTGGATTTGGCATTAGGTCATAGGGTGAGAGGCACCTTATTATGTTTTAAGTATATCCTCGTTTGGATGTTACCCATGGCCACCCATCCCCACACATTATCTCTATATGACATGCCAATGTTAAATAGTTACCATAACAAAATCATCCATTTATTGTGGATGAGTAGGTTACCCACATTATAATGTATAAGTAGATGGGTAGATGGTCATTATACATACACACATAAATATATAAATGAATACATGAATAAATCCACAACAAAATTGCTACCATAGTTAATTACCAGATCTTGCAAAATTTTGAGCTTGAGCTCATCAGAAGTGATCAGATGATACAGATTTACTTACATCAATTTCACTTGACACTTTAGAGTTTTATCAACAAAAAGTGATACAAAAAAAACCATGTTTTTAGAATTACTTTTATCAAAACCCTGCTTCTTGAATGGTGTACCTATTGACTTTCCAAATCTTTCATCCTAAGTAACAGATGTTTTACAAAATAATTTCCGCTCATAAACAGGTGTGCTTGAGCTCACTACAAGTGATCAACTCTGGATGATACTGCCAAACTTAAGTCTTGTTTTTTTCTATAATATTACAATCAGTACAATTAGATACAAAGAAAAAGTTACAAAATCATGTTTCTAGAATTAGTTTTATTAAAACTATGCCTCTCACATGGTAACATTAATGGATTTTCACTTTCCACTCTTGAAATAGCATCGGCTTGAGTTCATAACTGATCTATTTTATATGATAAAAATTGATTTTACCACCACGTTCATTTCAAATAGACTTAGTATTTTACTCTTCATTCATCATAGTTTGATACAATAAAAAATCATGTTTTTAGAATTACTTTCAATGATAACATGTCTTTCAGAACAAATCATGTTACTAGTATTACTTTTAGTAATGTCACGTCTTTCGCATGTATGCCTATTGACTTTCCAATTTCCAAAGTTTTTGACACATGAAAAAGACTATGAGCTAAAACAAGACCTGCTAAAACAACACTCACCTCTAGATCTTGAGCAGCTTTTGATGCCAAACCAACAGTTGTTGCAGCCAAACCTATTAAACCACCCTAGAAAAGCCAAACTTGCAATTAGATTACTGTTTAGAAGGACATTTCTATATTTTAATATTGTAGAACAAACAACATTGCCCACTGGGAAATTTTATTTTTCAAGAGATGCAGGCCTTCACTACAGCAAACATTATTCTGCCACAATCTCAAAACCAAAATTTGCACCCCCTGGAAATTTATTACTAGAAAGAATTTTGCTTTAACCTTTTTCCATGTTCAAATGTGTGTCAATAGAAATGCAGAACATTAGTAAGAAAACAATATCAACTTGTTATAAGATTTAGATGGATATTCAAGGAAATGATAGCTCTGTATCACATACTTTTTGATGGTTTGCTTGAGGGGAGGAAGCAAATTCATGCGTTAGCACATTGATTATTGTTGATATCTTTTCATGGTCACCAGCAACAGTCAATGTTCTGACAACTCCTTTGAGCTATACCACAAGAGAACAACTAATCAAATAAATATTTAATCTGATCCAACATATTTAATCTAATCCATATCCCATGATTATTATGATATTTAAAAAAAACTGTTGCAAAAATATTTCTATTTTATAAATAAAACATGACAGATAGGAGTAGTTCTAAAAAGCAAGAAACTGTGATAAAAGAACTGTGCGAGTTCTTTAACTCAAGCTATAGATTTTAACAAGCATGCATAATTAAATCTAAGACAACATTTTTAGAATAGTACTGGAGCATCTCCCTATCATAGAAACACACCTCCCCATTCCAGGGTACACATGACAGGTGCAGGAAGGGACCCACAACTAAACTTGATAGTGCCCTCAAAACAATCTGAAATTATGATTTGAACAGTCTAATCCCATGCCTAATATTCTTAATTGAAGGATTAATCTGCATCCCCGATGCCCAACACTCTGATTGAATTAAGCAATTTCCATGCCATGCAATCTATTAAATGAATATGTCAGGAAGTTATCCTAATAATCTAACCTACATATTTCATGCCAACTAGCTGATATAGAAATTCATTCTATATAATTAATGTCATGTAGCTGTACAAAGGTTTGATTTGTTCTTTCTATTGCTTGCCAAACTGTTATAGAGATCCAAATTGTGTGTCTAGTGCCAAAATATAGAATGTAAGCCTACTAATGTTCCTCAAATTTATACCCCCACAGCTATGTACCCTTCATATAAATTGCAAAGTAATGTTGTCCAGTGGTATTAAGTTTAGTTTTATAGATCATATCACATGTTTTATGTTTTATGTTTTTTATATTATACACATTTTATTTCTGATTTGTAGAAGTTTTACGTTTTTGCAATATATATTTTATGCATATGTATGTGCGCACCTCCTTCACACCCCAATGTCCTTCAAAAGCCAGATGATATAAAAGAAACAATGAGTATGGAATTAGCATCAATGATGTTGGAGAACTCTTGCATTGCACAAAATCAGACAAGCAAGGACAAGTTATTTAAGCCTTGTCCAGTGGCTCACTCCTTCTGTTTTTTATTTTGTAACAGGTATCTATTTATGCAGTTAACCTAAGCGACTTTAATTTCTAGGAAATGAATATACACAATTTTTCAATGCAAGTCTTGTAAGATTTCCTTCTTGTCCACTTTGAAAGTAAACGTCACAAAATTGAAGCACATAATCGATCATCCAATTGAGTGGTTTTAACATTGTAGAATACTACTAACATTTTCTGAATGTTGAGTTGGATGTTTAGACTCTACCCACAAAGATGAACCAAAAAACTAAACGTCACATAATTAAGACACTGTTGTGTTTTGTTTGATATTTAAATGTGTAAATTTATTTTAATTTTGAATCCACTAGAATCAATTTTATGTAAATTTTACAGAGCATAAAATTTTACTTCTCAAATCTTTAAATTCAAAGTTTAATAAGTCTAATGATCCACTGATTTAATCAAATGGTACTTTAACATATGTTTCAGATTTGATGTTAATATCGGTGAAATGTTCTAACAATTTAACAACTTCTATATTGGCCATGAATGCAGATACCTTTCAGCTTCAAACAAATTCTATATTGGCCATGAATGCACATACCTTTCAGCTTCTTGTTACATATGGACAAACCTATCTACTCAGGATCATTAACGCTGCTCTGAATATTGAATTGTTTTTCTCATATGCCCACCATGACTTTATCGTTGTCTGTCTAGATGCATCTTATACGAAGCCATACACAACAAAGGTGATGATGTTAGTTCAAGGGAAAATAATTGATGTACTTCTCACTGCCAAAAGCATTTCAGGAAGTATTACATGGCTTCCCGGGCATACTCCAGTTCATCTTCTGCTCCATTCAATAACAACACAACCACTGCTATTTTAGAATACAAAGGCAGCCCATACTTCTTTGCCCCTAGTGTTTCCCAACCTCCCATTCTACAATGAAACCCAGAGTGCCAATACATTTACAAGCATCCTTCGAATCCTGGCTTCACCCGACCACCCAATTGAAGTCCCTAAAAGATTAGATGAGAAACTGTTATTCAACATAGACCTAGGGCTGCTTCCTTGTCTTGGCCAGACTTGTGAAGGCCCTAATGAACCCGATTTGCTTCAAGTATTAACAATATATCCTTTGTATCCCCCATTGTTTCCATTCTAAATCTTATTACTTCGGCATCAAAGATGTTTTCTCTACTGGTTTTCCATCTAAACCACCCATTCAATTCAACTACACTGGACATAATATACCCACAAATTTTATGGCTCCTATGCAGGGTACAAGAGTGAATAATAAATAAATAAATAAATATTCACACACAGAGTCATGATAACATACTGGTTATCATAATTAGGACACCTTTGCAGACAATACCAATGGCCAGTGATCATGGGCAGTAGCTTAAGTGAGACAAGCAGATAAGAAACTTATTCTCTTTGGTATGATAGTAGCATGGAATACTTCTATCTCTCATTTGGCCAATGTTTTCAAATCTTTCTAATGGAGAGTGCAACGTCCTCATAAATAAACAATCCAAGGATACCAGCGCTAAACCAAAGGCTTGCTGGAACGATTCGCCATAATATCTCCATAATCTCTCTTACAACCTTACCATAATGACTGTGTAGTTCTTCCCAATGAACTACCAGATTCCCCAACGACTATGGGCATGTCTTACCAAGATCGATGACTTGAGCATCTGGAATATGGGTAATTAATCCTAATGACACTTGCTCTGTATTAAAAAGAACATTAGATACCATTATTTCCTTCTAAACACTATCTCTAAGGTAATGGTACTACACTTCAATGTTCTTGGATCAATTATGAAAACTGGATTCTTAGGTAGCTTGATGCAACTTTGAATGGCATTGTTAACTACAGTGGACTCTCCACACCCAACGACCATATCATTCATAAAAAAAAATACATATGGTATAAGCAGAAATGAGTCCTATTTCAGAAACTTGACAAACTGAGTTTTACATCAACAATTGCACATATACAAATAGAAATTAAAAGACGTCCTGAGTTATATATTTCCACCCTCTGCATTTATCTTACAGTTCAAACAGAGCTCTAACCCCGGTTTCTAATAATAAATATGTCTTAGATATGTACACCTTATTCTGAATAAGATACCCATAGTGGTAAATAAAAAAGGAAAACCAAGATGCATACCTGGAAAAAATGCAAACCCTAGATGCAAATCGTGTTCACCCATTCATCACACACATGTCAACATATAACCCAGGATTGAATTAATTATTATCTTAAAAAATTTAATTATATATGTATGTATATCCCATCGAGAAGAATTTCCATTCATCAACAGAGAAGAAATGGAAATCGAAAATCCAGTAGGAAAATCTAGCATGAAGGGTCTAAGACTCACCCAGATGAGGAAAATGGGGAAGCTATTCTGCAAATGGTCACGCTGGAGGAGGGGCTCTTGAGGTTAAAGAAAATTCGGAGATGATACCTGTAAAGAAATGGTAGGAGTCAAGGAACAAAAAAAACTTATTAATAACCCCAATTGTAATAGTGACCAATCTCACGCCATGAAGAAATATCTAGGCCCTGTGGAAATATAGGGCAAAAGGCAATATCTCCTCCAACAAGAAAAAATGACATATATTGCATAGAAAACCAGAAAGAAAGCATAAGCATATTCCTTGTAAGTAAGAGTAAGCAAGCAGATGCATGTTAAAATTATTGATAAAATTCAAAAAATTATCTCGAGGTTGACGGGTTAACTCACATGTGAAAAAGCAAGGCTCTCCACAATGGCGGCTTGGAAAGGAACTAGGGTTTGGGACTCGTCGCTCAAAATGGATTTCATGATTCTTTGGGAATTTTCCTGGAAAAAGAACTTTGAAAAACTTCTCAAATGTTGGTGACATACCCTTCCCTGTTGAATCATGTACAAACCATTAAACCATCGCCATAGGACTCTGTCTTTGTCGGCTTGGTGATGTGTAAGTGCATCTTGCATATTGATGAAGGAAATATAGACAACTGAACGTTAAAATACAGTTTGTTCAAGAATCACAAATTTGCATGTTTAATATGCAAGTGATAAGGGTAGAAGCTACAAATGCAGAAGATGTTTAGACTTGGTGAAAGATATAAATGAAGAATAGACAGGGAACATATCAAACTCTCTAAAATATTATATGTATTCTATAATATCGCCAGGAAACCTGAAAGCAAGAGACATTAAGCCCTATGAGGACCTGAAAGAACCATTCAGAGAGTAAGGTTTTTCAGTAAGTTGATATATAGTCAAAAATATGTGGACCCTAAGAGAATCATTTAGAGTAGGATTTTTCAATAAGTTTATTATATGGAATAAAATATGTAGAAGCATAAGAAAATAATAGAAAACCCATGAAAATACATTTCAAACCCCATCGAAAAATTCATATGCATTGACAAATACAGTGTAAATATGAAAGACAGGTCCTCCTTGACTCTGGACACGAAATTTCGAAAATGAAAAGCATATGAAACAATATATATTTGTATGTTTTCACAGTAGTCCAAGCGGAGAACAAAACATTGGTTTCAACAAGTTGACCCAACTAGAAATCCGATAGGTATTTTTTCAGAAGAGGAAGCTCAGGGTTTAAACACAACCCTATTTTTGTAGGCATCCATATTCGCACGGTGGCTTGGGAGGTCTTTACTGGTTGCTTTTTTTGTCACCACATGCTATCCTGTAAGGATCGTACTGGGCCTGCAGGTTAATATAAATGGCCTATAAACTATTTTTTCAATTTAGGCATTGATCCGATAAAAAATGTAGAAAGGATATCACCATCAACATTAAACATAAATGGAAAATAACTCGCACTGAATAGTATCGATGATAAATGTAGCCTTACCTCAATAGAGCTTGTGGCAGTTGGCTGCTAAAGATATCCTCCAACAAGATCTGAAGTTGGAGTATGTTTCAGGGGCTTCTTGAATGGGGTAAACGCTCTAGCAGGTCCTTGCATCGTTGCATTGTGTATGCATTGAAAGCCCTGTAGGTTAATAGCAATGGAATACAAACTATTTTCTCAATTTAGGCATTGATCCGATAAAATATGCAGTATCGATGATAAATGTAGTCTTACCTCAACAAAGCTTGTGGCAGTTGGCTGCTGAATATCTCCTTGAAGAAGATCTGAAGTCGGAGTAGGTTTCAGGGCTTCCTGAATGGGGTAAACGCTGTAGTAGGTTCTTGCATCGTGTATGCATTGAAGGGAAGGATAACAAAAACATATAGATTGAAATTTGGCATGCCCTCTAAATTTGGCCTAGACTTGCGGATTTAGGTGTAAGCTGGGGTAAACGCTGTAGCAGGTTCTTGCATCGTGTATGCAGTGAAGGGAAGGATAACAAAAACATACAGATTGAAATTTGGCATGCCCGCCAAATTTGCCGTAGACTTGTGGATTTAGGTGTAAGCTGGAAAGGTGGAACTATAGCAGGAACTTCTTTTACATCTTATGGAGTATCGGGTGACAACCCCATACATGATGAGTCGGGTTCCGTTTAGCAAATTTATTTGGGATCTACCGGAACAAACCAATTTGGTGCCTGAATATGGAGCCTTAAATAAAAAATGAGTTTTTTCAGGTTGTCAATTTCTATTATTTATATAATTAATTGCAAATAAGCTGTATATTTTCCCTTCAATGCTTACTTGATGACAAGAGGTGGAGTAGATAGGAACTACCAGTCAGTCATTGGATAATTGCTCCCTTCCTCGGCTCGGTAGCTGAGTGCCTTTCCGTGGGTGGCCACACCGGCCTAAACGACGGGCAAAGTATAGTCATACTTTGGAATTATACTCAATGGGTTGGAACATATTCATGAATCTAGCCTAGAAGAAAAATGTTGAAAGTGCTAATAACATAAAAAATAGTATGCTTAAGCAAAGCTATACTAGCATACCCCCAAAGTGGGCGAAATGAAACACAGAAATGAAACAAGATGAAAAAATTTCGATATGTTTCAAAAAATGAGAGAAAGTTGTGTGTAGATTAAATTGGGCCTCTTTCAATTTAGGATAATACGGCTTGTAAAAAGACTAAAGCATTCTATATTTGTAGGATATTTGGCTTCAGATATCATATATTGTCTTTTAAAAGATAGTTTTCAAATTCGATACATGTCTATGAGATTTGATAAGATGGTAATGCACCCACCACAATCCATTCAAAAGGTTATGGATTTGTTAAGTTTGATGATGAAAATGAGAGAAATCATGCCATGGCTTAAATGGATGGTTCGTATTGTTCTATGAGATCTATGTGCATTATTCAACTACTCCCAATCATTTTTTGAGTTATAAACACCAATACACTCCTAAAGGTATTTTGTAAATCTTAATGAAGTGAATTTGCTATGGGGAAATTTTAAATGTTGATGTCTTACTGATAAAAATGGGATATTGTGTATTATCCATCTTCTTTTATGATGGTTTTGATAACTTTATTAACTATGTTTGTGGATTTTGTTTGTTTTGAAATACTACAGTATTCTAACTATATGCTTGTACTTGCTCCATTCATATGGTTATTTGTAGCTTGCACTATGTTTAGCATTGTAGTTTATTTATGTTTCCCTTGTTCAAATAATCCTTAGCGATATTTATGGGTATTGCTAGGTAATAAATCATTTGGTATTTTGTGCAAGGTTCTTTGAAACATTTGACCATTGGTGCTTATCTAGTATTGAAATTGTATACAGTTCAGAGAAGTATCATGGTTGTTTCATTCGATCTACAAAATCACTACAATCAATGATATTGTTTTAGTTTCTTGTAGAAAAGTGTCAAGTTCCATTACCATTACAAACATATTTTAAAATGCATATTGCCTCAAAGTAGGATGCTAAGAGGCTTTTGTTCACATAGGGCATGGAACCGAACTCAACAAAAAAATATCTAAGTAATGGGCGACATAATTTAGGTTAGTGATATATTTTTGTTCAACTTCATCTGTTTCCTTCATTTTTCATTTCTGCTATACAAATGCACTACACAACATACTTAATGTGGTTTCAGTTTATATCTTCTCCAACTCTTTGATTCTTCCATTCAATAATCTATTGGATGCTTGTTGGTATGTTAACAAGGAATGCTTATTTTGTGTCTATTGGAAGTTGATTGCATGGTGATATCTAGTTAATTTCATTACTTTTCTAAAATATGTCCTATTAGATGTTGGGTATAGAAGAGTATACATTTCATGATGTTAAATAATATACACTCAATGTTTTGGTTACTAAGTAAATCCTGGGATTTCCCTTAAATTGGTGCAATAAGAACTCATGTTTTGTTTCATCATTTTGTATATCACCTTAAGATTTTCAACTTAGAATTTGGTATATATTATATCTGAAATTACCCTCCTCTTATGGATTTGTAGTTCTTAATTTTAGAAATAGATTTTTGTGCACAACTAACATCCTCTTTCTTAAACAAAAAATGATGGGTATTCTTGGAATAATAATAATAATTTCCAGAGGTTGTTGTTGAAATCCCCTTTTTAAAGATAAGTTAATAATTTTTCCTATCCCCTATTGTATTTCCCATTGTTATGAGAATTATCTCTTTAAATATTTGTCTTTTGTACTTGGTTGGACTTGGAACTGTTATTAATTTATATGCAAATTGGATCCAAATTGTGTTGGCTTTCTTTTGTGAATGCATTATTTTGAGTAAGTTCTATAGTTTGCTAACACAAGCTAGCATTCAACATGATATGCAGTTGCAATTCTTTACCATTAAATGTCTTGGATGGTAATTTTATTTATTTTTAATGTTTGTATACTGTCACCTTAGTATTTTGTGATTGTGTTAGTGAAGTCATGCAAGCTATTTTCTAGTCTTATGCAATTTCCTGTTAAATACCAGCCTATAGTGTGCCACTTCTTCAAGTGTTTCTGTAAGATTATATAAATAATACAATAGTAAGTAATCGCCTCTAGACTTTTATGATTTTTTCATGCATATCCCTAATATTCGTTTGTTGTACACATTTATTGGTGGTTTGGATCTGATCGTCTCAAAGGAATATCTAAGGAACATATTTAGGCAATTTTGGAAGATTGTTTATGTCAAAATAAATCATAATAAGGGGCGTGTATTTGTGCAGTTTGATAATGGGTAAGACTATTTCACTTTATGAAGTCTAAATATCAATGCTCCATCAAGTATTAGGGACATGGGGACACGGGACTAGATAAATACTTCTAGGGGAGTGTGGAAGCACCCCCCAAATTCTAGGGAACATCATAGGGAATGTTAGAGTCTCTAACATAGGGGACCCCACTTGGAATACTTTGGTAAAAGGGAGTGTTTCTATATTGAGCTTATTTTAATATTCTTTGGTTGCTGGCTGCTTGTGGCAGTTGGCTGCTGAATATCTCCTCGAACAAGATCTAAAGTTGGAGTAGGTTTCAGGGCTTCCTGAATGGGGTAAACGCTCTAGCGGGTTCTTGCATCGTGTATGCATTGAAGGGAAGGATAACAAAAACATACAGATTGAATTTTGGCATGCCTGCCAAATTTGGCCTAGACACAACCAAGTATAGTCATACTTTGGAATTATCCTCAATGGATTGGAACATATTCATGAATCTATCCTAGAAGAAAAATGTTGAAAGTGCTAATAACATAAAAATTGTATGCTTAAGCAAAGCTATACTGGCATACCCCCAAAGTGGGAGAAATGAAACACGAAAGATAATTTCGATATGTTTCAAAAAATGAGAGAAAGTTGTGTGTAGATAATAAAAGCTTATGTGATGAAAGCAAGTCTAGGAAAATAAGTGAAAATAAGTTACATCGAACTTCTAAATTGCCACATAAGTGAAAAAAAGTTTCCTCCAAAAGGATTTTGCACATAAAGTTTTTAAATTTGAAAACATTCGGTGAATAAGTCAATGTTTTTGCCTCGATCCTTTGAATGCCAATGGAATCTTACAAAGCAAAAAATTCCAAAAATCCAAGGGGCATAGTTATAGGATTTTTCGAAGTTTTACGTAGCTTTAGAGAACCTCGAAACCCCTGGACGTGGAGGAACTATACCTTTGAAACAAAGACCTGACCTGGACGTGGAGAGACTATAGATTTGAAATTGAAACTTGAACTATGCGAGACATGACAATTTCTGCACATCATAATTTGCACAAGTGACGCCATTTTTCATGTCAACCATTCGCGTGTGTCCTCTTATAATCTCATGTATTGTATTGAAGATCATTGAATGGCCAAAAAAGGTTGAGATGTGAAGAAAATATTTTGTTTCAAGTTTTTAATATCCCAAGTTAATCTTCGTATTGAATATCGATAGTATATAGTCAGGATGTCCATTAGTATCTTGTTGCTTAATTTTCATGACGTAATGGATGCAGAATCCCACCCCCTTCTGCGCACATATTGTAGCTCAAGGGGCACAAGTTTTGATAGATGTACCAATTCCATTGAATTTATTTTTACCTTTTCTCTTCACACATAATTACATGACCAAAACATACACGTAGATCCCAATAACATTTGCCACCAAATAAGTTTGACTGAAGGCAATTCGTAACGCTCATGGATTTGTCATCTAATATTATTTAAAGTAATGAAGTTTTATAGCTAACTTGAAGTATTGTAGTAAGCCATATTGTATGAGACTATAAAATTCATGCATGAAAGAGTAGGTTATAAAAGAGTAAGGATAAAAAATGAAATTTATTCACCCACTAAGGTTCGGCTAAATCCATGAAAATACGAAGAAATGAATCTTAACATGTCTACTTTTGTGAGAGATGTGCTAACGACACATAAATTTCTCTCAAATTTGTGTTGAGTTTTGAAAGTAACATAAAATGAGAGAAACAATGCTAAGCTGAGATGAGCACAACGCTACCACCGCAACGTCGAGCCCTACTTAGTGCCATCTCCTGCGAGTATGGTTTCCTTAGATAATTCATGCTTTAGAGAATTCATGTAGCATAGGGTGGACATGATGTGAAAGCAAATGGTGAAGAATATATGAGGCTATGGGAAATCCAAAGCTCATTCACAACTTGACTGCACGCATGAAGGGTGGTTTTCCCATTTTACTTGAAAAGAAGAAGACTGATTGGTAGCCATAGTATCCCATCATAACTTCGTTAGGTTCAGTACTTTTCACTTGTAAAAATAAATTTATAAAATAAAGGAGATCCAAATACCATCAATTATACTTTAAGCTTTTTACTTTCATTTATTATTATCCTTGAAAAAATTAAAATATAAATCCTCTGTCTTTCGAAAAAATTAAAATATAAATCTTGTCTTTTTCTTGAAACAAAATTTCAATCAGGTTCTGAAAAAATTAAAATAGAAATCCCATTTACAAAATTTCAATTAAGTAAGAATCACATATTTAATAAAATAATAAAAACAATCTATGTTTGCTCGAATAATTTTGATTTGGAATTATAAAAAACAAGTTTTGAATGCAGAAGAAATCTTTATTTAGCATGGATTTATACTAGTATGGAAAAGTTGAAAACACTATGTTCATAGTATAGTTTAAAAGATGAACTTCTCTTCCCCTGAATTGCCCTCTCTATGTGAGGTCAAGGTCATTGCTGTAAGATTCTGATTGCATTGGAGTGGTCAAATGCATAGTTTGTACGCCACAAACATACCAGCTTATAAAGAAAGACATGACATAAGAGTTATTTAACGCTGAGATGGATGATATTCATTAATTAATATCGGTGGTAGCAGACACAGAGGAAAATTCTATGCTAGTTGCATCCTTTCCAAGGTTTAATCTTCTAGTTGTTGTTGTTCTTATATTTGGACAGCCAAAGTATTCAAACAAGCAAAAAATACTTCTGGCAAATCTTTGTTGTCACTACAATTTGGAAATTACTGGGATGTTAGGTTTGAGTTGCTTTCTAATCTAGGGTTTTTATAATAAAAAACAAAAGAAGAAATCCATAACATTTGGTAGTCCCGAGGCTAGGCATCTGTGATTCAATATCAGTTTGACTGCGAATTTTAAAATGTGTTGGTTTTACGTTAACCAGCTCAGAAACTCATGAAAATTGTACACATGGATTTTATTTTCTTAATCGGTAGGTTATTCCATCATTTTGCAGATCTTAGCACGCATGAATACGCTTTTTCTCAGGTGATTTGCAGTTTTCTCATCAATTTTGTGTAGTTACATCAATTCACTCTGAATTTGTATTATCATTAATTATGATTTTGCAGTGGGTTTATTATCCTTCATTCTCCATAAACATAGTAACTAATTACATCTATGTATTTTCAACAAATTTATAGGTTTGAAGTAGATATGTTAAGGAAATTCGCCAGGAGTTTGCCTCCGGAGAAACCTTGTCCAAGGGAAACATCTCGCATGGATAAATATTGTCCCAAGGTTGGTGTTGACACTGGTGGCTTCAGATCATCCTTTTCCTTAGTTGTGGAAATAAATATGGCCATATTTAGGAATTGTCATAACTGAATGCAGGTCGTAGCGATTTTTTTGGGCAGAGGAGGAATTCAGAAGTTGTAGGTATGAGTATGCATGTGTTTACAATTTCTTATGGAATAATTTATTTGTAATCTGGTATCTAAGGGGACTCTTGTTAAGACGCATAAACAATTCAAATAATAAGGGAAGTTAAAAATATGAGGCTATTTTAATCATGGCTGGTGGATTAAGCTGTTATTGAGTAGAACTAGGGATGGTCGACCTGCTTCAAAGTCATGGTGTGGAAGGTAAATACTGAAACAAGATTTTTTGTTTTATGAGGCATACCATCAATAGGTTAGAATAACAACTACAGAACTTCAACAGGTTAGAATAACAACTGCAGCTATGCAAAATACTATAAGAAGATGCAGTCCTGTAAGGCAGTGAAGCGATGCAGCAGAGCATCGGTGCAGTCCTGTAAGGCAGTGAAGCCAGGCAGCGCAGGATTGCTGCAGTCCGCATTAATTAGCACAGGATCACTAGAAGCTTCTTATATGATGTGGACAGACGACTATTAGTCAAGGGGTACCATCCCTTAAATAACACCTTCGGTGTAATTACAGCAAAGGCTTGCACGTGTAAGAAAAGAATTTTTTGTTTACATTTATTAAGGAAACTAAATTGTTATTTTGGGGTATTAGAGCGAAAATAAAGTAAATTGATGCTTACGGTTACTATTATGAAAGAAAAGTAAGTTACTTATTTTGATTACTTAGGGAAAAATAAGTAATATCAAGCTTTCTTGATCATGATAGCTAATCTAGTAGGGATGTGTAAATATATGTCAAAGTTATGATAGCGACATGTAAATAAATTATATACATGCCTTAGAAGCATAAAGTTTTTATGTTCTAAAGAGTCATAGTTAAAAAAACCATATGTCATAGCGTATACATAATTAATCAGATATGTACTGTAGCTTAGATAGCTATGTAAAGACAAATATCAATAGAGAACATGCAATGTTTGATGTATATAACCTGCATATATATATTTATAATTGATATATTATTAACCAATTATGTGTATTTTATATATATTTGGTCAATTCATGTTGAGTTGTGGTAGTACATTAATTTACTGAATTCTAAAACTGCAGATGGATTCAGAGACCCCCTTAAGGGATCTCTAAATCCATTTTCAATTTTAGAATTTAGTAAAATGTAAAAAATCATTGTCAGATTTATATTTTTTTCCATTGCTAGAGTGACACAACTAAAAATGACAAAAAAAATGACCAATTGTAATATGGTCATTTCTAGTCTAGATATCCCATGATTAAATTTGGTAATTTATCTTGGTCGTTTTATATGGTTACCAAAAGTGGTCATTTATCTTGGTCATTTTTAGTTAGCTCACTTAGAATTATCAATTTTGGTCATTTATCCCTTTCAAAAAACTGTGGTGACCAAATGTTTTGGTCTCGTAGTCACTAATCTCTCATTTTACACTAGTGGTAACTTGAGCAATGACAAGGTCAAAAGACATAGCCTTACGCCATAACATTTGCATTTGTCCTATAAGAAAAATATGGTCGTAGAAGATTCTACATAGGGTGTAACAGAGAAATAGGAAAATACAACAATGATGGAGAATCCTTTGCATTTGTTCTTAGAAATCACGCTACCTGACATAAAATTATAAATAAGACACATGAGTTGATTCAATACCCAATTCTTTCCATCTTCTTTATTTTGATTCAATTCCAAATTCTCTCCTTCTTCAATGGTCCTATTCAAGGAAAATGCACTGATTTCTTTAACGAAATGTGGAAGCTAGAAGCTGGGAGGTCATCTAGAGGCTCCATCAGAAAGCATTATCATGACTGGTACTTGAGTAATAGGTGGTTCAAGAACCACTTTTTATAAAGACAAAGCTTCACAGTGTTGCGCACCCGATCCATTAGTCCATATAATAGAGCAGGCTCACCCGGTTTGTTCTTAGCATCGAATGGTCATATGGATTTGACTCCTTGTCCCCGTAATTTATGTACCCTCGTAGAGTTTGAGGTATGGCTACTCAGATTAGGTTTCCTAGATGGATCTTATCCTAGCTATTCCTAATTAGTCCATCTATGTGAATCCCTCTCATAAAACATAGTTGTAAATGCCAATATGTAGTAATACAAAATCCAATCACGAGATAGCGATATAAATTTTGGTGACTTAGCATCAGTAGCACCACTAGCATAGGTATATATTATATAGTATCTAAGAGAGAAAAATCTAAGACAGAGACAGTAGAGGCATCAACGATGGTAGAGCTCCTAGTTTACTTTGATCCATCCTGAAAAACCAGGCTTTGAACGGCCTAGACCGAGAATCAAGACACCCACGTTACCAACTGGGCGCCCTAAGAAGTCCTCATGGGCGGAATAATATTAAATCCTCTCATGACTGAATTAAATTCTCTAATGGCCGAATTGGGGATGGACCAGACAGACCAAATTGATACTCATAACCCTGAATCCATAGATTGATTTAGCAGAAGCCCCTTTGGGAAATGGGTAGTTGTACATAGATCTATATTTGAAAAATCCTTCATGTTTTGCTTCACCTCCCTATGAAACTTCATAGGTTTTAATCTATATTTTAATTTGTATAATGTATAAGTAAATAATATGTGTATATATTTAATTATATTAAATCACATAACATATGAAATATATATATTTATTTATATTAAATCTTTTAACATATGAACTATAGTAACATATTTATATTAATTATATATTATTATTATATTTACATATTTTACCATTATTAAGGTGAAAGAAGTTTATATATCATAAGGGTCTTTATAAAATATTTACCTATTTTATAAATTTGGTTAAGTATTATATTTACATTTATTACAAGTATAGTATGGATGGACTATGCATGTATGGATTTTAACATAATTCCCTAAAATGAAGCATGTTTTGTTGGGAGAAAGAAAATTGGAACAATTTCAATATTATGTTTCCCTTGTGGTTTGAATTTTGTATTTTGGTGGGGTGTTTTAGAATAATCCCACTTGTTATGCATGCTTTAAATGGTAAACATATCCCATATGCTTTAAATGATGACGATGATGAACTAGATGACAATGACAGTGATGATGTTTTTGATGATGACGACGATGAAAATGATGATGATGATGATGATGATGATGATCATCTTTGTCATTGTAATCATGATGATCACAATAGTCATCATCATCAGCATAATCATCATCCATGTCATCATCATCGCCATTGTCCTTGACATCATCATCATCATGATTATTGACATTTTCATCAATTATTCATCATTACCTTTGGCATAAGAAATAGCATCTACCCAAAATATGTGATTAGTGGAAAAGGGTCATGGAGGACACACACAATTTATGCATGAAAAATAACAACTTATTTTTTAAGATGATCAACATCATCATTCTCATTGTATTTTTCATCATTGTCATTGTCATCATCACCATCATCATCTTTCATTTAATTGCCATCATAATCATCGGCAATGTCGTCATTTCCATTATCCTCCTCCTCCTCCTCCTCCTCCTCATAATCGTCGTCATCATCATCATTGTCATCGTTCTCCTCATTATCAACAACATTATCATCATCATCATAACCATCCTCAATATCATAATCATTATCCTCATTTTCATTTTCAACATCTGGGTGTAAAACTGGATGCAAAAGTGGATAAAAAAATGGATGCAACAAAAGTAGGCACAAAAGTGGGTGCATAATGGGGTGCACCAAAAATGAATGCAAAAGGTGATGCAAAAGTGGATGCAAAAAATGATGCAATCATGGAAGCAAAACATGATGAAAAAATTGGCGCAAAAGTGGATACAACCATGGATGTAAAATTGGATGTGAAAGTGGATGCAACAAAAGTAGATGCAAAAGTAGTTGTACCACCCAATACAAAATCGGATGCAAAAGTGGATGAAAAAATGGATGCATAAAGGAATGCAATAACTGATGTAAAATTGGATGCAAAAAAAGATGCAAATGTGGATGCAAAAGTTGAAGCAAAAGTGAGTGTAAAAATAAGCGCAAAAATGGGTGTGAATTGAGACGCGACAAAAGTGGATGCAAAAGTGGATGCAATAGTAGATGCAAAAAGAGACGTAAACATGGATGCAAAATGGGATGCAAAAATGGATGAAAACGTGGGTGCAAAAGTGGATGAAAAAATGGATGCAAAAATCGCTGAAACAAAATGAGATGCAAAACTAGACTCAAAACAGGATATAAAATTTGATGCAAAACTTGGCGCATGAAGGGATGCAAAAAAGAAACAGAAGTGGATGCAAAAGTGGATGTAAAAAAGGATGCAAAAGTGGATGAAAAAAAGGGTGTAAAAGTTGAGGCAAACATGGGTGTAAAAGGGGGCGCAATAAGAGTAGATGTACAAACTAGGTGCAAAATTAGGTGCAAAACTAGGCTGAAAACCTGTCGCAAAACCTGATGCAAAACATGACGCATAACCAGGTACAAAACCTGGTGCAAATTACGCCGCAATTTACTCTACATTTAGAAAAAGGACGCAAAAAATGCCTAAAATAGCACCAACCCGTGAAATTGCACCATTTTGTCCAAAAAATGAAGAAAAATACACTAAAAGATGGCCTAGACGCAAAAAAGGATGCAAAAAGAGACGTTAAATCCAGTTTTTGTTGTAGTGTTAGGAATCAATGTAGAGAATGTTAGAAAAGAATGTTAGGAAAGGTTAGGAATGTTAGGAAGTTTTGATATGTGCAAATATATGAATGTATGAATGAATGTTAGGAATGCATGTTAGGAAAGGTTAAGAATGTTAGGAAGTTTTAATAGGTGTAAATATATAAATGTATGTATTATTAAATTTATGTTTGTTTGTAGATGTAAAATATTTTCAGTGTTGAGAAGTTGAGAATGTTAGGAATATTAGGAAGTTTTGATAGGTGCAATCTAATGTTAAGAATGAATATGAGGAATGTTAGGAATCAATCTAGTTTTGATAGGTGCAATATTCCTAACTCACATCTTGTATTCACAATCAAAGTTTAGGTAATGGTCATATACATAACTAGAATATTATCTCTTGTCATAGAACTTTAATTTATTACTTGCCATTGGCAACATGCCTCTGCCTCACATGGAATATTTTTTATTACTAAGGTAAAATTAACAACTTGATTCTGAATTCTAATAAATTAAAGCTCAATCCATGAAGTTTCTAAGGTAACATTAGCAACTTGATTCTGAATTATAATAAATTAAAGTTCAATCCATGATGTTTCTAAGGTAACATTAGCAACTTGATTTTGAATTCTAATATTTTTTTATTAATAAGGTAACATTAGCAACTTGATTCTGAATTATAATAAATTAAAGTTCAATCCATGAAGTTTCTAAGGTAACATTAGCAACTTGATTCTGAATTCTAATAAATTAAAGTTCAATCCATGACTTCTAAGGTAACATTATCAATTTGATTCTGAATTCTAATAAATTAAAGTTCAATCCATGACTTCTAAGGTAACATTAGCAACTTGATTCTGAATTTTAAATTTTTTTATTATGAAGGATAATATTAGCAACTTGATTCTGAATTCTAATAAATTAAAGTTCAATTTTGAATTCTAATAAGGTAACATACTAAATGACTAAGTACACAATTATTCTGAATTCTAAAACATCAATCCATCTTTGAGCATGATAGCCAATCTTAACATAAAACACGAAATGATATAGTTAAAAACATCACAATGGAATGTCGTCCTAATTATCCGTTCATGGTCATATTTCAACAGTTTCCATTTTCTATTTTAATTTTTTTTTCGATGGAACTTGTACCAATTTTATTCGAGATGCACATACTAAATGACTATACTGACAACATATAACATCAAGTTCATAATCCTGAAAGTGGACATAATTTTCAGTCATATGGGTCTGCTGCAAAAAATAGCCTTTTAGAATGATGGATCCTTTATCGTATGTAAATCTGTTGTCATTCTAGTCGTCCAATAACTTCATTTTTCCTTCAGTGCATCGCATCAAATAATATTTTACATTTTCGTTGTTGTCTAAATGTGCAATCTCAACGAAAAAATCTCCTGTGAATTACAATTGGCGTAAGAGTTTTTAAGTGAATTAGATTGACTATATACACATAAGGTGATGGACAACAATGGACATTCAATCTTCTGGTTCTAATTCTTCTATGCTTTCTAGTGGCATTGTCCCTTTTGGATTAATCTCTGTGTGTTTCCAATGTTTTACGTAGTTGTTCGTTATGTCTTCACAAACTTCTCTAGATTCAACACTTTCAGTGCAAATATGACAAAAACATGATTGTTTTCTACTGTCAAATGCAAACACATTTTTGAAGGATTTTGTTTGATTAGAGTGAAGTTCTCTAGTCCCATGTATGGTGCTAGCCTCGTATGGTATTGATCTATCTATATATTGGACCCCAACAAGCCAAAAAAATCTACACAATGATAAATCACAAATGACAACTTTTAATGTTAGTGTACAAATACTTCAATGTTAGTACATGCATTTTTTAAAATTGACAATTAATACAAATTAAAAAAAACATGTACATACCTGCGCACATCTTTTGATTGTTGACTACAATCATGGATTATATGTGATTTACACCATTGGACAACCTCTGCACCTGAATGGAATCGTCTAGAAGAATGGTTCAATTTCCATCTTCGAAGTGCTCCTTTTACACATGCTCTTACACCATCATGTTCACCTTTTCCATGTCCAGTTTCAAAGAAATTCCAACGATGTTTAATGTTCAATGGTTTATGAAGTCAACATAACCAAAAAAATTATCATGAATATTTAAATTGTCCCGCACATCCATCCAACCATATCCAATGTTCATTGCATTTAACTTTACGACTTTTTAGTGAATCATAGAAATTTTTTTCAATACAATGTTGAACAAAATGTGTATCGTGGATATGATCATCGTTGATATAAAAGTGATATTCTTTAATCACATCTCGATTGTCACATGTGCTTTCAATGCCATCAACATCTTGTTGAGAAGGTCTATATAGAACATGGACAAATATCGAAACTTGGTCAGAATGATAGTATTCACTTTGAATATCTTTTTGTGTAGCAAATGTGTAGTTTTTTGCAAAATCAACCACAGACAAAATTATTCTAGTTAGAAACATTTCACGGGAATGTTTGAATTGAAGGTCTTGCCATCGTTCTCTATGTGAATGCTTGGTGTATTTAAAAGTTTCACTTTCAAATTTCTTGAGAAAACCTGTCACACATATTTTATCTTCTCATAAATCAATTCTTTTGGAATGTGCATCACTAGAACTTGTAGAATAATTGACGTATTCATATCTTCTCCAATAAACGGTTACTTTTGAAAGAGACTGATCATTATCGATAGGGTATTTCTTATGGAATAAAACAATATTTCCACCACGATGACAATGTTTTCCATTGACACATTTCTTATTATAAAATACTTCATCGTGATTTCTCTCACATAGAGTTTGAGATATGAATTCAGGTACTGTGGGCGGACGTGGTGAATTTGTCCAAAACATTTTACCAAATTCAAGAAACGTGTCGTAATATAATTGAAATTGAACATGATAATGACAACAACATGTGTTACGTATAGTAATAGGTCTAACATACCATGGTTTTTGTTGCACAAATGCAGTGATTGACATATTAATTCCATGATGATCCTCCTTGAATTTATTGAACAATTGTACTTGTGTCATTTCCATTATATGTTTTGGATGGATTTCATATACATTTTGTGATACTCTTCGTTGTATCACATCCCTTGAATTTGGTGAAACTCGAGCATGTTCCAACCAATATTTCTGTACAATATCTTTAACACCGTCTCCCATTCTATATTTGTAAGGTTGTCTACAAATAATTGCCCAGCAAGCAAGTTCATCATTTTCATCTATTTGCATTCTAAATTTTCTATGTTTGTATAATGTCTTTCTTGAGGTTCCAATTGCTTGTGCTAGTTGTGTTGTCAAACGTTTTTGTCTAGTACTAGCTGAAACAATTGCTGTCTGAATTGCTCTATGTGCAACACTGGTATCTTTCTTTTTGGATCTTCCAGATTTTTTTATTGCATCACCTATATTTTCTATCACATTATGTTTCAGTTTCGACTCTTTTGTCACCTTGTGAATACCCAATAATGAAGTAGCACCTTCTAACTTCTTGGACACCAATAAACATCTCAAAATTTGCGCTTGTCCTGCTATTGAACAATCCTTGAGAATATCATCATAAATTTTTGTAGCACGACATCGTGCAACATGTATGGGTAATTTTTCTCCATATTTTTCGCAATCAATGTCTTCTAACATTTCATCATCAATGGTGAAAGTACCTATACATCAAGTTAAATTTAATTTAACACATGTCCAAAAATACAATTCATTATAAAAAATGAATTTGGAAAATACATGATATATACATACCGGGTCCAATTTCTGGATCTTGATTTTGATCTTCAATATTGACTTCATCAACATTAACATGTAAATCACTATTTACATCTTCAACAATGGTCTCTTCAACTTCCATTTGTTCTTTTTGTACCATATTTTCAATTTCTATTTCATCAACGGTGTCATGTAAATCTGTTCTTATATCTTCAATTCTCTCTTCTGTTTCTGCAAGCCTTTCTCTTTTGGCTCTATTTCTAAGTTTTTGTTTTTCCCTATTAGAATCATCATCACGTTTACGATCACTTTTTTTTTACGGTTTTTCTTATTGCCCATGATTGTTTAATCTTCTTTGGAAAAACCCTTGGAAAAAAATAAAAACAACTTGGAAAGAAATCTTCTTTGTAAAACCATTGGAAAAAAAAAAAACTTTTTTGAAAAAAAACCTTCTTTGAAAAAACAACTTATAAAAATATTTTGGAAAAAAAAAACTCTTTTGCAAAAATCCCTTGCAAAAAAACTCTTTGGAAAAACCCATTGCAAAGAAATAACCTACTTTGCAAAAATACCTTGGAAAAAAAACTCCTTGAAAAAACCCCTTGCAAAGAAATAACTCATTTGCAAAAATACCTTAGAATACAAAATCTTGTGCAAAAGTACCTTCGAAAAAAACTCTTTGAATGTACCTCTTGGAAAGAAATAAGAAGAAAAATACATTTTTGCAAAAAAAACTCTTTGGAAAACCCATTGCAAAGAAATAACCTACTTTAAAAAAATACGTTGGAAAAAAGATGCTATGAAAAAACCTCTTGCAAAGAAATAACTCATTTGCAAAAATATTTTAGAACACAAAATCTTTCGCAAAAGTGCCTTGAGAAAAATCTCTTTGAATGTACCCCTTGGAAATAAATAAGAAGAAAAATACCTTGTAAAAAAACTCCTTTGGAAAAAGAAATCTCCTCTGAAAACTCCTTCAAAAATATTTTGATTAGATATATATGTGAAATAAAAATATGCGAAAATAATGAGTCTATTTTGTTTTACTTATACGAATATAGATAACGTAATTTTTTTTTTTGTCCGGTCGACGAATTTTTTTTTGCGTTTGGTTTTTCGCCTAAACAACCTTTGTTGTAAATAACAGTTCCGTAACGGAAAAAAATTATTCAACCGAAAAATTGTTCGGCCGAAGAATTATTCGGCTGAATAACCTCTGAGACCTGAAACCTGTATAGTTTTCAGGTTTCTCCATTTTTAGAAGGTAAAATGGATGCTTTACACTACAAATCGACTGTTGGACTTGATACCATTAGTTTCATCATTGAATTTACTTTCTGTAGGTATAGATTTTGTTGTGTATAGGTGAGATCCTATATAT
>LPNX010258121.1:444952-464400 GCA_001517045.1 Pseudotsuga menziesii
AGGAAACCCTCCTGAATCTACACATTATGTTGTTGCACATTGTAATCTAGGAATTGAAGAAGCTTTCAGTACTTCGTTTTAATGGAATTATATTTGGTTATTGGATACTGGAGCCACATGTCATATGACATTTAGAAAAGACTTCTTTGAAACGTTTAGTGATCAAATTGATGGGGTAGTACATTTGGCAGATAAGTCTTAGTTAAAACCTTCAGGAATTGGTTCTGTTAGATTGAAATTATTAGGACTTGCTGATTATATACTTTTTGATGTTCTGTATGTTCCACAATTGAAGAGAAATCTAATATCTCTTGTGCAAATTAGACAACAAAATCATTCGATACATATGTTTGATGGTATCATTGAAATTATAAGAGCTTATGATAATGTGATTGTAATGAATGGAGTGGAAGATAACAAACTTTAAAAGTTGAATGGTACATCATCCAATTCATAGAATTCTGCAAATTTGGTTCAACATAATAGTAATTTATCTTCCAGCTTATTGTGGCATGCTAGATTTGGTCATATTAATTATGACAGTCTTAGGATTATGAAACAGAAAGGAGTTCAAGGGCTTCCTACTATTCCAAGACAACTTTCACCATGCGATGCTTGTATCTTAGGCAAGCACAATAAACAACCTTTTAATGATTCTATGTTTCGAGCATCAAGAAAGCTTGGTCTTATTCACTCATATTTATGTGGGCCCATGCATGTTCCATCAACAAATGGTAACAAATATATCATGACTTTCATCGATGACTTTACGAGGAGGTGTTGGGTTTATTTATTAAAAGCAAAATCTCAAGCTTTTGATACATTCAGAAATTTTCACTTATGGATTAAAAATGAAGCTCAACTCATTATTGGAACCCTTCGAACTGATAACGGTGGTGAATATACATCTCAAGATTTTGCAAAATATTTACAGGAGAATGGTATTAAACATCAAACAACTATTCCTTATAATCCACAACAAAATGGTGTGGCAGAACATATGAATAGGACACTCTTGAATATGGTAAGATCAATGATGTTTTTAAAAAATGTCAAGTTATTGTTTTGGGGAGAAGCAGTTCTTTGTGCTGTCTACATTAAGAATAGATGTCCTTTTGTTGCACTACAAAACAAAATAGCTTATGAAATGTGGCATGATCATCTTCGAGCTGTCAAGCATTTTAAAATTTTCGGTTCCACATGTTATTCTTTGATTCCTGAGCAACAAAGACAGAAATTGGGAGCAAGAAGTAGGAAGTGTATTTTTTTGGGATATTATAATACTTCTAAAACTTATAGGTTGTATGATGAAGATAACATGAAGTTTATTGTTTCTAGAGATGTTATATTTCTTGAGTTTGAGAAAGATGAACTCACTATTGATAAACAACTTGCTCAGCTTGATATATTTCATTCTAAAAAAATCTATCATGAAATGGATAATGAACTTCCAAATATTGAAGGGGGGATTCCTGTTCTAAGTCAAGTTTTGGAATTTCCTTCTAATGCACAAGTTGATGATTCTAATGCACAAGTTGATGAAACAGAAGATGAGATAGTTGATGATATTGTTAAAGAAGAAACAGAGCAAACACCAAAACAAGAAAAAGTTCGTAGATCAATACGGACTAAGACATTTCCAAAAAAGGTATGATAATTTTGTAACATTAGATTGTGAATTAAACTTTCATGCATTTGATGAACCTGTATCTTTTCAAGAAGCAGTAAATAGTGATGTATGGAAAAGTGCAATGCAAAGAGAGTATGATGCTCTCATAAAAAATGGAACTTGGAGGTTGGTGAACCCTCCAATTGGAACCAAACCGATTAGATGCAAGTGGATATATAAGAATAAATATAAAGCAGATGGGTCACTTGACAAACACAAAGCGAGACTTGTAGCAAAAGGGTATGTACAGAAAGAAGGTGTTGATTACACAGAAACATTTGCTTCTACAACTAAATGGGGCACCATTCGAACTTTGTTTTCATTAGCAGCACAAACAGGATGGAAGATACATCACATGTATGTTAAAACCACATTTTTGAATGGAGACTTAAAAGAAGATGTGTATATGGATCAGCCTGAAGGCTTTGCTATCAAAGGTCAAGAATAGAAGGTATGCAAATTAGTCAAATCTTTATATGGTTTAAAGAAAGCACCTCGAGCTTGGTATGAAAAGTTAATTGAGCATCTTCTCAAATTGAATTATAAGCACTTCAATCTAGATGATGCAACTTTATTTGTCAAGAAAGTTGGAAGATCGGTTGTATATCTAGTTGTCTATGCGAATGATTTGCTTATCACAGGAAATAATGACGATTATATAGTATCTATCAAAAGAGAGTTGGAAAAGCTTTTTGATATGCCAAATTTGGGATTATTACATTATTATTTAGGAATTGAAGTAGATCAAAAACCAAAGCACATTTTCCTTTCTCAGAAAAAATATGTTGGAGAGTTATTAAACAAATTTGGTATGTGGGATTGTAATCCCGTTTCAACACCAATGGATCAGAATCTAAAGCTTAATTCAAATGAAGGTAGCACATTTGAAGATCCAACAAAGTACAGGCAGCTTCTTGGAAGTTTAATTTATATTACTACTACTCGTCCTGACATAACTTTTGCTGTAGGAATGCTTTCTAGGTTTATGCATCATCCCTGTTAAGGTCATTGGAATGGAGCAAAGTGAGTGCTCAAATATTTAAAAGGCACTCAATCTTATGGCATCAAATATCCTAAAGTTTCAGACTTTCATCTCACTGGTTATTTAGATTCAGATTTTGATGGAGATAAAGAGCATGGGGTCTCTACTTCAGGTTATTTGATGAACCTTGGATCAACATCTATCACATGGAGATCACAAAAGCAATTTGTTCCTACTGATTCTACAGCTGAAGTCGAATATGTTGTAGCAGCTCAAGCCACAAAAGAAATCATTTGGCTTCGTAAAATACTTGAAGACTTGTAGGAGAAACAAATGACTTCAATGCCTCTCTTTGTTGACAACACTTCTGCAATTCAATTGGCTAAGAATCCAAAATTCCATGATCGAACCAAACATATCAACACCAAATATCACTTGATTCGACATCATGTTGAGGCCAAAACCATTTATTTGACACATCATCCTACTTCTGAGCAAATTGCAGATATCTTTACTAAAGCATTGGGCCGTAAAAAGTTTGAAAAATTTAGAATGCAACTTGGCATGTAAGATGTCCCTTCGGATTAAGGGGGGAATGTTGAGTAATCCTTCGGGATTACATTGTAAATAATATTTCAGTTATTAGTAAGTTATCTCGTTATCTAACTGTAGTTAATGGTTTTGATATTCTTTATATGTAACACTCATCTACGTAATAAGATATTGATTTGCTGATGTTCTTCACGGCCTGTGTCAAACGTAAGTTACCTCCAAGCTCTATCTAAGCGAAACCAACTATTCTCTTCTGGCTAGGATCACAGTCCTTGAAAGGATAGAGGAAGTGGCTAGGATCATAGTCCTTGCAAGGATGGATTGAGCTAGAATTAGCTACCTGTTTTGGGCTTGTTTATTTTCTCTTGGAGTGAGATAAACTCTAGACCATTTGTATTTTTGTAGGTGAAATTTGTTAGAATGTGGGGAGGGAATTTTTACAATTGCAATTTTGGTTGTTGAAATTGCAATTTTTCTTTGAAAAATGGATTTAATGCTATCAATAACCCATGAGACACCTTGATTATGCAATTTCAACAAAGTATAATTTCAACAATTCTTACAAGATTAGAAAAAATGGTACAAATAATCTAGAGTTTAGCTCATTCCCAAAGTTATTTCTATTGAATTTGCCTTTCATGAACTTGTGAGAACCCAGTTGCCCAGTATTTAATGTGGCAGCACCGAGTTGAGCTGATGCATAGTAGGCTTAAGCTGCTTGAAATCCAACTTCATTTCAAGTTTAGCAGTAAGCTTAAGCTGGTTGACGTGTTGAGTAGCTGTCTACAACATTAAATACTGGGTAGAAAGCTGGTTAATTTTGACAAAGGCTTCAATAGATTATTTAGTTCTGCACAGGAACGATTTAGTTATATAATAAGACAATTTTGTAGTTAGTTCATCCTTTGGGTAAAATAATCCAAGAAATAGACAATTCCATTTGCTTAACAGAGATGGAGTTAAGAAAATCATGCTAATGAGAAAAAAAAAGGTCCAAATTAATCATTCATATGAGTAAACACTTTCTTAATATATATAAGTTTTATTAAAATACAAATTGAATTTGAACTCTAAACAATTTCTTAATAGATCTTAATAATTCTAGAACTGCAGCAATTTACTTAATAATTCTGGGATTTCCATTAACTTGATTAAGTAGTTAAAATGGATCTTTGCTGATACACAAAAAAACACTATAAATAGATCTTGGGTTCCAGAGTAATTTATTTAGATAGATCAAGGTTAGGATAAGATGGATTCATGCTGATGCGAATAAAAACACCGTTAAAATAAAACCTGAGCAATTTCCTTTATAAATCCAGCGTTTCACAGTATTTTTCTCAATAAATATGGGGTTTCACATGAATTTATTTAATAGATCAGGATTACATTAAGATGGATAAATACGGATGTGAATAAAAACAGTATTGCATAAAACCTCAGCCATTGTTTGCCGTATAAACCATTCCATAGGACTTCAACAATCTCTTTTCGCAAAGAACCTTATTTCAAATCTCAAAGAAGTATCTCAAATGTCAAATCTAAGTATCATTTCTGTATCATTCATTCCTGGTTGCAAATCTAATCTATAGATCATTTGTATTTTTTTAGACAAGTTTGGCAGGAATCAGGCAACACTATTTGTTGTTGGAAAAAGAGTTTTCCAGTGTTAAAATTGCAATTTTTATTGCAGAAATTGGTTCAGTACCTTCGATTACCTTTGGGGCACCTAGATTATGCAATTCTAATGGTTGAAAACTATCTTTAAACAATTTCGGCCAAATTTTTGCCAAAAAACTTTAGGATTTTAAATACAAATAATCTATAGTTTAGCTTGCTTACTGTAATTTGAAATAAGATAAAAAGATTAATCCTTAATTACCATTATCTTTCCTTTCTACCTCAAAACTGGTTCACCAAATCCTTGTGGGCATAGCTATTAGCACTGCCTCCACACTTTCTCACAAGGATCACAGTAGTTAATAGCATATATTCATGAAGAGCGCAGAGATGCTATTTTATTGAGGAACGCACTCTATGCAATGAATACAAAATTACCCTAATCTGAGCTCTCTTAAAGCAGGTAAATTCTAATTGTTTAAGCTGTCTATGTTGCGTATGGGATTATTAAAATTTTATAATGTTGGTAAACAATTTATTATTAAAATATTTAAAATAAAAAAATATTATTTAATTATATTTTATATATGTTTTTTATAAAAAAAATAAAATATTAAAGTAACATTTCGATCAAATTAGATTTAAAATATTTAGAAATACATATATATAAAACTAAACAAATTAGATAAATTAAAACCATAAACATTGCATTACACATTTTCTCAACATTTCCACTCTAAAAAGGGGTAAACATTGCATTACACTTTTTCTTAACATTTCCACTCTAAAAAGGGGTTTGCACCTAGAGAGATTTGATCCCTCTTGGTTGTTGGTACATCCCCTTTTAAAAAGGGGTAAACATTGTATTACACTTTTCCTTAACATTTTCACTTTAAAAAGGGGTTTGCACCTAGAGAGATTTGATCCCTCTTGGTTGTTGGTAGATCCCCTTTTAAGATGGATCTATACTAGTATAAAAACAAATACAAATTGTATATTAATTTTTAAATATATGATATAACCATTCCAAAAAAATATATATAATTAATTATTGAGGGGTTTTGAATTCCAACCTATGAGATTTTGGAATTATCTTAGTAATATTTAATTTATGACATGAAATACATACATGTCATAAAATTTATTTTATAAAATACTTAAAAGAGCATTGAATCATTTATGAAGTACTTAAAGAGCATTTAACATTATTGGATTTACATTATGAAAAATACTAGTAATAATAATTTAATGATTATTAATAACAAGAGTCCCATGCAACAATGTATGTGACAGAGCATAAAAATAGAATTTACAAATGTAGAAGGTGGAAAGAGCATAAAAATAGAATTTACAAATGTAGAAGGTGCAAAGTGTTGTTTGGATAGAATTTGTAGTGTGTTGTTGTTGTTTCTATTTATTAGTAGTCTCTTGGAATGATTTTTAAGGTCGCCTTGTCAACATTTAAATAAAGATAGGAAAAAGATCATGTTTACATAAAGATGATAAGATTTGTTAAAAAACTAGACAATCGAGAGTGCACACAAGTCTGATGTTCATTTCATTTGTTGTAGTCGAGTCTCCTAGGGTTGAATCTTTTCAACTTTATGCCAACTTCTTGGCAATGTTATCAATGCAAATGAATTTGTAATAAAGGTCGACTGAGTAGTTAATGGTTATATGTGTTATTTACAGTGATATTGTCAAATTCAATAAAAATCAAATCGTTGTATGGCTAGGGAGATCAACTAGAAAATGCATTATTTGTTTTAAAGCCTAGATTCCCAAAACATAAAGGACATTCACGAATTATGTGCATGTCGGGACTCACATTTAATACACCCGCCAAATAGGATGAAGAGTGTCCACTAGGCATTATAAAAATTCCTACCAAAGAAGAGATATGCCCCCCAGGTCAGTGAAAAGGACTACCAAGTAGTATGAAGAATGCCTACTAGGAATATGCCCACCAGGCATTGTGAAAATTCCCACTAGTGAAGAGAAATTCCTGTTAGGCCAATAAAAAAGACTTCCAAGTATGAGAATTATGCCTAGCAAGAGAAAAAATTCCCACTAGGCCTATGGAATATACCCACCGAAAAAAGAATACTCGAATTCAATTTAAAAAAAATGCATAGTACTTATAGTAAGCATTGAATGGCATGGCTTCCATCTCTGTTACCAACGTTCTTCACACCAACATGAACTTGTCAAGACAAGTCCTCGCATTTAGCATGGTCACGCTAACAACCTCGAAATATTTTGATTGTGAGGGAGAACATACAAAATTTCCATCCAGTTGAAGAGAGATGAGTTTGGGTGTATGGAACCTACACTACAACAAATTTCACTTTTAGGGGCGGTTGTCTTCTGCCTCTGAAAGTCACTTTTGGGGGCAGTTTTGGATTTGGAGGCGGTCTTTACAAAAGCGCCCCCAACAACATAGACGCTAAAAGTTTTGACTTTTAGGGGTGGTTCTGGAAGAGATCAAAACTGCCCCTAAAAGTGACTTCTGGGGGTGGTTCTAAAATCCCCCAAAAGTGACTTTTGGGGGCGGTTCCAAACCCCCCCAAAAGTGACTTTTAAGGGCGGTTCTAAACTCCCACCACATAAGTAAAAAAGATTGTTAAGTAGTATGAAGAATGTCTACTAGGAATATTCCTACCAAGCATTGTGAAAATCCCTGCCTATGGATAGAAATGCCTGCCAGGCCAATAAAAAGGACTGCCAAGTATAGTAATTCTTCCTAGCAAGAGAAAAAATCCCACTAGGCCTATGGAATATGCCCATTGCTTAAGAAGACTCAAATTCAATTTAAAAAAAATAATTGCATAGTATTTATGGTAACCATTGAATGGCATGGCTTCCATCTCTATTACAGACGTTCTTCACGTCAACAAGAGATTGTAAAGACAAGTCCTCACATTTAGCATTGGTCATGCTAACAACCCTAGAAGTTTTTGATTGTGTGGGAGAACATGTAGATTTTCCATCCAGTTGAAGAGATATGAGTTTGGGTGCATGAACCTAGTGATGAGATGCCCGCACTCTTGTAGAAAATATGCCCGTAGGCCTCCAATATTTCCTAGCAGTGTTTTTGAAATTCCCATAGGGCATAGAAGAATTCCTTCCAAAAACTTTAAAAAATCCCACCAACCAATGTAAATGCATATTTATTGATAAGTTTAGTTTTAAAATGCCCACACCTAGTGTTCAGATGCTCGCATCCCTATAGAAAATTCCCACATAGTTTGAGAATGCATGTAGGCCTGTAATCTTTCCTGACAATGTTCTAGAAATTCCCACAGGGTATAGAAGAATGCTCGCCAACCACTTTAAAAGTGCCTATTTGGTGATTGAGTTTAGTTTTAGAATGATGAGATGCCTGCACTACTATAGAAAATGTTGAAGTGTGTATAACTCATTCCATATATACAAATATAAATGGAGCACAAAGAATTAGGAGAAGGAAAAGGCAATGTCCATTAGATCTACAAATAGAAATTGCTATTTTCAGAAGTACAACAACAATGAAATCACCACTTATTAAATTAATCCTTGGAAATATGCTAATGAGCCCAACCTCCACAATGGCACAATGGCATAATGATATAACTAGCATAGGCACACTTCATCAACACCAAGTGTGACCAGTGATAAGCGTATATAATGCTTTAAATTAACTAACAACAATGAATAATGGGTAGTGGTATATATGAGATTTGTTGCTCTACCAAAACATTGATGTATAGAATGCTTTAAATATGGTGTGTAATGCCTATAATGTAGTCCACAATACAAAATAAATCTATTATTATTGTCTTGATTGTCAATTGCCTCTATCAAAATCAAACATATCAAAATGATTGTCATTTCTTCTCTCTGTAGCATCCTCGACCCTCCGACCAGCGAAGAGGACGCTACCATGGTGTTAACCATCCGGGCTAAGAGCCCCATGAACATGTACATTCATAATATGCTGAAATGCTGAAACAAAATGCTTTGAACTAGAACATGCATACATGATTATTTACATACACAACAGAAACAACATACATTCATTCATTCAACATGTTCATCATATTCATTAGACAATAAATATAAATACAGAGACGGAATGGTCAAGATTACTTATCTCATGAAGAACTTGTTCTGCAACTAGCTATGTCGCTGCAACGTTCCTCCCAACCATAGGTTAGCATGCTCCTAAATCTCTTAGCAATGCTGCCACCCCTGAGCTGGGCATGCTTCCCCAAGGAATAAGGAACAAGCAGTCTTACACATAGCCAAGGATACACAAAACACAGCCAAGCCAACACAGTTGGGTTTATCAGGCCTTCAACAAGACAACCAAGCCAACATGGTCAGGTTTATCAGGCCATCGAGGAGCTGGGAAAGGCTAATGCTAAGCTGGTGAGCCCATTACAGAGCTAGGAACACCTACACCAGAACTAGCCTGACTTCTAAGACACCCACACACACCCAACACAAGGAATCGGTCCCTTCTCTGCTACACAGTCCCTGACTTCCCTTCTAGTGCTATTCAGGGGTTGTGGAGAAGAAAGCCAATCCTCTAGCTCTGTCTGTGTGGTTTCCAAACAAACCAGGTTTATCAAGCAAACTGAGCCCCCATCCCTACTCCCAACATAGTCCGAAGACCAACCATTGCACACATGCAATCAATCAGTAGTTACAGCTTAGATAGGAAAAATGACTCCTGAGTGGTTCTTGGCCCTATCGTGGCCAAAATGACTCCCAAGCAACTTACTGCAGTCTCAAAACATATCAGAAATGCAGTTCACAACCTGGGGAAAACAACAGCCCCTCCTGGACAACGAAGCGATCGGAAAAGACTTACACAGGCCACAATGGAGAAGAAAATCAGGCCCCCAACCTGCGCGTGAGGGAAATCGACATCAGACCTCCGAAATTCGGATGGAAAACATGCTAGATACCACTATGTGGAAACGTGAATGACATCCAAAATGGTTCCATATTCCTGGCTGCGTGAGACCAAACCGAGAAAGAAGATGGTGCGTGGGAACAATTAGACTACCGTCCCTGTGTGAGGATGAACATACTATGGAGAGAATGGCGTAGTAGTGGAGAGAATGGGGAGTCCATTGGAGTGATGGCTGTGGTGGTTTTTCCTTGCCAACGTGAGGGTCAACCTGCTGGTGGAGTGTACGTGTGGGCAAGGACTGACAGTCCTGCCACACTCCACTTCTAGCCATAACTGCCCCAACTAACAACAGAAATTTTAGTGGTGGTGGTTGGATAAGACAAGGGAAGGTGAGCAATCAAACAGGGTGGTGACACATGGATTTTCTCTCATGGCTCAAGGTTTGACATCCCCCCCTTATCCTTGTGAAAATCATGCCCTTTCCATTATGGTTGCAGTGAGCATAGCTGGTTGGGTTCATTTAATTAAAGATGTACATATTTACATGATGACAAAAATTAATATGTATGCCGCATGCCCCGATATACCATCGGTGACAATTTCAATCCGAAACATAGCATAGCCAATCGATGGTGGGGCCTTGGCCTTTAGCTCCGCACCTTGATTATTTACAATATATACACCATGTACATTTAATGCAACGGGGTCAAAACTGGGGTGTTACATTCCCCTCCCCCTTCAATAGCACTGTCCTCAGTGCTTTACAAAATTGAACAAAATGCTACACTGGTATCGCCTCAGTGTTCCGCAGAATTGAACAAAAATGGATGTGCCAATCGCATGGCATCCTCCATCTCCCATGTAGCCTCTTAAGGTCCGTAGTGCTCCCATTGCACCTTTACCTGACCTATGGCCCGGTTCCGAAGCATTGTGACCTTCCTGTCGAGGATGCGCATTGGCTCGATTCGAAATTATCCCCCGGGTTCCACCTGAATCACATCCCAATTTATCACATGGTTAGGATCATGTACATATCTCTTAAGAAAAGAAACATGAAAAACATTATGAGCTCTAGTGCTAGCAGGCAATGCAAGTCTATATGCAACTGGACCTATTCTTTCAAGCACTTCAAACGTCCCACAATATCTTGGTGATAGCTTGGTACAGCTTCCAAGCTTCAAGGAACTCTTCTTTGCCCTCACTCTAAGGTAAACATGATCCCCAACACCGAAATCCCTGTTCACCCTATGCTTATTTGCATAGATTTTTTGTCTGTCTTGTGCTGCTTTCAGATTCTGTCTGATCTTTACAACCTCTTGCTCCATTTCCTTGAGCAATTTTGGTCCAAGCACAACTCTGTTCACTGGGTTATCCCAAGTCACTGGTGTCCTACACCTTCTTCCATACAAAGCTTCATACGGACTCATCCCCAAGGATGCCTGCTGTCCATTGTTATAAGCAAACTCTGCAGAGTGCAAGTAATCTTCCCACTTGGTTGGTTTGTCCATCATGTACATGCAAAGCATATCTTCAAGCACCTGATTAACTCTCTCTGTCTGCCCATCTGTCTGAGGATGGTATGCAGTGCTGAATTTTAGCTTTGTACCCAAATCTGCAAACAACCCCTTCCAAAAGTTGAAAGTGAACTTGACATCTCTATCAGAGACTATTGCCTTTGGCAATCCATGCAATTTGAAAATCTCCTTCATGAAGATCTTTGCAATGTCATTAGTCTTATGCATAGACTTAACCGGTATAAAATGCGCTGCTTTTGTCAACTTGTCTACCACAACCATGATGGAATCATGTTGTCTCCAAGTCATTGGAAATCTTGTAATAAAATCCATGGAAATAACTTCCTATTTCCATTTTGGAACTAGCAAAGGCTGCAACAAGCCCGCAGGGTGTTGATGCTCAACCTTTACCTATTGACATTTCATGCACCTTGAAATGTACTCAGCCATATCCCTTTTCATTCCTGGCCAAAAGTACTGCTTTCTAGCTGTAGCAATTGTCTTCTGATATCCTGGGTGACCAGAATACGGAGCTTGATGGATTTCATCCATAACAACTCTCCTCAACCCTGCTACATTCCGAATATAAATTCTACCTTTATAAGTGAGAATTCCATCTTCTTCCAATTTATATCCCTCATACCTCTTCTCAAGACTTTGCTGTTGCAATTTGTCTTTTACTTTCTCATATAATTCATCTCTAGCAGCATGACTAACAATCTGCTACCTCAAATTTGATTGGAAAATACTAAGAGATGCCTCATGCATTTCTTGCATCTTCTTGCTGAGTGCATCAACTACCTTATTCTCTTTCCCTTTTATGTGCTTGATTTTGAAATCAAACTCACATAAAAATTCCAGCCATCTTGCTTGTCTAGCATTCAGAGTAGGTTGATCAAATAGATACTTCAAACCACAATGGTCTGTCCTGAGCTCAAATCTTCTACCCATCAAGTAATGCCTCCACATCTTGAGGGCATGTACTATGGCTACAAGATCTAGATCATGAGTGGCATAGTTCTTTTCATGCTCCTTCAGCTTTCTTGACTCATAACACATCACGTGGTTGTCTTGCATAAGGACTCCTCCAAGCCCTTGTCCGCATGCATCGGTACACACCACAAAATCTTTCTCTGGATCTGCAACCTTCAATACGGGCGCAATGATGAGAAGATTCTTCAATTGTTGGAAGCTTTCTTCACACCTCGATGTCCATTCAAACTTTATCCCCTCCTTTTGCAAGGAAGTGATGGCATGTGCAACTTTGGAGAATCCCTTAATAAACCTTTGGTAGTATCGTGCAAGTCCCATAAAAGATCTTACATCTGTCACATTTCTTGGAGTAGGCCAATTCATAATTGTTATGGAGAGAAATTCCTATGGCTTGGGGTACCACAACAGACAGCTAGACTCCAGAAATCAATCTTTCCCAATATGCAATAGAAATAAAAACATCTAACACTAAAGGATCGAACCTCGTACCTTATTCCAGACGGTTGAAGTAGATCCCCGTTGAGCTTTCCAATCTTCAGCTTGAATTGTTATAGCACGTCCTCAACAACAATTAAACAATACAAGCATACTATATTTCATGGTGTTAGATCTATTCTAGCATATATAATCAATAATGTAAAAGCATTTGACATATTCCAATGGATACAATATTCATTCAAATACACATTACTGGACAGGAAAAGATATTTCTATTAATATGAATCGGAGATTACAAGTGACAACCTCTGACGGCACCTCTGAGAAGCGGAGAAACTGAATCCCCCACTTGGGCCTCCACCACCTCAATCCTCCATCACTTTGATAGCAAGCTCACTAGAAAAAGGCAAGCTTGGGAAGAACACAATAGTGCTCCAAGGGAAAAAGGGATGCAGACTCAAGCATAAGTTCTGGCAACAATGGACTATAGTTTCGATACTCTCAATTCTCTCTTATCTCCCATGCTTTCAATGTATCAAGGGGTTCCTTATATAGCTTTTCAAAGGGATACTGAAAGGTTGAATCCGTGCGATCTCAAGGCATATGGAAGGCCAGGAGTCATATGAGTCGGATCCAAGTCAAGGAACGCTCCAAAGGATTTGGATTATTCATACATCCCGATGTACGCGACTATATGGGGAATATCCGCGTATGTACGCGGTTATCGGGGAAAAATCCGCGTATATCACTTTTCTTATGTTTTTAGGGATGGTCAAGGATACATCAAAAGACAAAAAGTGGTCCATAGGGGATAATGAGTCTGCAGCGGGACAGGGAAAGGCCATACAATGTGTGATTCACCTAGTGTGGTGAAATCCGCTATAACAATAATGGCTTCAATCTTTTCAGGGTCCACAGATATACCTCCTCTGAGATAATGTGACCCAAATATTGAATTCTATCTCTATAGAAGTCACACTTGCTTAGTTTCACATATAGCTGATTCTCCCTGAGCAATTTCAATGTCAATCTCAAATTATCTTCATGTTCTTCCTCATTCTTAGAATAAACAAGAATGTCATCAAGGAAAACAAGAACAAACTTGTCCAAATACCTGCTGAAGACACTATTCATAAGGCACATAAATGTAGTTGGTGCATTTGTGAGACCAAATGGTACCACTACAAACTCATAATGTCCATACCTCATCCTGAAGGCTGTCTTATGAATGTCTTCATCCTTGATTCTCACCTAATGGTAACTAGAACTCAAGTCAATCTTGGAAAATACCTTTTCTCCCCTCATTTGATCAAAGAGGTCATCAATCCTAGGCAAAGGATATTTATTCTTCACAGTAACCTTGTTCAATTGTCTATAATCAATACACAACCTGAGTGTACCATATTTATTCTTTACAAATAAAACTGGTGCTCCCCAAGGAGACACACTCGGTCGGATATACTTCTTTTCCAACAACTCTTGCAGTTGCATATTCAATTCTAGAATCTCCGGTGTACTCATCCTGTAGGGTGTTTTGGAAACTGGTGCTGCTCCTGGCACAAGTTCAATAGTGAAGTCAATGTCCCTCTTTGGAGGAAGCCTTGGAATCTCATCAGGAAACACATCCCCGAATTCCTGTAACACCTGATAGTCCTCTAACCTAGGAGTTTCATCTCCTGTTTCCTCCAAAATATGAGCTGCATACAACTAGCAACCCTTCATACAGAACTTCTTTAACTGCATTGCTGAAACCTGCCGTACCGAAATCACCTTTGGAATACCTTTCACAACTACTAGGTTCCCTTCTTCATTCATGCATTCGAAAGTCTTATTGTAGCAGTCAAGCTTTACCCTGTGAGCTTCTAACCAATCCATTCCAATGAGAACATCATAGGAACCAAGCGGTAGAACATTCATATCTACACAAGTGACCAATCCATCCATGACCAATGGACATTTCTCCACCACTTCACTAACTTTTCTTTTAGTTCCAGTGGCTAGCTTAACTAACCAAGACTTCCTATGATTTACTTTCTTAAAAGCACAAATCTCCACTACTCTAGGAGTAATGTAACTGTGAGCAGAACTAGGGTCAATCGAAATAGAAATAGATTGCTCAAAAATCTTACCTGCTACTTCAACCACAATTGACTGGTGATCTGCCTGGTGGTCCTCCAGTGCTGCATAAATCCTAGGGACTGCCCTTGCTACTTGACCCACTGTTTCTGCTTCTTGGATGTTATAAGCTGGCCTTGCACTCTCATTATCGAGTGGACAATTTCTATGCATGTGGGGTCCTCCACATTTCCAACATTGAAGTGGTCCTCTATTCTGTTGTGGATCCTTAGCTGTCATTTCGACCGGCTTACTCGCAGCTTGGGATGGTTGCTTCTGCTGATTCCTGAAGTTAGAAGGTTTGAAACCTTTCTTTCTTTGGTCAAACTTCTCATTCTTCTTGTCCTTCCATGCCTTATGGTAATCCGGCTTACCTTTGCTTTGCTCATAGCAATACTTATCCTTCCTTATTGCTTCTTCAAGAGTTCTAGGTTCATAAAACTCAATTCTATCTTTGTAAGACTGAGGTAATCCACTCAGAAAACGTTGGACCTTCACTTTTTCATCTCTAATGTACCAGACATACCTCAACAGCTCCAAAAACTTATTTGCATACTCTTCCATGGTCTGCTGTCCCAATATCAACTCATGGAACTCCTTAATCTTGTCATCATAATACCTGTCAGAGAGGTATTTTTGCTTGAAATACTTCTTGAACTGTTTCCATTTAATCCTCCTTTCACTGATTCTCTTTACTTGCTTGAAGTGTTCCCAACAAATGGATGCCCTTCCATTCAGATTGAATATGGCAACTCTTGCCTTCATGTTTCCCAAATAATCATGCACTTGAAAGTAATTTTTTATACAAAGAAGCCAAGCTTCAGCCTCTTGTCCAGTCTTTACCTCACTATCAAATGTAGGAGGTTTAGCCTTCTTAAATTCATCCCGAGAGCGATCCCTATGGTGTCTCTTTCTTTTTCTTTAATGAGAAGAAGAACTTGAATCCCCGCTGGATTCTTTGGAGATAGATGATCCACTAGAAGTCCTCCTTCTCCTAGTACTGCTCTTACTGCCTTCTGGTCTTGTTGTACTTCGTCCAGAGTCTATCTTTCTTTGCAAATCTGTCAAACTCTGCAACATTGCAGCATTCAATTGATGTTACTCTTCCTGGGCTTTGATCAAGATTCTCATGGTGGCTGCAACCTCGGACGGTGTCCCCTAGAATCTCCTTCCATTAGACTCTATGTCATCATTTCCATTATGGACATTTTCTCCCATGGAATCTTCTACTCGCTTGTAAGAATCCCAAGCATCATACCCATCATGAGTTCTCATGACTGAACCACCTCTGGCTTTACCACACTGTTCTTTCTGGAGTACTGCTCTTGGAAGTTATCTAAAGTTCTGCAAATGTGTTCATAGCAAACTGTTAGATGCATAATATTAATATAAATCAAAATTACTTACCTTTTCTTCTGGAAATTCATAAAACAACAATTATGCTAAAACACAGAATTTTCTCTATTTCATATTCAGCTCTGTGACCACGGATAGTCTGCTGAAATCTGTTGAAAACAGACTGAAGATAGTCGAAAAGTGCTTGAAAAACTACTAAGAAATTCTTTTGAAAAATCCAAATTTTCTTAGGCCCAATCAGGCCTCTTCCCATCTATTCTGTCGACACTGTGATAGTCAAAACAACTACACTTCCAATCTGCATCGACGACCAAGTTGACTGTGCATCGGGTGCATAGTCCTTTGAGCAGCTGCAACGCCAAAAAGTGTTATTACTTCGGCTTCCGCGGGCAAACGTCTAGACTTCTGATTGGTGATGTCGATGACTATTCTCCTTAAGTCTTCTGCAGCTGTAAGTCTATCGGCGGTCGGAAGCACTAGTTGCTGGGGCATCGGAGGGCTATTTTACTAAGCAGCCGCAACGGCGGGTTACCTTCATTGAACTTTTTTCGATCGGCGACCCGATCCACTAAAAATTCCCGATGGCCGATGATCTCGTGCCTTAGAGAAAATTTGAATTTTCTTCTTTCCTTGTCTTCCGCGGCATCGAATCTTCCATCTCCTATTCATCGGCGATCCAAGTCACTACAACTCCTGTCGTTGCGGGGATCCAAACAGTAACTTACCTCCTCTGTGTCGGTGATCGGCTATGTCATTGCGTTGGACGATAAGTCTTCTAGGAAACCGCAATGATGGAAAGCGATCTCACTGTGGGTTCCGTGGACATTATCGGCTGCTAGACCTACTAACCATCGGGTGGATAGTGTCCTAGATTGCTGCAACGACAGATTCTCAAAGCTTTAATGTACCCGATCGGTGATAAAATCCTCAATAACTTTCTGACGACCTTATACTTAAACAAAATTTTCAAATTTTCTTCTCATCAGCTGTCGAAAGTACAAATCACTGTGGCATCGACAGTCAAAGCCTCTATCCATCGGAAGGATAGTTCACTAGCTAGCCACAATGGTGGATGTTCAATCCACTAACACCTCGGCATCGACGAATGGAAGACTAAAGCATCGGCGGGTTAGTTCGTTCGGCAGCCGCAACGGGGGCTCACCATCTTCGGTCTTTGTTATACAGCTGATTGGCACCTCTCCGTCCGAGTGCTGACATCCCTCAGGTCGGCACACAAAAGGACACTTATGGATTGAGGTTTGCCTATTTTCATTATACCTTGATTGATGATGAAATACATTACCTATATGCCCAGCTGGTTACTTTGCTATTTTGATATTTTGAGTGCATGCGCGACTATCTCTATTGGCATATCGCGCATATGCGCGAGTGTTATGTTCAGCAGGTCGCGCATACATCTATGTGCGGGTTGCTCTTGTACAGAGTCACGCATGATGCGCGGGTTGCTTTACCTCAGACCCGCGCATATCTTCCTCAAAATTAGTTTTTAAAAACACGCGTTAATGGGAGATTAGTTGTTTCATTTACCTTAATCCCATTAACTGCTACAACCTCCCTAACCTTTGAGAACTGCCTCATTTCCTTCAGATAAATAGAGGCCTTGGGGAGGGTTTTATATATTCATACTTGGAGAGCAAAGTTATGCTGGTGGATTTTCTACAGAACCTTTGGAGCAGAGAAACTCAGAGTCCTTTGGAGACAGAGGAGTCCCTTGTTCAGACATTGGGTTGTAACCTAAACTCCCTCTATTATTGTTAATAAAGCAGATTATTTCTTCCATATTGTGTTTCATGTGTTGTGGCTTGGTAAATGTTTATATTTCATTATAATATGTGATTTGCCTAACCTGCATCTTTATATATGAATCATACTGTATATTGGAAGAATCTTTGTTAACAGGTTGAAGGAGGAACTATCCTGGAGATTGTAGAAGTGAAGCAAAGAGGAAGGAGTTAGCTTGGATCAACCTTCGTTTATTACAAGTAAGTTCCTGCTACTTCCCTATTTCCTATTTGCGCTTTTATAATCAAATTGTTTGCAAGGTCATAGTATGTTGGTAACCCCCAGACCTAGGTTATTAGGTGAATTATCCATTACAACAGAACTGGCGACTCCGCTGGGGATGCCAAGTCTGCTTTAGGTCTTTTTCTGTTGTCCTGGCCAGTAATTGCTTGAAGTCTTGTTTGTGATCTTTTGTCCTGCCTTCTTACATACTTACAGCATTTGAAAGTCTTGGTTTTTCTCTGTTTTCTGAGAAAATTTTACACCTATGCGCGGGTTGCCTTTATAGACAGTCGCACATATCGAGTTGCATGCGCGGGTTGTCCTTATAGACAGTCGCGCATCATACGCGACCTGCACTACTACACAGTCGTGCGTACTCCTGAAGACTATGTGTTTTGTGTTGAAGTTTGCTTGTTCTTTGGCATGTTATAAGTCTTGTCTTCTGTTGAGGCTTTCTTTAAGAGTGTTGCATAGTTGTCTGAACGTATCAGGTGATCACGTTTGAGTGCTTTTTGAAGCCCTTGGGTTCTTTTTACTTGTGTTATTTACTGTCTGCATTTTGAAACTTTTTGGCCTGTTTTGGGTTTTTGGTTGAGTGCCTGAGTCTAGATCAGTGATCAGGGTCTTAGAATCTATGTGTCCAGTCTGTTGTCCATCAGTTTTTGGTCTGTACTTGCCTGTGTAAAAGTCTGCAGTGATCTTTAGGTCATTGTTTGCACCCAAATTGAGGTCTTGGCTTGCTTCTTTTGCTGGTTTTTAGGGTCTGTCTGCCTTTTAGTTTCAGTTTGTGTTCTTTATACAGTTTATAAGTGTCAAGTCTACTCAAGCATTGCATTTATACATGCACAGTACTTTTTTGAGCATTTTTTTTTAAAGTGAAAAATAAAACATAGATAATCTTCTGCATTGTAATTTTTGCATTAGAGTAGTGTTTGTTTCAGTTTAAAAAATACATATCTCAGAAAAATACAAAACATATAGGCTAGTTTCTCTTATTTAAGTGCTGATAGTTCATCATATATCTTTAAAAAATAAAAAATAAAAATGAAAAGAAGCTTATTTTTATAGTGTTAGATTGCTTTAGATGCACCTTTATTTCATTTGTTTTCTGCTGAGTCAAAACACCACATAGTCCATCACTACCGCTTCCTTTGAGTAAAGAAAATCCCTTAAAATTAACTCTTAAATTTAAAATCTATTAGTAAGTTTTATTTTTAGGGCCTTCCACCTACTAGCTTAGGCTAGGTTTGTGGGCTAGGGAGTGTAAACTTCCCACAAACTATA
>LPNX010258147.1:19035-66580 GCA_001517045.1 Pseudotsuga menziesii
AAAATCTCCATTGATCCCTTGAATCTTTCGTTACACCATTGATTTAGTTGCTCTCCCTCTCTCAGATTAGGATCAAGGTTGAGACTAGGGATACAAGTGTCATTTTTCAGCAGCAAATATATGCTTCATGTGAAGATGAGACACATCTTTCGTAAGTTCTGCAGCATGGCAAATTTTTAGTGTACACTGTTAAACTTTGAAAACATGATAGTGTTATAAATCATTCTTAATTTTAATTGCTGAGGTGGAAACTTGTGATGGTAATCACCAATTTATTAATTCGCACACTAATTTAGTTTATTTTCTGCTATCATTTTCCTTGTTTTTAGTGTATGGGCATGTGAGTGGTAGTCCGACACTTATCAATGGCAGTATTTTTAATAAGTATTAATTGTTTGTTCAGGAAATTGCAAAATCACAAGATCATTTACCGCAGAACACTTTCTACCTATGGCGTGTCAACTACTCCTCCTTGATGGAGCATATTATTGGTGATATGTATCATGGTGCTTCAAATCTAGGGCAGCGCCTTGCACATGAACTTGAACAAGAACAAGAGGTAATTTACTTGCTGATTAACAAGTATTCTATTATTCACTGTGCATCTGTGGTTTTGTGCTAAGCATTCGAATGGAATGAAGGATAATTGGCAATCAATGTATATTTTTAAATATCCTTTTACCCTTTGGAAATTCAGTGTAGAGACAAAGTGCTTTTAGAAGTTTTGTAAATATCCAAAAACTTCCCTAGAGACAGAAAATAGTTCAAAAGTTATTTGTACTATTTTAAGGGCTTACTAGTGGAGGGCTTTAAACTCCTCTTCCTTCAATTTATTTGCTAGAACAGCTTCCAGTAGAACCCTCTCGATAACGTATTTGCATCCGTGGGCTTCTGAGAGGACTATGGCTGTTTCACCCTTTTTATTGGTCAAGCTCAAATCAGCTCCAGCAAAAACAAGAACTTTGAAAACCTCAATATGGCCCTCAATTGCAGCAATCATGGCAGCAGAATACCCATACCTATCCTGCTCATTCAGATATATGTCAAACTACTGTAGAATTTTCTGAAGAACTACTGTATCACCAAATATGGCCACAAAATGAAGAGGAGAGAACACTTGGAGATCACTTGAATTTATTTTTTGTCCTTCCTTTAGTGTATCCCAAAGAATTTGATGGACAGAAGAAGCAAAACCACTTTCTTCTGCTATGCTTACTGCATTCTGTCCTGCCATATTTACAAGCCCAAGATCAGCCCCTGCAACCAGTAGCTCCATGAAACATTCTTGATGATTAGCCTTTGCACATAGCATCAATGCAATTTCACCTGTTTCTGTTCTTGCATTTAGATCACAATTCTATTCTATGAACTGCTTTATAATAATATGACAACCCATTCTAGCAGCCATGTGAAGAGGGCGGAATTCATGTCCGTTCTTTGTCCTTACACAAACTCAGCATTCGCACCAGCATCTAAAAGTGCACCAACTGCCCCTGAGTTGCGGCAAAGAACTGCATGACAAATAAGTGTTCTCCCTCGATGCTCACTATCAAGGCATGTGTATTCAAGCAACACCTTTAGAATTTCTCCGTTTGCTTCATAGTACTCAACAGCAAACCATGCTTCATTATATGGCTCTGCTAGGCATGCCCCAACACGCAACTCTTCACCAGAGTCTGTATCCCATGACCAAGCTCCAAGGCTAACTTTACAATCTGTTTTAGCACCTGCCTGCTTTTTGCAATAAAAAATCTATTAGGTAGATGAAAGCAAGAGATGTTCAGGTTTGCATGAGGCATCTGATTACTTTGAATCAGGATCAGATAACAACACAACATTTTTTATTTCTGGAGAAAAAAGACATGCGATGTTATTAAGATTGTAAATCCTAAGATCTTGAAAATTCATAATAGCTCAAGTTTTAATAATAATATATTGATAGTGGCATTGCTATTAAAATTCAACCTTGTAGTGACAAAGTAATCACCTTCAGCAAATACTTGACAATAGGAGCTTGCCGACTCACAATAGCAGCAATCAGGGGTGTGCAGTCCACATTTGCATGTAAAGCTGGCTTCGTAGAACGCAACAGTGCCCTATCCCATGAATTTACATCCACTCCATTCTGAAAACAACCAACAGCAATAGAATAGGATGTCAAATATCCAAAATCCAATAACATAATAAAAAGTATCTGATCACTGTAATGTTGTTTTGTTAGCCATGCATTTGTCTCAAATTTATAACGTCTGTTTCCATTGCATAATGTGATCTGGTTAACTTCCGCATAAAACTTAAACCACACCGCATAATTACATAGAACAGTGAAGGCCTCCCTATCTAGATAATGTTTTCTTTGTGAAGATGTAGGCATTTATAAAAGAGCAGAAACACTTCGTTCTCATGAAACACTTATAATACTGTTTTACTTTTTAGTTTTTAACTTGAATCATTTCATTCCCTGAAATTTCTGTCTTGTAACTGGCATGATATATGTCCCTTTTTGAATATTACTGCCAGGCATAGAAAGTAAAGTTTGTCACCATTATCTATATTTTGGTTGCTAGATGTGCGTGAAAGGAGAATTTCACTCTCATTGTTGCATACTTATCACATGAAATAAATTGTATTATATTATGTTTTTATGGTTCCATTGTTCTACTATTCGATAGAAGTGGTCTATAAGTTAGCCCATTCTTCAAATAATGAAAATTTGTTTCCAGCATTTAGCTATAGTAGATGTCCACGGAGTCCTTGATGCCTGTCCCTTATGGCACCATGTCAAGTAATCAATGCCTCATATTTCACTTGACAGATAGGCCTACGTACAATTTGGGAAAAATACTACAAGGAGGCACATGCAGTAATATATGTTGTTGATGCAACATGCCAGTCACGTTTTGAAGACACAAAGTCTGCTTTAGGTAAGGGTCAGATTTCAAAAATATTTTTTACAGGTTTTCTTGTTAGTTTTTTTACAGAAGCCATGTTTTAGTATTGGGGTGCCAACTATGGCATGATGCAATTCCTAAATGCGATACCTTGTGGCATTTGGAAATTTTGGATAGTTCATGGCTAGGATTTAACATTTTTAATTTTTACGGAAAACGTTCTCAGGCATGAAGATCTGCAAGGTGCTCCTATTTTGATTTATGCAAATAAGCAGGTCTCTGAGATATTCCGATTTATATTTGATTTCCCATTTTCTATGTTCCCACTTAAATCTAATTGAAATATAAGATTAAGTATCTTTATATTGCTAATACATTACCTTCTGAATAAGATATATAATTTTCTTTGGGTTGAAACTTGAATCATTGAACAGGACTTTAACTTCTCAGTTATGTTCTGATTTAATGGGTATAATAGTTGGTCATATCAAACTTTAGGTTTTCTATAGTGTACATTTATAGGGGATGATGTCTTAGTGCAGTTAGGTAGGCTATATTGTGCTAAAAGGAGAATATGAATTTTCATACTTTCAGGAATTAAGGGTTTGCAACTTTCAAGTAATGCTATTTGTAGTGCTTCCATTTTGGCACCACTTTTGAGACATGCTGTGGTGGAGTCACATGTAATGTTCAAAGGTTAGTGCTGTGGTGGAGTCACATGTAACCTTCAGTTTGTTGCTGCTGTATCATGTATGTAACAAGTATTCAAGGTTAAGCATGTAGTATGATCTTGGTACTATTATGCATGCTCATAACCACATCAAAATCTTATACATCATTTTTGGGATTGTCTCATGCATGCCATACTCATTTATATAAATGGGCTTAGAATGTTGTAATTTGTTAGCAGAGTGAAATATTGTTTACAATATTCATATTTTTCTTCTTGCAAAGCAAAGGTAGTAAAACCCTAAAGGGAACGTGGTAGTAGGAGAGCACATTTCTTGTGCTTTTACCTCTCGTGGTTATAATCTATATGGTTTCTGAAGGTTCCAAGGTCAATTTACAACTTTATTATACCTTCAATTCAGTTTTTTCACGAAACTCTGTATTATTCAAGGTTCATTGATCAACCTTATAGACAATGCCTTGAGAAGTTTTTCTATTGACGTTCTCATCCCCAGACCACTTCAAGAAACTATGAAGACATGCTTAATCCAAAATGTAGGATCCGTTCTTAGGCATTCCACCATATCAGTTGCACATGTAAGTAGATGCTCTTTAATAGATAAGTTAACTTCCTTGTTTGAGTTCATTTCTTTTACTAGGCTTTGTCATGTCCCCGGTTTCGACCCCGTTTGCATGATGTATATATTGTAATTAATCGTGGTGAGGAGCTCAAGGAAAAAGCCCCACCATCGATTTTGTTGTGTATGTTTCGGCAATAGGGATAATTGCCGGTGGCATCTCGTGCTATAAGGCACATTATAATTCGGCATCATGTAAACCCGCACATCAATTAAAATAAACCACAACCAGCTACGGCAGTGCAACGTTGAATGAAAAGGGCATGGTTCCAAAGGATAAGGGGTGGGGGATGTCAAACCTTGGTTATGGGAAAAACCCATGTTTTATTACCTTGTGGTTTTCTACCTTTGTTATTTGTCACCCTTTTGTCTCATCCAACCTTGTCAACCTCTTTAATGATCCGTTGGGTGGTTGGGCAGTTATGGCTGCTGGTGGATGGGCAGTTATTGCCTTTGGGAGTGGGGTGGCAGGACTGTCAGTCCTTTTCCCACATCCACACTCCACCCACGACCCCATGCTTGCCCTGCATGTTCTGTTCTCCTCACGTGCCTGTTCATTGTGCCCATGGTGGGTTCTCTCCACAGCCTGTTCACACTCTCACCACGATTTTGGTCTGTTGGCTACTCACGCACATGCTCTGGGCGATTTTAGTCTCACGCAGACATTTTCTGGGCTCCACAAGTTGCTGAAGCACCCACGCACTACAATTCGCGTCCTTGCTGTTGTTTTGTTCATCCATGGGCAAAAATCGGAGTTGTTTTCTCCTCACGCAGGACCTGTACTGCTGTGCATCCTCACGCAGAGGTCTGTTCATCCTCACGCAGAGAATTGGGTATGTATTTCCCGTGCATTTTTCTGTTGGGTGTAAGTTGTTCCTCACGTATAGGGTGTTTGGGTCATTTTCCCATGTTGTGAGAGCCATTCTCACTGTCATGTTTTGGGGCTGCTGTTTCCCCTGTGTTTTGTTGACTGTGGTGTTCAATTTCGTTTTGGAGCCACTGTGGGTTTCCAATTCGTGGGCTGAGTTTCTGTGTTTTGGGACTGTGCATAGTTGCCATTGTTTTACTTTGAAATTGGGCTGTTGCTGTTGTTTCCCTGGTCTGGGATGTTGTGGTTGAGCTGTTTTGGCCACGTTAGGGCCAAAACCAACTCTGGGTTGTCCATTGGACTTGAGCTGTGCTCCTCCATGGTTTGGGGCTGTCCCCTGTTGTTTATGACTTCTTCACAGAGCTGTGAAGGGATTGTTTGGCTGCTGGTATGCAGTGGTTGAACCTTGGACTGTGCTCGCTTGGCTTGTCTATTGAAAGCCTGTGAAACCCAGCGGTTTTAGTTTGGCTGTTATGTGTCCCCTTGGCTATGTCTAAGTCTGCAATTGACCCTTATTCCAGAGGAATCATGCCTAGCTCGGGGGTGGCAGCGTTGCTGAGAGATTGATGAGCAAGATGGCCTATGGTTGGGTGGAACGTTGCAGCGACGTAGCTGGTTGCGGGTGAATTCTTCATTAACAGATAAGTGCTGCCAGTCTATCTCTGCAATTATAACAATTGTATATGGAATTATGATGAACATGTGATTGCTCGAATGTGTGTTTGCTTCCGCTGTATGAATGAAAATAAATGCATCTGTGTATGCTTGATTTCAGCATATGAATTCTATTTATGTTCATGGGGCGTTTTACCCGGTTGTATTTGATGAGCTCGTCGCGTCCTCTTCGCCAGTTGAGGGACGGGGACGTGACAGGCTTTCCATGTTCTTCAGCAAAAATATATCACTATACATACATCTCTCTTCTATAGAGGGAATTAAATTATTGAACAGGATTCTACATTTATCATGTATACCCTCAAATAGCCTGTCAAAATTTATGGTCATTATGACCTCAAGCAAACTATTGAAAACTTCTGCATCAACCTCAATTCCCCCTAATGCATCTCTTGCTCTGAGATCTTTGGGACATTCATTCATTTTACCCATGGATCTAATTTTATCCTTGCTTGCTCTGCCCATTTCCAATTAACCATGCTGGATATTTTCCAATAATAGTGTAGCCTTCTAGGAAGACCTTTCAGACTACTGACCTTCCAACTGTTTTTCAAGGGTTTCTTGTCCACTTTTCTGTGCTAAGAGGCTCCATCTACCTATTTCTTATGACCAGAATCCATAAACCTTCTAAAGATCAAATTCTCCATGGACCCCTACCAGTACTTTTGAGGAAAATGGTAGTTCCTTAAATATCCATACTCTTTGCTTCTTTGTTTCTGTCTGTAAGTATCATATTACTGGTTTTATGATTTTTTTGAGGACATCTTTAGGAATGTAAGCCAAATATATCCAAAATACTGGTGTTGTGCTTTCTCAACACTTTTGAGAAGTGTTAACCTTCCTCCCAAAGATATTTATTTATTACACTATAAGTCTATCCTCCTCTCTATCCTCTAATATAGCGAAAGCCAATCTTGATAGTATATTCATTTTCTTTCAGGTGAAAGCCTAAGTATGAAATCCTTCACCTGAAATGGAAGATGATTTTTAATTCTCTCTTTGGCTGCTTCTTCTACTTGATAGAAAGCTAGCGTTGGCTTTTGTAAATTTACCTCCATTTCTGTAGCTGTACAGTATTGAATGAAAGCTCTACCTCCCTAAGCCTTGCCATTTCCAAAGAGGAGTACATCATCTACAAAAAAGGAGATGGCTGATGCGAACATCCCTGGTTATCTGGACTCATTTATTTTTTGTCTTCTCCTTCAAACTTCTAGGATTTTACTTGAACCTTCTGCCACCAAAATAAACAGTAGGGGTGACAGAGGGTAGCACTATCTCAAGCTCCTATGTGGATGCAAAATTTTAGTTGGTGATCCTTTGACCAACATCGCATAAAATACATTTTTGTAACAGTCCTTTAAATAGCTTATTTTGTGAGTCCAATGTGGATCATTAGGAGTTAAAGGAAGGTCATATCCACCCTATTCTAAGCCTTTGATGGATCCAGCGCACTCAATACTCACAGAAAGTTAGGGTTGTTTTTTGTAGCTTTACTTCCATTTTTGTGGCTGTACAGTATTGATTGAGTCCATTTAAATTTTTGCCTCCCTAAGAATTTCATTTCAAAGAGGAGCACAACATCTACAAAATAGGAAATGGGTATGTGAATATCCCTGGTTATCTGGACTCCTGTAATTATTCTCTTCCCTTTCAAACTTGTAGGATTTTACATGAACCTTCTGAAGCCAAAAGAAACAGGGGGCGATAGAAGGCAGCACTGTCTCGAGCATCCTATTTTGATGCAAAAGTTTAATTGGTGATCCATTGACCAATACTGCATAAGGGACATTTGTGCAACAAATCTTTATCCGGCTTACTGTGTGTGGGTTCATTCCAATGTGGATCATTAGAACTTTAAGGAAGTCTTTATCCAGCTTACTATGTGTGGGTCCATTCCAATGTGGATCATTAGAACTTCAAGGAAGGTTGTATCCACCTTATTCTAAGCCTTTGATAGATAAAGCGTACTTACAAAGCAATAAATCATTGCGCTGAGAAGGTGCATTTCTACAGCCCAGGTTGGGGAGAAGTGTTTGTCTGCCCCATTAAAAAAATTAATAAAATAAAATAAAATAAGCCCCCTCCATTCTTTATTCAACTAAAGGAGCCTTATTCAATTATTCAAGTTGTAACAGAGTCACAAATGAACATGGAGTTTTTGTGCTTATGTTAATATTTTCTATTGTTGATGCCAATTTTTCTAATTGCTCGTTAATGATATTTTTGTTTGTAGATTCGAGGGTCTAAAAAAATTGGTTGGAACATACGAAGGTTATTTTGTACAAATCCTGGCATTCTTTGTATACCCTTCAATATCTATTAAGACTCGGGAGATTGCATTACAAGGAGACATTTGGAACAATGTATGACAACTGTCTTTTCTTGTACCACACAGAGGCTTTGCAATTGAAAAGGTTTTCAACAACTTTGCAATGAAATGCAAATCTTTTCAAATTTAACTCTTTTGAGTCCTTGTACATTATGATGAAATTGCCTTGGGTTTTGAGAAAGTTCACGAGAAAGGAAAATTAACATTGAGCATGTGGAAGATTAGTTGGTAGAACATAGTTTATTAGTCCCAACAAACTATAACTATGTTTTTCTTTCTTTTAACCACTTGGTGGATTTTTCATTTTCTTAACTTGTTCATGCTTGAATATTCTCTGTCTTTCAAGCATTTGGAATCTAATTTCATTATTTTCCCATTACATTGTTGCTCAAATTCATTGGCTATACCCCACCTCAACTTCACTCACTTCTACACACATTCAGGAAACGTAGAAGAACTTGCTTCTATACAAACATCAAGGTGTGTCTCCAGTAATCTGGCATTTGTATTTTTTTTTAAAAATAGTTATAGCCGTCAGTTCAGCGACGGCCTGTAGGTGATTTTTTTTTTGAAAAAAATTCAATACCGTCGCTTAACCGACGACCATGTTGTCGCTTAACTGACGCTTACGTTTAAAGTTTATTATGAATTAGATGTCGGATAACTGACGATTTACATTTAACCGACTGTAAAATGAGGTGTCGCTTTACCGATGGATTGAAAAGATGTCGGATAATCGACGAAAATCCATCGACGCTTAAAAAAATCATAGTGTCGTACATGAGAAAGGGAAGTGTCGAAAATCTGACAATACGGCTGTTGTATTTTTGGTCGAAATGTAGTAGTGTTCTCTAAGACCCTTTTGTAGACCACTTTAATAGATTGCGTAATTGTTTAGGATATTTTGTTGCCTGAGCACGGTAGATTTTTTTGCTTATTAGTGTGTTTGAAAAAATAAATTGGATTTTAAGCATGTTTGTCTTTGGATCTTATTGTCTTTTATTAGAATTACAAATGATGAAATCTATGTGTTAATATTGCTTCTCTTCCTGATTCTTAAAGGGTGCTAGCTCAATGGAAGAGCACCTTCTTTACAAGTAGGATATTGGTGGTTCGATTCCTCCATGCCCTAATGATATTGCAATGCATTTCTAAAGGTAAAAAATGTAGTAGTGCAAGATGGATGCAATATTAGATGCAATACTAAATGCAAAACATGATGTAAAAGTGGACGTCACACCAAACACAAAATTGGATGCAAAATCCGACCTTATGTCAGACGCAAATCTGGACACAAAAATGGATGTCACACTAAACGCAAAATTGGATGCAAACATAGACTCAACACTAGACACAATTAATGACTCAAAACTAGATGTAATAATATGTCCAAAACTAGACGCAACAATAGATGAAAAAATGGATTCCTAACTAGATGTAAAATTGGACATTAAATTGAGCACAAAATATGGTGTATCAATGGACATAAAACTAGGCATAACACCAGGTGCAAAACTGGAAGCAACATTTGGCGCAAACACAAACTTAAAACGAGACACAATTTTAGATACAAGACAGGACAAAACATTGGATGTAAAACTAGACGTAATATTGAATGCAAGATGGGATGCAACATTGTACACACAACTAGATGCAATATTAGATACAAACATGGGCGCAAAACTAGGCACAACACTAGGCGCAACACTGGGTGCAAAATTGGGCTCAGACATAGATGCAAAAAAATACATCAACCGGGATGCAACACTAGGTGCAAACCTAGATGCAAAATATGACGTAAAATGAGATGAAACATTTGGCACAAACATGGATACAAAAAAAGACGTAAAACAAGATACAAAATTAGATGCAAATGGGGATGCAACATTATAAGTAAATTTGGATGCAAAACTAGACGCAATATTGGGACTAAAATTGGATGCAAACCTAGATGCAGAATTGGACACATAATTTTATGTAAAACATGGTGCAAAATTGGGTGTAAGACTCGATGAAAAACTAGGAGCAAAATAAGACACAACATTGGATACAAAAATGAGCGTGAAACTGGGTGCAAACAAAGATGTAACAAAGGACGCAAAAAAAGATGTAATAGAAGTTGAAAAATTGGGCGCAAATAAAGGCGTAACATTAGATGCAAAAAAATTGGGAGTTTAAATGGACGCAAAAATGGATGTTAAAAAGGACGGAAAAAAAGATGCAATAGACGGCGTTTTACGAAAATATACAATAGCGCCAGGTTTAGCGCCAGATTGTTCACCACAATTGGGAAAACATTACACTAAAATCCGGTGCTAAATTCGACGCTAAATCCAGTTTTTGTTGTAGTGATAGGATAAGTAGATTAGATAGGTAGGCATATAGATAGTTAGTCATTTCATTTCTGCATGAGTGTTTCAGATGCATGGTGAGCCTAAGACGAGAGGTAAGAACATGTGCATGACTTTGTGAATGCTCCTTGCATCCTTCACCACCCTGCATTCAGTTAGCTATCTGCATTTCATTCTTAAGTAAAAAAAAAATACAAATTCTAGAGGACCGGGCCTCAACCGGTAAAACCCTTGTTTGTTAATTTGACCTACGGTAGTCGGACCGTAAAACCGGACGGATTCCCTATACCAAATAGTCAACGGGCTAGTTGGGAACGTTGATTGGGGAGAATCCCTTACTGTTTCCGCCTGCGAATTTCCAGGCCTCAACAGTTTTGGCGCTAGAAGGAGGGCCGCCAGTAAAAGGCCGGCCGTGGAATTTGTTTTCTCGAGACTATCGTACTAGCAGATGTTTTAAAGTTTTTCTATCCTTGAAACCCTGTTTTTCCTAGTGTTACTTGCTTACCTTTGCTCATGGATGGTAATCAACCTAACCCTTTGCCAACATGGAGAGCTAGGTCACCTCTAAACTTAACTCCTCCTTTGCATAACCTGCCTCAAGCCTTTGACAAGATTTTGCCCAAGTTTGACCCTGCGGACAACATTGCTGCAGATGATCACCTTCAAAGCTTTTACCTGGCGCTAGAAGGGCTAAGGGCTGGAGAGTATGAAGATGTGGTGTGTAGAATTTTTCCTCATACTCTGAAAGGAGCAGCAGCATCCTGGTACTTTGGACTACCTGCAAACTCCATTCCTAATTGGGACACTTTTGAGAGGGTTTTCAAGAGTAAGTATACCACTCAGAAGACGCATGCCTCATTGATGAAAGGTCGTGTTTCGTTAAGAAAATAAAAGAATGAAAACGTACATAGTTTCACCCAGATATTTTCTTTATAGTAAAATTTTTTTTCTGCTATAGACAGACCTTCAGATAAAGTCTTAATTGAGTATTATACCTCAGCCTTAGGACCTGAGTTGGCCATGTTTTCCAAGATGAAAGTCAAGCCTACGCTAGTAGAGACTTATCAAGAGGCTGAAAGGGTACAAGCTGAAAGTGAGAGTATAGAGGACTATCCTGACTCACCTGAAGAGAATACCACTATAAGAAGATGCTCACTGCTGTCTAAATCTAAAGAAGATCAAACGCATAAGTATCATGAGATGATGAGAGTGCTTTGGAAAATGTCCAACCGAATTGTAGACCTGGAAAAGGAGAGGGACATTCAGAAAACCAATAAGCCACACTATCCACATAGGGAAGATAACAGCCAATGGCAAGTCCCACCTCATAATTTGGCATCAATAAACATAACAGAAATAGGAGGAGATAATTTCTGTACCTTTCATCAACAACCTCATTCTGAGAAGAAGTGTCCTCAATGGTTACATTCAATGACATTGGTGATGAATAAGTTGTTGGACCCAGAATTGACTAGGGACGGTGGTGAGGAAGAAAAGGAGAAACAGACCATAGTAAAACCAGACGATGATAATATGTTTTCATGGAATGGTATATCGCTGTTTAACACAGAAGAAGAAGTTATAGAGTCTCAATATACTTCTACAACCACACCAAATGAAAACTTGGCCTTTAATAACAACGCAATAATATCAAAGGTTCCATATTTGCAAGAGGAAGTAAATGGGCAGGCTGATGTGAAGGATAAAGATGACATACCTAAAGATATTCATGGCAAACAGGAAACAAAGCCACTCATTGAATTTGCCAAACCGATAGAATATGATGAGGGAAGCAAAGATGGCAAACTGGAAGAAGAGTTGCCCACAGCAAACCACCCTGTGGAAGAAAAGATTGAGTTGATCAAGACTAAGAAAACCAGCGCTCCACCTTTCCTTGTGACTCTTGAAATTTTAAATCATAAGGTCCATAATTGTTTAGCAGACTCTGGATCATCCATGAATGTTATGCCCCTGGCAGTTTGCAAAAGGCTTGATGGGCCGCTAAAACCTACTATTTGGGATGTCATTCAACTTGACGAAACCAGTGTCAAAGTAGTAGGGGAAATGGAGGATATTCTGATCCGATTAGCTGCAAATAAAAGGACATGTCATTACGTTGACATCGTGGTAGCAAACATCCCTGATGGTTATGGAATGATCCTGAACCGAGATTGGACAGCAAGGTTAAATGGGTACTTTGCTTCAGACCGGTCTCACTTGTGGTTACCTCAGAAGGGAAGCCCAAACATGATTACGATTTTGAGAGATCCATATATGAAGCACAATGTCACTAAGCTAGGAGAAGAAAATGAATCGGCTGAGTCTGTATTGGGAAACCATCTAACTGAGTGTAAGCTGAGACATCATACTTCAAGAAAGGCCAGTCCTATGATGGATGCTCAGCCTGAGCTCCTTCAACTCACTCAGGCTGAAAGAAATGATTGCAGGATTTAGATATGGGTTCCATTTCAATAACAGTGCAGTTAGATCATGGTTAAAATACTCATGTGTGAAACCCAGCTCATTCCGTAGCTTTTAGTTGTAAAATGTTTGGGGGAATGGGCGTTTTTTAGATTTTTTCTGCTGTTGTGCATAAATAAATTGTTTTTTTTTCTTAATATTAGATGTTGTTTTCTTGCTTTTTTTGCTTTGATGGTTCTTCTTTTATTACTTGCTTTGCTACTGTTTCTTTATAGCTTTGTTAGTTTTCCTTTTGATTTTGAATAAGAGGAAAACTTTTGGATGCAATGGGAATGTCAGGGTTCTGTATCAACTAAAGTCCTGAGCAAAAGACCGTGCTTTAAAGTATAGAATGTCTTCTAGTAATTGTATTTCGAACCGGCAGTGCATTCATTCGAAGTCTCACTTAATCCCTGTAAATAACTCATAAGTGAAAAGGTTTGAAATACTATTTTGGGGCTCCATCCACTTCACATTTTAATACCCAAGGGAGTCACAGCAAAAGACCCACGGAGAGGAAGCAGAGTGAAACAGTTTATCATATACAAATGATCCCATGCCATGAATTAAGAAAAGGATGAAAGCTCTTAAGAGTCACTACTCCTAAAAGAGAAGCAAGACATATCAGAACAAAGCTTGAGGAAGCATTAATCTCAAAGCATCAAGTACTAAATGGCCACAAGATCCTCTTTGTCCGTGAATTGAAGTATGAAATATATCATTCACACAAAAGGACACTATGGGATAGAGGATCCTGAATTAAAACTCAGTAAGAAAGGCCTGCAGGAGGACTCATATCAAATAAACTAAAGTTCTAAAGGCACAAAAGTGCAAATGGGCATGGGAATGAGGAACAAAAGGGTAATACTGTTCACTATCTGTCACAATCCTATGGTGTCCAAACTGTAACCAACATAGGGCAGGAAAAATAAACCTCATCCATTTGGCCTCAAGAGAGTTATTTAGACCTGAAACACTACGGATGTTACCTTTTCCCGAGAAAAATGGACTTCTTCTATGAATTTAATGCATAAGTTTGTTTGCTTAGGAATACAGACATCTAGAATATTTCGCTTTTATTCAAACAGTCTCAAGCCAGGGGAGAGAGTTAATTCAGAGATCTGGGGTTCACTAGATAGTCGCCAATTGTTGCAGCTGCAACAATTTTCCCAAAATTCCAAAAATTTTGGGACCCTCATTTACTTTGAATTAGTTGGTTTTCTTCCTGATCCTTGCCAATTTTGGTATGTGAATTTTGAAGCGTCTTCCAGCATTTTTTGGTTGCTGTCAATCGATTGGTTTCTCCTCATTTCAATGTTTTAAAGAATCCCATCTTTAAGTGAGTTCCTCGTCATTTTGTGTATCTTTCAAAACCTTCATGTATCGGGAGTTAATTTGTTTGACTGTCCCGCCATTGCGGGTGGATTTTAGATCTTGATTGTCTTTTTTCCTCCGACGTTGTGGGATTTTTCTGGGTTTAAAATTTCCTTTTTTCTACGACCGTTGCGCATGATTTTTGATTCTCTATCGGGTGGTTTTTGCTTCTTTATCGGAGGGGTTTAAATTCTCCCTCGTCTGACGTTGCGGATCATGATAGGCTCTTATCCTCCGACTTCATATCGAGGCCTTTCACCATCATGTTTTTCGCCGTTGCGGACGTATCTTTCATCCGGACCGCCGATGTTGTGGACATTGGAAGGTTTGACTTTCTGTAGCGCTCCGATGTGTGATTTGTGTGTCTCTCGGCTTTTGTATCGGAGCGTTCGGCCATCACTTCCTCCTCCGTTGCGGATGGTATCATGCTCTGAGGGCCCGCCGTTGCGGAGGGTTCGGATTCTTGGTCATCCGATCAAGGTACCCACCGGCGCTTGATTGTAGTTCATGTGTTCTATTCTAGCCGTGCGAGTGAGTTAGTATTGTGGACCATCCGCCGTTGCAGAGGGACTGAAGCTCTAGTCGCCCGACGCAACTTTTGTTTTGCGCCCGATTTAAATGCTCTCGCACGTGCGACGTTTTTTATATTATATGGTGCGATGGTTTGGGTTTTGTATTGTTTGTTTATTGCCGAGCACTATCGTGGTGTGTATAGCGTTGAGCTGTCGATTTATGGAGCACGTGAGGGTCTAGCTGTCATTGTACCAGCTTCCAAGTGGCAAGAGTAGAATTCCAACCATCATCAGCTCATTTTTCGTCGGATCGCCAGGTAGGTTTATTCCATCTTTTTCCCATTTGCATTTGAGCGGTTTTGATTTTCTCCCATGTTTTGGGGTCCCCAGCGTTTTCCCTCGTACAGCTAGGACTCAAGTTTGTACAAGTTAGTTTTATATTAACCTAGGGTGAGAGGGGCTGTTGACCATTTAAGCCATTTGCTCTTCACTTTTAGTCGATGCTTCGCGTGCACAGGGGTTCAAAGGTTTAGGCGCAGACGGCCGTCACGCCGTCTGTGCCAAAACTTGCTGCGCGGCCATGATAGACAGGGGGTGGTCATATTTTGGGCGCTGCAGTGGGGGTTTGGTAGTTTATAGATTTCAGTGGTGCATTCCCAGCCTGTGGACTTTAGCTGTCCCGCTCGCGCATTCTTTTGCAGCCTCGACGAGGCAGAAGGTCGAACCTATAGTTGACCGGGAGGAATAGGGTTTTGAGAAGTTTTCACGGTCGAACCTAGCCGGTGTTGCTTGCGCCATCCTTCGCGACCCTTTTGATTTTTTTCGCCTAAAAACCTAGTAGGGTAGAGGGGGTGTGTCGCTGATAATACTGCGTTTATGGAGGAGAGCGTGGGTCGTGTTTTGATACCCTATGCAGAAATGTGGTTGCGTCCCGCCGAGGAGGGTAAAATGTACTATCAGCGTAATGTAATTTTTTCGCTGCCAGTCACACGTGTCTCCTTTGTGATGTGTCTATTGGGCTGTAGGACTGAAGTGTTGATGGGCACAAGCTTGATGTTTTAATTCTTCTCTGTGTTTGCTAGGCAATAGAATGATAATTGAATACTGCTCCTGCATATAATTTACAATGTTTTGCTTCAATGTATCGCTATCATGAGAAAGTGGCAGGTCACATAATAGTGTAGGTTTAATCCTGGCATAAGTATGATTGTTACACTTGCTCATATAGATCGGATCATAAGATGGTGCACCCATAGTATCAAGGCATTATAAGGTTGAACAATATATGTATTTGTTGCATTGAACATTACCATACTATGCATAAGATAATGGTACATTGCACAGTACTGCATGCTAGTTTGATTGTTCAGTATGAGAGACTTATGATTTGATTTTATGGATTGGTCACAATTATGATGCATTTGAGAAAGGATGTATTACTGCACAATGTTCATAGATTCAAACTGCTTAAATGTCATAATGTTTTTTACATTGCAGGAAGAATTTACAATGTCTAAGAGACAGAAAAGGAAGGCCCCGATAGTTGAAGAACAGACGGCAATCGAGGTCGTCCCATAGAAGGAGTATATATATGAGGATACCCAATGTATCTCTGGTATTGAGCCTGAATACAAATGGGGCGAGATATACAGACTGATTTCCCGTAGGGAAGTCCCAGACACGGGTCTTGAGGAAGAACCTATTTACGCCAACATTGAAAAATCCGCCACCATGAAGGTGGCTACTAGACCAGAGCTGTTCCCTTGCTCTGATGTGATGAGATGGATTCTACCACACACGAATAACAACACAATGCTGATGGGAAATGTTGAAGGTCAGGGCTATGCTGCATTTATCCCTGGATATGTGGCATTGGCTTACCACCTGCTAGAGCCCCAAGTCTTTCTGTCAAACGATTGGTTAGAGAACCTCAGGATGGATTTAGTGGAAACCCTGAGAAGAATGCTCTTACCAGGAAATATTTATAGACACAGAGCAACTGAGGACTATGACACAATGAGCTTAAGAGCTCCTTACAGGTTTATAGCCTTGATGCTATACCAGATCTTTGGAAGAGCCAATGGTAGACTCTTCAAATTGGAGTCAATACCTCTTATGTTTCATGTGGCCACAGAAGGAACAATCTTCAATTGGGCCAGCCTAGTATCAAGTAGTCTCTCTTCTTGTGTAGCTGCAGCCCTGGGAGGAGGAGAAGCTCGAAAAAAATATGAGTTCTACATGAGTTCCATTCTGATAGATTGCATACTATGCCACCAGCCTTTCCCCAGGCTCAAATGTGTTTGGGATAGGGAAAGAATGCCCGTGTATGCAGCCTACAAACTACTGGGGGCTCATCAATACCATAGCTATTACCGAGAAATATGTGAGCATTTCATTATTCCTCTGCACGCGCTTATCTTCTGAAAGGAATGTAACTGCATGTCTGAAGAGGCTATGAAGGTAATAGAGGAGTATGGTGATTATTTCTTGACAGAAAACAGAATGTATATTAGAATGTTTGGTGGATCAAAAACACCTTATCTTCTGCCCAAGTATGCAATGGATTATATAGTCCACAAAGAGGCAGTCAGACAAGTGTTTATTGACGAATTTGGTCACTTCTTGTTCCAGAAAAAGAAGACTGCCTATCCACCTCTACCATTTAAGCTAGGCAGCTGCAGTTTCGCCAATGTGAAGCAAGCTGTAGAATTTATAGAGGAACTAGGGAAGTTCCACTTTGGCAAGATGACTTTCAGACGAAATGAAACTCATGGTAGAGTGGCTGAGCACTGCAAGAAGCACAAGGTGTTCTTCGAATACATCCATCATTTCGATAAAGGAGAGTCTGTTTACGAAAATGCACCAAACATGACATTACTCAGCAGGAGATTCAAACCGAAAAACCCCACCAAGGGTGGAAAAGGATCTGAACAAGATAAAGCTGAGCAAGCTAAGGCTGAAGAAGCAGCCAAAAGGATAAGAGAGGAGGCTTGGAGGCTGGAAGATGAGGCTACAGAATGGATGTGAAAGGGAGAAGAAGAAAAGAGGAAAGATGCCCAGGAAGCAGCTGAACGAGCCAATGAAGCAGCCATAGGAGCAGAAGATGCTGCTAGGCAAGCACCCGAAGAAGCCCAGAGAAAACTAGATGAATAACTGCGAGAGCAAGAGGCTGAACAGATAAAGTTGACGCAACAGCAAGCTACCGAAACACCATCAGGGCAGAGTCAGGGAGAGGAAAATCCCGAGGTGCAGATCCCTCAAGTGCCCACTACCATCATAGCTGCTACCCCTATGCTTCAGCTGGTACCCTTCGTATAGAAAAAAGGGGAAGAAGTCCCTGATTTCAGCACCGTATATTATGACAGGGCTACTAAAAGGATAATGAGGAGAATAGAAAGAAAGGTAGAGGAAGAAGGAATGGCCAGCAAAATGATAACAGATAAGGTCATGATGGTAGGGACAGATGTAGATCCAAGGTTTACTATAAGGGCCGGGACTGCAACAATACATGCTTCAGAGGATAATATATACAGAATGATGATGGAAATAGAGTCATCCAAGAAGACCTCCTCTCATCTTAAGGATGCCCTGAGAAAAGAAAGGGAAGAAGGCAATAGACTTAAAAGAAAATATGAACATGTGCCGAGAGAAATGGAGGCCACAAAGAGTGAAATCTACGCCATCCAGGTAGAAGCACAGGACAAGGAAGCAGCACATGAGGCTCTGGAAAGTGCGCAGCAGGAAATTCAAGACTTAAAGAATGAAAAGGAGCAGTTGAGGGAAAAAGTGGAAGATCTGGAGGCACAGCAGACTGTCATTTATGAGTCCAATACCTCATAAACCTAGGAACTGCAAGCGAGGCTGGCTTCTCTGACTGCTAAGCTGGAGACAGCAAAGGAACAGCAGGTCGATCTACAGCCGGTTAAAGAACACATCCTAACCCAGAAAGCTAAAGTGCTACACCTACAAATGGCTCTAGAATAAGAAAGATGCCAGGTCCTCCAGATTGATGGCCGACTGGAAGAAATCTTGGAAACTGCTTCTTATTTTGTTGACAGGTCTCAAGACATCCTCGAAGTACTGACTACAAGGATAGCCAGGGCGGAGAACGATGAGGAAGCCCCAACTGAAATACCATCCAAGGATAAACCAGCCCTTAAACGGGACCATGATCTGATAGAATTCGCTATCAATACTACAGAAGACTTCTAGAAAACAGTCAAGAAGACCAAGGGAGTCTACACAGAATTATTCAGGAGAGCCCTGGTTACCTACAACCGATGTCAGGTAGAAGCCGAGCAGAGGTTATATGAGTTCCCTGATCATGATGAATTTGTAGAAATGTTGCAGAAAGGACAACAAGATGAAGAAGCCAGAGTACAATGCATCAAAGCTATTGATGACCAAATCCTGAAAAATGAAATAGGCCACACAACCATCAGTGTGCAGCTCTTAGAAGAATAGGTGCGATTGAACACAGCCAGGGTAGAGGCCATTAAAAACCAGGCTGAGAAGTTCGAGCTAAACATTCAGTTTTTAGAGCCCAGCTCGTTTGAAGGACTCGCTGCTGAGGCATCAACGTGGAGAAAATTCTTGGAGAACCAAGAGGGACCCTCCTCTCAAAAGGACCAGTCAACTTTGCTGTAATTTAATAGTTTGTAAAAAGCTTTTTTTTGGAAAAATGAAACGTTGGGAAGAAAAAAGGGTTGGGAAGCCCAAAAGTCAATTTGGGCACCCAAACCAATTTTTGCTTTTTGTATAAAAGTAGGAAACGTAGAGAAGAGAAGGGGATTTTTTCCCCAGTAAGACTGGAAAGTTGTGGTAAGAAGAACTACTTCCTTTTGCAATAAAAGTTACAGTTTTCCTGTTGAAAGAAGATCGGTGGGATTTCAAATGTTTTGACATGGATAATCGAAAGATGAACTACCTTGTTTTTCAGCATTATATCCATGAATCGTGAGATCGTTCTAACTTCATGACCTATGTCTTTGTTTAATGATTTCTGATGTATTTTATGAAATCTCTACCATGAGTAATGTATGCTTGCCATAAACAATTAGCTATCTGGTTGTGAAATATCTTTCGTTGTTCATTTGTGTAAAAGATAATGTCAGCTATCTGTAATTGCTTTTATTACGCGTGCACATCCACATTACTCATATATGTTAATTACAAGTTGGCTCCTCGGGGATAGGATAAGTAGATTAGATAGGTAGGCATATAGATAGTTAGTCATTTCATTTCTGCATGAGTGTTTCAGATGCATGGTGAGCCTAAGACGAGAGGTAAGAACCTGCACATCACTTTGTGAATGCTCCTTGCATCCTTCACCACCCTGCATTTAGTTAGCTATCTGCATCTCATTCTTAAGTAAAAAAAAAATACAAATTCCGGTGGACCGGGCTGCAACCGGTAAACCGGTAAAACCCTTGTTTGTTACTTTGACCTACGGTAGCCGGACCGTAAAACCGAACGGATTCCCTATACCAAATAGTCAACGGGCTAGTTGGGAACGTTGATTGGGGAGAATCCCTTACTGTTGCCGCCTGCGAATTTCCAGGCCTCAACAGGACCCAATCATCTGACGATACATCATAGCATTAACCAAATCTGATGAAGCATCACTCAATATTTGCAGTCCATCATCCCAAACCTCTTTAGGATATCTACTGCATACTTCCCTTGTCCAAGGAATGTTCCATCTGTACTCTGCCACACCTCCATGCCTAGAAAATAATGCATCATACCCAAGTCCTTCATTTTGAATTGGGCATCAATATTTCTCTTCATATGAGCAATCAATCCATCCATATCTGTCACAAATAGATAATCTACATACAGTAGAAGCATCACTGGGTTTCCATATTCAACCTTGTAGTAAAGGTTGGAATCTGCTTTACTCTTGGTAAATCCAAAACTGGATAGAAATCTGTCAATTCTACCATACCATGTCTTGGATTCCTATTTCAAATTGTACAATGCTTTCTTCAATCTGTACACATGAGACTCCCTGTCATGTGTCTAAACTGAGTGGTTGTTCTACATACACTTCCTCTTCCACTACACCATTCAAGAAAGCAGTCTTGACATCCATCTTGTGTATCTTCCATTTCAACACTGCAGCCAGAGCAAGTATTGATCTGATGGAAGTGTATCTGGCTATAGGTGCAAATGTTTCTTCATAATCTATTCCTCCTTCATGAGAGAAACCCCAAGCCACAAATCTTGCCTTATATTTTTCATTGCTACCATCTGCAGCATGTTTGATCTTATAGATCCATTTGGAGGTTACAACTGACTTTCCGTTTGGTCTTGGGACAACATCCTAAACATCATTCTTCATGATTGATTGGTATTCTTTGATCATAGAATCCTTCCACTCTTTCCGTTCTGCCGATTCTTCATAACTGGAAGGTTCTTTATCAATGAAATCACATAGTAATGCTACATACCTGGAGCAGGATCTGGTCCTCTTTCTTTCTCTGTGATTTTCTTTTGGAGCCCCATATATTTCTGCACCTTGGATAAGTTCTCGTACCCAAGCAGATTTCCTCTTATGAGGATTCTTCTCTAGAGGTGGATCTACAGGTCTTTGTGGTTCTTCAAATTCTCGATCTTCTTCTTGAGTTTCTTCATTCATGGTTGTATCATGAATTTTGTGTGCTTCTGCTTCTTCAGGTTCTTTAGCAGGTCTCTTTCTAGATTTGTTGTAAGCTGTGTCTTCATCAAATGCCACATCCCTGCTAATGTCAATCTTCTTGTATCCTGGAAAATATATTCTGTAAGCTTTCGAGATTTTAGAGTATCCCATAAATATACCCTTCTTTCCTGAAGGATCTAATTTTGTTCTCTTCTCTTTTGGAATGTTTATGTACATAGGATAGTCAAATATTCTGAGATGGTTGACTTCTGGTTTCTTGCTGAAGAATACTTCTTCAGGAGTGTTGTTCTCGAGTACTCTATGTGGAGTATGGTTCTGTACATACACCACTGTTCTGGCAGCTTCTGTCCAAAGATGCATAGGAAGGTCTTGATCATGAAGCATTGTTCTTGTACCTTCCATGATAGTTCTATTCTTCCTCTCTACAATCCCATTTTGTTGTGGATTATAAGGAGTGGACAACTCCCTCTTAATCCCTGATTCTTTGCATAGCTCTTTGAATTCATTTGAAGTGAATTCTCTGCCATTATCTGATCGAAGGGTCTTGATCTTATTTTCAGTGTGGTTCTCAATCAAGGCTTTGAATTCCTTGAACTTTCTAAATACCTTATCTTTGTTCTTCATGAAGTAAACCCATTTCTTCCTAGAAAAGTCATCAATAAAATAAACATAATATGCATACCCGCTTAGTGAGTTTGATGACATAGGACTGCATACATCAAAGTGGATTATTTCCAAGATTCGTTTTGATTTGCTTTCGCTACTTGTAAATGTCTTCTTTCTATTATTTCCTTTTGCACATCCTTTTCAGACCCCATCATGTTTTGCTTGGATTTTTGGAAGACCTTCAACAACTTTACTTGCAAGTGGTAGTGCTTTGTAATGCACATGTGCAAGCCTTGTATGCCAAAGTTCACTTGGCTCTACTGGGTCATGGACCAAGGCTTGTTCTAGATGGCCCTTTAATTTGTACAATCCTCTATTTTGTTTTCCATTCACCACCGCATCATTGATAGCCTTTCCTTTTGGCCACATGATGACTTGACCATATACGAATGCAACCCGCCTTCCTTTTACATCTAATGCCAAGATGGAGAGGAGGTTCTTCTTGAGTCTTGGCACAAACAATACTTCCTTCATTGTCAAAGACTTTCCAGAGTCTATCTTATAGGAATATTCCCCTCTACCTTTTATTGGATATTGGTATTCATCTCCTAGCTTCACCTTGTCAGGTGTTTCATGTTCTGACTGTCTCACAAAGGATTCCATGAATCCTATCATATGTTTGGAATCCCCACTATCTATGAGCCAATCATTGCTTTCATGAGTAATGTTTCCTGTGAGATAGGAAATCAAAACATATTCATCCTCTCTTGAAGAATCTTCACTTTCATATCTGGTTCTTTTATTGGATGGTTCATCATCCTCTACAGCATGAGCATGCTATCTTCTTTTGTTGCTTCTTTTTGTTAGTTTTTGTTTCTTAGGACAATTTCTTTCATAATGTCCTGCTTCATCACATGTATAACATATGATCCTAGACAAATATTTTCTATTGTTATCTTTGTGAGAGTACTTACCTCTGGAGTGATGAGATCTTCTTTTGGTTGACTTGGAGTGTACCATGAGAGCTTGATCTTCACTTCCCATCTTTTCTTCTCAAGCTTCTATCTAAGCTTCTTCTTGAGAGTACTCTTCCCATAGTCTATTTAACTTGACTAACTTATTTCTAGCACAGATCCATTGGATGAAAGAATCCCATGACCTGGGAAGGCAATTCAAGGTAGTCTTCACAATCTTTGCATTTTTCACTTCTTCATCTACTGCTTCTAGCTGTTCCTTGATATGAGAAACTCTTGTGAAGTAATAATGGATTGTTTCTACATTCTGAATATTCACATTCTTTAGTTGGTTTCTCATAGTCATCTTCTGGTTTATGTTCTTCCCTTCAAACAATTTGGTTAGGGAATCAAACATAGCTTTAGGTGTCTTTAGGGAGGACACATGTGGTATGAGATGATCCTTGATATAATCAACAATGATTCTCTTTACCATAACCAAATTCTTCTTATTCAAGGCCTTAGCCTCATCTCCCTCTAGAACTGGAACCTCCTCGAGGATGTAGGAGTCTAACTCATTCTCTTCCAGAACCAAGGAGATCCTATACTTCCAGGCTTGGAAGTTATTAGCTCCCTCAAGATTTTAATCAAGCTTGGTATGATGAGACATCTTACTTGAGAACCTCAAATGGAAATACAAAATATTTTAAATCTTACTAGGTCAAGATGTCGGATCTAAATTTTGAGCTGAAATATTGCAGAGTTGGTTCAAGAGAAAATTAGGGTTTTTCTTTTCCAGATTTATGTCCAACCAAATGCTTTGAAATTGATCCCTAACTTTGATTTTGGGGAGGAGATCAATCCAGGCCTTGGCTCACTAAAAAAATCCTCTTCTGTGAAAAGCCCTAATTTCCGGCAGTAGTGTGGGGTCCAAAACTGAAAAACCTCAGAATTGGATTATGCTTCGACATAAAGATGCGCCCTAAGGAGGAGAGTTATTCCACCTTAATTTTGCTGAAAATATATGGAGAGATATCCACAAAGTAGGAATCCCTAGTTCTTGCAGCTGCACAGTGTCTTCTTCTTAGGTTAGCTCTGATACCATGTTAGTTTTTCAACATTCAAGCTAGCATTATGTTAGGATCTTTAACTGAGAGAACAAAAAGTACAACAATCAAACATGAGACAATGACACAGTGTTTTTCCTCTTGGAAACCATAAATGGAGAAAACCCCACAACTTCCTCAGAGATAGAATTAACACAAAATGTAAAACCCCAAAACAGTAAGATGATCTCCTGACAGTAGTAACCTTCTTCTTGTCTAGCCCCAATGTCTTCTCCTTCCTCAACTATGCGCTACACTTGAGTGTGTTTGTGATGTGTGCTAAATAGAGAGTCCAGCTCTCTATTTNCTCTAGGATATTCTAATAACCCTAGTGCCCTGAAACTGCGGGGACTTTAACCCTTAGATAATAGGAGGGTTACCCAGAATGACTTGACATGACTTGTTTACATTATAGATCTTCCTGATCAGAACATCGGGGCATGACATGACATAATAACATCCTAGAATATACATCGGGTTACAATAGATAATAAATACAAGTGAATACATTCCGAAGTTGCAATTACATCAACACTTCACACTACCCATCATTCCTTCTTCATCAGATACCTTTAAAACTAAGGCTAATACATATTTAACAATACTCTTATTACAATCTGGCTGCGAATTTTAAGATGTGCTTATAGTAGTAACCATGATTAAGATGCAAAGATAGCAACTGTAATGGCCATTAATTTAAAGTAGATCTCTCCCCAGCACATGCTTTGAATCTAGCCTCACATGAAAGAAGTACATAGACCAGGTAATCATGTATTTTAATTTGAATGAATATATGCATAAATATAGAACTGGAAACATTGTAGTAGGTCACATAAACTATGCATAAGACATGAAAAATATTTATTATTTCCATCAACAAACTGGTTAGCAATTTTATATGAGAATATTTCATGGATAGTGATAGTAATTGATCTGAAACTTCTTATATGATCAACAGATTTGAATTTTGAATCAAACTTGTGACTGCTCTAATTGATCATGTATTCTTTCTTTACTTCAATGAAATGAGGACTAACTCAATTTGTAGATTTCCTCCTGGAGCAAAGGCTTGATTCATTATAGCATGTAGGGAAGGAAGGGGAGTGCCTCTATTCTACTTTAGGATCACTTTAAACCTCACTTACAACTCAAATCAACACTTACAATACCTTAACAACTACCTATTACAACTGGTTACAGCTGACAGAGCTCTCAAAACTTAAATTAATTCCTACAAGACTATAACAACTTGGTTTTTATAGCTAACAATACTCTTTAGATGATGTTGTAGCTAGCTGTTACAACTAACAAAACTCTATGAAATTTTTTTAGCTAGATGTTACTGCTGACAATCACCTACAACACAGTAACATCTCAGTTGGAGCTGACTATTTAATAACTTTCTGATAACCCTTGCATCCATAAACTTAACACAAGTCCTCTACTTGATTAATTGACATAAATAAACTCTAATTTCAACTGCTACAACAAATTAAGATAAAAAATAAAACAGAGTTTTTTACACTCAGAAACTGAGTAAAAATAAAAATTACACAGTAAACTTCAGAGTTTCAACTCTATTTCTATTTCTGTATTTAGTCGTCTGTTGTGTATTTTCCAACGTACAAAACATGGTTACAAGCTAGGTATTTATAGGATTTTTGGCTAAGTCGTTCATTAACTATTAATTGACCGTTTGCATTACAAAAATGAATTCTATTGAAATGATTTACAGTCTGACAGAAGTGAAAAACCGTGGTGCCTCCTTAGAATTTAGATGTGATTTGCTTTCTCAATCAAAATTACTTTTCATATTTTAATAATTTGGTTTCTTTCAGAAAATGTGTCACAGAGGCGGTGTGTTCAGTCTTCAAAATTCTCGTAGTTGCAGTTCTGGTTGGTGATGCCTTTTCAAAACTCCATATGTGAATGGTGTTCCAACATCCTCCTCCTTAATTACTACATTCAATTTTTTTTTTGTAATACTATCTTTCTGTTACAACTTACAAACTCCAATGCTTTTCGCATGAAGATCAAACAAATATTTTCCCAATGGTTTTGTAAATAGGTTTGCAAACTGATTTTCTGACCTACAAAATTCCTCACTGATTTCATTTTCATTTATTAGTTCTCGAATAAAATGATACCTTGCATCAATATGTTTACTTCTTTTATGAAAGCCGTGATTCCTTGATAGTGCAATAGTTGATTTATTGTCACAGAAAATTTGAGTTGGTTCATTTTGTTCATGCTATAACTTTGAAAGAGTTCTTCTCATCCATACATTTTGACATGCAACTGATGTTACTGATCCATATCAAAAAGTAGAGGATAGTGTCACCATGGGATGCTTCTTTGATGCCCATGCTACTGATCCATATCAAAAAGTGAACACATATCCATATGTGCTATTTCTATCATCAATAGAACCTGCAAAATCACCGTCAGTATATACAATCAATTTAAAATTAGAATTTGATGCATTCTGGATACCAAACTTTGTTGTTCCAGCAATATATCTTAAAATCCTCTTTCCATCTTTCCCATGGGTATTCTTTGGCAATTCCATAAATATTGAAATCAAACTTATTGCAAAAATTATATCAGGTCTTCTTACAGTTAAGTATATGATATTTCCAACCAGTCTCTTTTACAACGTTGGATAAACTTTTAACCCATCATTTTCCTTACTCAGTTTTGTTCCAATTGCGATTGGAGTTACATCTGGCTTACAATTCATCATTCTAAATCTTTTCAATACATCATTTGCATACTTAGTATGGATTATAAAAATATCATGTTCAGATTGAGTTACTTCAATACCAATGAAATATTTCATCATTCCTAAATCGGTCATCTCAAATTATGTTTTCATGGATTTCTAGAACTCACTTACAGAAAGATCTGCAGTGAAGATCAAATCATCAAAATATAAAAAAACAATCAATATTTTACCTTCTTGGTTTACCTATGTATACAACGTTGGATCACTTGGACTTATGTTGAATCCTTCACTATTCAAATATTCATCAATTTTGTTTTACCATACTCTTGGTTCTCACTTCAATCAATACAACGCTTTCTTTAATCTGTAGACCTTGTCTTTTTGTCCATCTATTTCATATCCAGGAGGTTGTTTCACATAAATCTCTTCTTCTAAAGATCCATTTAAAAATCTAGACATTACATCAATTTGATTTAAATATACCATTTATTATGAGCAACAATAGCTAATACCATCCTTATGGTATCAAGTCTGGCCACCGGTGCAAAGCTCTCATTATAATCAATACTAGGTTGTTTACTAAACCCCTGAGCTACAAGTATTGCGTTGTATTTTTCAACATCACCATGAAAGTTTAACTTAGTCTATAAATCCATTTGACACCAATACAATCTTTATCTTCAAGAAAATATACAAGATCCAAAGTATTATTTCTTTCTATGGAATTAATTTCTTCATCCATTGCTTTTATCCAAACATCCATTTTAAGAGATTCATCAAAACCTACAAGATCACATGATAAAAATGCAAAATTTTAAACTTGATCTACTTCTTCATTTTGGTCATACAGTTCTGTTAAAATTCTAGTCTCCTGACCTCTGACTCTGTTTCTTACTGACACTAATTTAGGATTTGATTCATTGCTTAACTCTGATCCTCTTCCTTCTCGTCCACCAATAATTGAAGGTTCACCACGTTCATGAGTTCTGAGCGATTCGGCTAGTGTTTTTATTGTCGGTGTATGTGGAGTTGTCTGTCCTCCATGTATGCCCTGATCTTCGTCTTTGTCTTCTTTGTGAGGTGTAACAACACCCTCACCAACTAGTTTATCAATGCTCCCATCCCATGCTTCTTCTTCCTTAAACAATACATCTCTACTGATGACATACTTCTTGGTGATGGGATTATAGAGTGTGTATGCTTTAGATTCTTCACTATATCCTACAAAAATACATTTTTGACTTCTGTCATCTAACTTTATCCTCAACTCTTTAGGTACGTGTGCATAATCTACACAACCAAAAATTCTAAAATGTGACATGCTGCTACCCTTACTACTCCATTCTTCCTAAGGAACTCGATCCTTAACATTTTTCGTGGGGCTTCTGTTTAGAATGTATACTGAACAAGTAAGATCATCTCCCCAATATTCATATGAAATATTCTTCTCCTTCATCATACTTCAAGACATGTTCATAATGGTTTGATTCTTTCTTTCTACTACACCATTTTGTTGTGGAGTGTAGAGGGTAGTAAATTGTCTTTTAATTCCATGATATTGACAAAATTCCATAAATTCATTTGAAATATACTCACTTTCTTTATCTGATCTCAAGACTTTAATAAATCTATCACTCTCTTTTTCATCCATAGCTTTAAAACTTTTAAACACATCAAACATTTGAGATTTCTATTTGAACAAATACACCCAAGTTTTTCGACTGTAATCAACAATGAAAGTCATAAAATAAACATTACCAGTCAAAGAAGTTGTTTTCATTGGTCTACACAAATCTGTGTACCATATCTAATGTCGTCTTTGCTCTGTAGGAGACTCCAGAAATAAATATTTCTCTCTATTATTCTTTCCCAATATGCAACTCTCACATGAACCTGCTGGCTGCACAACACTGGGCAATCCTTTTACCATCTTCTTCTTCTCTAGAAAATCTAAACAACCAAAATTTAAATGGACATACCTCAAATGCTGTAACCATGATTGATCTAAACTCTTAGTTTTATAAGAATTCAAAGAGTTAGTGAAATCATTTCTCATAATTAGTGGAATCAATCTATTCTTTGTCATCTCTACTCTGGCAATCAACTGTTTACTTGGATATTTATCATAAATAGTACATACCTTGTTCTTAAAGAACACTTTGTATTCTTTCTCCAGCAATTGTCTAACACTTAATAAATTACACATTAAACCAATAACATAATAAACATCATGTATTGTTCTTCTTTTACCATTTTTTGGCATACACAACAATCACACCTTTACCATTGAATTTTACATTACTTCCATTGCCTAACTTTACTTCAGACTAACTACTTTTATCTAGAATTGAAAATAATTCCTTATTTCTAGTCACGTGGTTGTTGTATGCACTGTCGAAAAATCGTATATCATTTGAACTTTATTGGGTGACATTACAAGCCAAAACATAGCCTTCTCTTCATTTTTAGTCTCTTCTGTGATGTGTGTAGACAACTTACTAGCATCTCCTTGCTTCTTCCAACAGTTGTTAGCAAAATGCCCAAATTTCTTACAATAAAAACATTGCACTTTAGATCTGTCACACGTTTGGTTTCTTGGTTGCACTGCTCTTCTCCTACTTCACCTTACACTTCGAGTAATCTATTGTAACTTCTCTTGAGATTCAAAATCATTCCTGCTATCACTATGGTCACCACTTCATCCTCCTCTTCCTATGCTACTAGCTCTTCCTTTGCCTCGGGCCTCTAGTGACATGTAAGTGGGATTTAAAAGCATTTTCTAATGCAGTATCCTCATATCTATTCATTCTTGATTCATGGTAAATAAAAGAACCATGTAGCTCATGAATGTGCATTTGACTGATATTTTTAAACTCTTCAATTGGAACAACCACTACTTCAAACTTCTTTGGCAAACATCTCAGTAATTTTTCAATCACACGCTGATCTGAGAGGCCTTCACCATACTGTTCTAGCTGGTTTACAATGTTCATTACTTGTGTCATAAAAGTACCATCAGTCTCACTATCCTTCATCGTCAGATTCTCAAAGTCCCTTCTCAAGTTCTGCAACTTAAAATTCTTCACCTTGGTCACACCTTGATAGCAAGTTTCAAGAGTGTAATGTCCCTAGAAATTGAAAATAATTTTTTTATAGGCTAGTGAAAAATACCCCAAAGGGGATCATTATTACTCGTGCAGAATTACATGCACTGCTTATACTTTCGATCTGTTCAGAAACTGCCCATACTATCTTGTTAATGTCTTATCCATCTAGTGATTATTAGTTCGTTTACTTTTTATGTCTTAATTCTATTATTTAAACTATTTATACATATTAGTTATGCATGTCGATGAATTAATGAATTGTATAGATCATTTTTTTACTCATGCACATGTGTACTTTGTTTATTTAATAAAAACTAACTTAACTTTGTTGATGGGAACAAAGTGGTGGAGTGGCAGCACTCATTCTCCCATGACGATCTGAGAGGTAAGGTCATTCTTTGTTATGCAAGATTATTTAGTTCATTTGAACTAAGTCACCTTATTTATTCACTTACAGGTTATTTTTGCGACATAAGGATTATTTGGTTACTTGAAGCAATTCAGTTCCTAGTTATACTTCCAGTTTGGAGCTTGCACTTTTATTACTGTTCTATTTTACGACTCAGGTAAGCCCTATGTTCGTTAATTATCTTTCTTAGTTAATTAACTAGATGTTGTGAATTAACTTATTGTCCTTACCATTCTTAATTATCTACTTCCTGATTAATAATTACACTTCTCTTGTTTCTACCTTACAGGTCTACTTGGGTTTCGAGCTTGAATCCATAAGCTCGTTCTCTCTAGCGAGAGAATCACGGCATACTACGTTTGCCATGATTCCTAAATGCTACAAAACCTAGACTTAAATACTTATGCACAAACGCTACCTATATGAACTAGCAAAGGGAATGTAATAACATAATACTTTCATGCTAATGGGATGACATTGTAAACACTATACAATAGTGTTAAGGTCTGCGCATACTTTAAAGTTGGGAGACTATGGTATAAATACCATGTCATTAGTATTATGTCTGCATTGACATTAGAAGGTGGAAAAACTATAGTGTATAGTGTGCACCATGAAATATCAGGGTTTAAACTTATGACTTGGTTGAATGTATTACAATGATGATTCATAAACTATGGTGAGTGTTTATGAATGTGTTAATGGCCACCAGCTGGTGCCATTAATGCCATCGAGGTTTGTGAAAACACTTAGCAAAGGGTTTGGGCATTTGTTGTTTGTGCATTATGTGGTTTTGGAATTGGGGTTTCATGTGGCTTCTACGCAGTTGGAGAAGGCATGTGACCTCCATTGATTTGCAGGTAAGCTAACCACCAGACTCTGTGTAAACACATTGTTTCATTTTTTTATCCATGGCATGGTCATGCTTCTCATGCCATCGTTGATTTTATTGCAGGTGAAAATGAAGGCGCTCCAGGGTTTGCACAGAGATACACTTTCGATTTGGGGTTCCTACTTCATGGCCATGGAAATCCTGCTAGCAAGATCTTACTTTCCTCCTCTCGTTCTGGGAATTTTTGAGTTGGGAATCTTTACAGGGTTGGGGTTTTAGATGGCACTTGTCGAATCTCTCTTCGGGGTTTGTAATGTATCTTACTATGGGTTTTGAATCTCGTTGGGAGGTTTGGCATCTTGAGCCATGGCTGCACCATTACTTGTAATGGTACCATAGCTCATAGCTTGCCATTTAACATTATTAGTACGTTGACTGTTGTAAAAGAGGATTTGTTCCTTACTATGTAAATATACTACATGTTGGATTTTATGTGAATATTGTAATGTGTTTTGCTATGAGATGCATACGATTTTCGTTCAGCGTTTTTAATAGATTATAGTATATAAATTCATGATTGTGTAGTTATTTTAATGTTGTGTTTAAAATGTTGAATTGCTGGGTTCTATCGTGGCTTTAAGCCTGTAGAATTTACTCTATGTATAATGGTAACAGTTTGGGTTTTGGAACTATGAACAACACTCCATTTATATTGTTTGTAATTTATGTTTGGAAAGATTCTAGAGCTTGGGGCATTATGCCATGGGCTGCACCATTATTGCAATGGTAGCGTAGCCCATTGGCTTGCCACCGTAAGCTTTGTGTTAGAGTTAATGGAAACTGTGTATTATACAGAGTGTTGTAATTTTGTTTTAATGGTTCAACATGGGTGCAGGCCATGCCATGAATGGCATCTGCCTCTCCCAACAACTGCGATAGCTTAGTTGGCATTTTAATATGTAATTTGTTATTCAAAAATATATGGTTGTAATAGCCAGGGTTATGGAAAACCCACGATATCATTTTGGTTACTGTAGCGTGACTATGTGATTATATTTAGAAACTTGGCCGTGGCCAGTGTGACTCGGTATACGACCTTCAGGATTTGGGCCTAAGTGATGCCAAATTGTAAAACATTTTATATGTAATAATAGAAAAGATACTATGTATTAAGCTATGGATTTTGTTATGCATTTTGATTATAGTAATGATTTATGTTAAGGTTATTATTATGTTGGCCTTGGGTCATGGACATCCATGGAATTCAATGTCGCGACCTGTGTTGGCATAAGCTAGGGTTTTCTTCTTAAGAGGAACTATTCCTTGTATAAATAAGAACTATAGAGATGCTTTTAATGTGGAGTTTAATTTTTCTTATGAATTATATTTGTAACCCATAAGGGTTGATAACACGACCTCTGTTTATTAATCCAAAGTTATATTAATTGTTTACTTGGTAAAATTATAGGTGGATGTTTATGATGAATATTATATGGGACCTTTAAAGATATAATGCATGCAATTTATGGTATTTTATTATAGATGTTAAGACTGTAGGTTTTATGGTAGAGTCATAAGGACCACATGGATGGTCATGATATCCTTCTGATTAATTACAATGTTTGTTTCCAGTTATGTAAAGTATTTTATTTTAATGATTATGTTAAACAGACCTTGGAAGGTATTTAATAATTTGATTAGGTTGTTTATTACATGAAATTTGTTCCTAGTAGATCTAGTTTATAATATATACTTGTTATTAGTTAGCATAATTACTATTTTAATTAATTACTAATGAACTAGTTTCTTTAAAGCTTAGGGAAAGCCTCTGCTGACAAATGGAATATGTCAGCAGGGTATTAAATACAGAGAACAAAGTATAAACATAATACTAAGATCAAAACCTATTTAATACAGGAACATTTATGAAAGATAAAAACCCTGAACATAAACAACATATAATAAAAATTCTCCACCCTATGATTAATAAATTACAAACACAAACCCTAGCAGATTTTTAACCATAAAACTTAACCATTAGGGTTAGAAATTACATTGCAACCATTACTTAACAAAAATAGTAATGAATCTTCAGGAAAGAAATAGAATAGGCCTTCAAGGGTTTCATACTTGAATTTTAAGCTTTGTCAATGGTTGCACCTGCACAATTAAATAACCATCATTAACAATTCAATGCAGATCTGACCTCTGTTTGATGACCAAATCACTTGGGAACTACGACGTTCCACCCAACCATGACCCATAACCATTCCTGGTTTAAATATGGATCACCTCAAGATGTATTCCAACATGCAGGTAGCTTATAGCTCCTAAGGTAGGGTTTCCTAACTGGTAATCAGTTCTGAATCAATCCTCTTTTCCTTGCAGGAAAAGTTCTCCAAGAAAACACTTGAGAGAAAAAACATGCAGAATAAAAGTTCTCTTAGATAAAAATTAGAACCCCAAGCCTTTGCTCAAATTGAGTCTTTATAGACACACTTTTCAGTCAAAGGGGCAGTTAAATCAAGAAATCCTTTATTTCTTGATTTAACTTCTTTTTAATTTACTGGGGTAATTTTCAATTCTTATCCTAGGAGCTTTTAACTAGTTCCTAGTAAATCTTTCATAGATATTTCAATATTTATTAATCCTTTAATAATAAATACTAATTACTGGAGCTTCTCTTCTTTCTTTATCCAATTATATAATTAATCATAATTAATTATTTATACATACTATGTATAAAATACATAGTATTAAAATACTTGTTAGGATTTGTCTTTGGGCATCATGTATCATGATCCCTAGACTTAACGAAACTTATTTATGAAGGTCAAGTAGATAGATGGCTTAGGTATACTAGGCTAGGAAACTCTAAATATCCTTGCATGTTGGATTTCCCTCATATAACGTGGTAGTTCTTTAGTACTTGATGAGAATACAGAAATTCAAAATTTCATTTAATCACTTAAAAATAAGTATGATGAGATCAATATTATTCTCGAGTCATTTTCACTCGGAGGTGATTTTAATATTTTCAGTAACCCCTAGCGCTTACCAGAGCCCATACTCAATGCTTATAACAGGGAGTTACAAACATAGTGTTGATGTAATTGTAACTTCAGAATGCATTCACTTGTATTTCTTATTTATTGTACCCTGATGTTTATTCTAGGATGTGTCTGTAATGTACTTGAGTGATGTCATGTCTCAATTTTCCTATCGGGAGGTTCTATAATGTAAACAAGTCATGTCAAGTCATTGTGGGTAACCCTCCTATTGGTCAAGGGTTAAAGTCCCCGCAGTTCTGGGGCACTAGGGTTATTAGACTCTCCTAGAGAAGTCAGCCCTAGTAGGTTATTATCAAGTCAGGAATTAGTATAAATAGAGAGCGAGCATCTCTATTTGTCACACACTCACTGACACTCATTTGTAGCGCATAGCTGAGGAAGAAGAAGACACTAGGGCTAGGAAGAAAGAGGCTATTACTGGTGGGAGATCATCTTACTGTTTTGGGTTTTTACTTTTGGTACTAATTCTATCTCTGAGAAAGTTGCAGGGTTTTCTCCATTTATGGTTTCCCTGAGGAAAAACATTTTGTTCATTGTCTCTTGTGTTTTATTGTTGTGCTTGTTATTCTCTCAGTTAAAGATCCTAATATAATGCTAACTTAATGTTAAACATCTAACATGGTATCAGAGCTAACCTGAGAAGAAGAAATTGTGCAGCTGCAGGAACTAGGGATTCCTACTTTGTGGATCTATCTCCACATATTTTCAGTAAAATAAGGTTGGATTAACTCTCCTCCCTAGGGCACATCTTTTTGTTGAAGCATAATCCAATTCTGAGCTTTTTCAGTTTTGGACCCGACATTGCTGCCGGAAATTAGGGATTTCCACAAAAGAGGAATTTTTTAGTGAGCCCAGGCCTATATTGATCTCCTCATCAAAATCAAATTTTAGAGATCAAGATCAAAGCATTTGGTTGGACAGAACTCCGAAAAAGAAAAACCCTAATCTGCTCCTGAACCAACACTACAGAAATTCAGCTCCAAATCCAGATCCGACATCTTGGCGTAGTAAGATCTAAATATTTTGTATTTCCATTTGAGGTTCTCAGTTAAGATGTCTCATCATACCAAGCTTGATGAAAATCTTGAGGGAGCTAGTAACTTTTGAGCCTGGAAGTATAGGATCTCCCTCGTCCTGGAAGAAAATGAGTTGGACTTCTATATCAATGAGGAGGTTCCAGTTCCAGAGGGAGATGAGGCTAAGGCCTTACATAAGAAGAAGTTACTTATGGAAAAGAAGATTATTGCTGATTCAATCAAGAATCACCTCATACCATAGGTGTCCTCCCTAAAGACACCTAAAGCTATGTTTGATGCCCTAACCAAATTGTTTGAAGGGAAGAACATAAACCAAAAGATGACTCTGGGAAACCAACTGAAGAATGTAAAGATACAAAATGCAAAAACCATCATGTCTTACTTTACAAGGGTATCTCAAATAAAGGAACAGCTGGAAATAATAGATGAAGAAGTGGAGAATGCAAATATTGTAATGACCACCTTGAATGGTCTCCCTAGATCATGGGACTCTTTTATTCAAGGAATCTATGCCAGAAAGAAGTTAGTCAAGTTCAGCAAACTATGGGAAGAATGTTCTCAAGAAGAAGCTCGAATAACAGCTCCAAAAGAAAACATGGGAAGTGAAGATCAAGCTCTCACAATAAAATCCAAGAAAACAAGAAGAAGTTCTCATCACCCTAGAGGGAAGCCCTTGCACAAAGATAACACTAAAAAAGATTTGTCTAGAATAACATGTTATAAATGTGACGAGAAATGACACTATGCTAGAGAATGTTGTAGAAACAAAAATGTCTGTCACAAGAAGAAGGGAAACAATAGAAGACATCATGCTCATGCTACAGAGGATGATGAACCTTCCACAAAGAGAACCAGATATGAAAGTGAAGACTCTTCAAGTGATGAAGACTATGTTTTGATTTTCTCTCTCACGGGAAACATTACTCATGGAAGCAATGATTGGCTTATAGACAGTGGGGCTTCCAAACATATGATACAATTCAAGGAATCCTTTGTGAAACTATCAGAACATGAATCACCAGACAAGGTGAAACTTGGAGATGACTACTAGCATCCAATAAAAGGTAGTGGGGAATATTCCTATAAGCTAGACTCTAGAAAGTCTATGACAATGAGGGAAGTATTGTTTGTACCAAGACTAAAGAAGAAACTCTTCTCCATATTTGCATTATATGCAAAAGGCATGGGGGTTGCTTTTATAGATGGCCAAGTTATCACGTGGCCAAAGGGAAAGACTATTAATGATGTAGTTGTGATTGGGAAACAAGAAGGAGGTTTGTACAAATTGAAGGGCCATCCAAAACAAGCCTTGGTCCATGACACAGTAGAGCCAAATGAACTTTGGCATAGAAGGCTTGCACATGTGCATTACAGAGTGCTACCACTTACAAGCAAAGTTGTTGAAGGTATTCCATAAATTCAAGCAAAACATGATAGATTCTGCAAAGAATGTGTGAAAGGAAAGAACACAAAGAAGACATTTCCAAGTAGCAAGAGCAAGGAAGAAGGAATCTTGGAAAACATCCACTCTGATGTATGCAGTCCAATGTCATCAAGTTCACTAAGCGGGTATGTATACTATGTTTCTTTCATTGATGAATTTTCTAGGAAGACATGGATTTACTTCATTAAGAACAAAGATGAAGTATTCAGCAAGTTCAAGGAATTCAAAGCCTTGATCGAGAACCACACTGAAAAGAAGATCAAGACCTTTTGATCAGATAATGGTGGAGAATTCACATCAAATGAATTCAAAGAGTTATGCAAAGGCTCAGGGATTAAGAGGGAGTTATCCACTCCATATAATCCATAATAGAATGGTATTACAGAAAGGAAGAATAGAACTATCATGGAAGCTACAAGAGCAATGCTTCATGATCAAGATCTTCCTATGCATCTATGGGAAGAACCTGCCAGAACAACATTGTATGTATAGAACCGTACTCCACACAGAGTACTCGAGAAAAAGACACCTAAAGAAGTCTTTTCCAGCAAGAAACTAGAAGTCATCAATCTCAAAATATTCGGCTGTACAGTGTACATACACATTCCAAAAGAGAAGAGGACAAAATTAGATCCTTCAGGAAAGAAGGGTATATTTGTGGGATACTCTGAAAGCTCGAAGGCTAATAGAATATACTTCCCAGGATTCAAGAAGATTGATATCAGCAGGGATGTGACATTTGACAAAGACTCATCTTACAAGAAATCCAGAAAGAGACCTGCTGAAGAACCCAAAGAAACATAAGCACTCAGAATTCATGACACAACCATGAACGGAGAAACTCAAGAATAAGATCGATAATTTGAAGAACCTCAAGAACTTGTAGATCCACCTTAAGAGAAGAATCCTCATAAGAGGAAACCTACTTTGGTACGAGAAGCTATCCAAGGTGCGAAAAGATATGGGGCTCCAGAAGAGAATCACAGAGAAAGAAAGAGGACCAGATCCTACTCCAGATATGTAGCATTATTATGTGATTTCATCGATAAAGAACCTTCCAATTATGAATAAGCAACTAAACAGAAAGAATGGAAGGATGCTTTGATCAAAGAGTATCAATCGATCAAGAAGAATGATGTTTGGGATGTTGTCCCAAGACCAAAAGGGAAGTCTATTGTAACTTCCAAATGGATCTACAAGATCAAGCATGCTGCAGATGGTAGCATAGAAAAATATAAAGCAAGATTTGTTGCTCGTGGTTTATCCCAAAAAGAAGGAATAGATTATGAAGAAACTTTTGCACCTGTAGCCAGATACACTTCCATCAAATCAGTAATTTCTCTAGCTGCAGTGATGAAATGGAAGATACACCAAATGAATGTCAAGACTGCTTTCTTTAATGGTGTAGTAGAAGAAGAAGTGTATGTGGAGCAACCACTCGGTTTTGAGACACATGAAAGGGAGTCTCATGTGTGTAGATTGAATAAAGCCCTGTATGGTTTGAAACAAGAACCCAAGACATGGTACAATAGAATTGATAGCTTTTTATCCAGTTTGGGATTTACCAAGAGTAAAGCAAATTCCAACCTTTACTACAAGGTTGAATATGGAAACCCACTGATGCTCCTACTATAAGTAGATGATCTGTTTGTAATAGGTATGGATGGGTTGATTGCTAATACGAAGAGGAAGCTTGCTGCTGATTTCGAAATGAAGGACTTGGGTATGATGCATTATTTTCTAGGCATGGAGGTGTGGCAGAATGCAGATGGAATCTCCGTCAGATAAGGGAAGTATGCAATAGAGATCCTGAAGAAGTTTGGGATGATGGACTGCAAGGCCATGACCACACCTATGGCATCGAACCTGAATATATTGAGTGATGCTTCATCAGAAGCGGTTGATGCTATGATGTATCATTAGATGATTGGGTCCTTGATGTACCTGATGAACACGAGACCAGATATTTGCTTTGCTGTGAACAACTTGAGCCAGTTCCTGATAGATCCGAGACATGTTCACTTGATTGCTGCAAAGCATATTGTGAGGTACCTGAGGGGTACAGTTGATTATGGGCTCAAGTATGAGGTGAATTAGAAGATTAACTTGTAGGTTTATGTTGATTCATATTGGGCAGGTAGTGCCATCAATAGGAAGAGCACTTCAGGGTGTTGCTTCAGTATGGGATCAGGTGTGATCTCTTCGTTTAGCAAAAAGCAATCCTGTGTGGCACTGAGTACAGCTAAAACAGAGTATGTCACATCTTGTTCAGCTAGTTGTGAGGTAGTATGGGTAAGGAAGCTACTATCTAATTTATTTGATCTCTAGTTGGATTCTACTTGTATATATTGCGACAACAAGAGTTGTGTGAAGTTGTCAGAGAACCCGGTGTTCCATGACAAGTCGAAGAATATCGATATCAAGTATCCCTATATCAGGGATATGGTGCAAAGGGAAGCAGTGAAGCTCCATTATACGAACAGATAGTTGATGTGTTGATGAAACCATTAGCTAGAGTGAAGTTTGAGTACTTCAGGGAGAAGCTTGGTGTTCTCCAGATCGAGGTTCCTTCCAAGGGGAAGTTATGAGTTCGTGAGCCATTTTGACATGGTGAGAGGATTGGTTCCTTCCATGGTCAGATGTAAGGGCTGAGCCATTCTGTCATGTTGAGAGGATTGGTTCCTTCCATGAAAGATGTGAGTGCTGAGCCATTCTGATATGATTGTAGGATTGGTTCCTACATGATCATATATAAGGGCTATTGCCATTCTTGGAATGGAGGTGCCTGGTCAGTTACCAGGAATACTCAGTCTAGGACTGAGGACCATTCTGATAGGACTGTGAGATGTGTTCTCACATGAGTGCATGGCCATTTTGATGTGATTGAGGGATGTGTTCCCACTTGATCAGATATAAGGGTTGTCGCCATTCTTTGAATGGAGGCACCTGGTCAGTTACCAAAAATCCTCAGTCTGGGACTGAGATCCATTCTGATGTGACTGTAGGATTGGTTCCCACATGATCAGATGTAAGTGCAGAGCCTTTAAACAGATGATAGTAGGTGTGTCCTATCATGATGATGGATGTGAGTGATTGCTTTTCCACAGATGATAGTAGGTGTTTCCTATCATGCTTGTGGATGTGAGTGCTGCGCCTTTTCAAAAATGGTAGTAGGTGTGTCATAACATGTTGGTGATTGTAAGTGATGTGCCTTTCCATAGATGGTAGAAGGTGTGTCCTACCATGTTGGTGGATGTGAGTGTTGTGCCTTTCCACGGATGATAGTAGTTGTTTCCGATCATGCTGGTGGTTGTAAGTGCTGATCCTTTTCATAGGTGATAGTAGGCGTGTCCTATCATGCTGGTGAATGTGAGTGTTGTGCCTTTTCACAGATGATAGTATGTTTGTCCTATCATGCTGGTGAATGTAAGTGCTGGGCCTTTCTGACATGACTGGATTGGTTCCTATCATGGTCAGATGTGAGTGCTAGGCATGCCTTTCTAACATGGTGTTGGATGTGTTCCTCTCATGGTCATATGTAAGTGCTGGGCAGGCCATTCTGACTTAGGGTCAAATATAAGCACTGAAGAAGACCTGCATGGAGGCTAGGCCTACAACCAACATGAAAAAGGACTGGCTTGATAGAACTTCATGTGTCAAAAAGAATCACGAGATAGCACCCATGATGATCCAGTGATGATGATCGAACAGTGATGATCAAGATCGAGTGATGATCCAAATCTAGTGATGATGTCCCAATGATGATCTAGATCGAGTGATGATCCAGATCTAGTGATGATGTTCCAGTGATGATCCAGATTGATTGATGATCCAGATCCAATGATGAAGATGACTTGAATATGAAGATAACTTGAAGATGAAGATGACTTGAAGATGATGAAGACTCGATGATGATCCACATGATACAAGAGAAGAAGACTTATGCTGATAAATTGTGTTGAGATAATACCTTCCTAGTTAAGAGGGAGTGTTGATGTAGTTGTAACTTCAGAATGCATTCACTTGTATTTCTTATGTATTGTACCCTGATGTTTATTCCGGGATGTATCTGTAATGTACTTGAGTCATGTCATGCCCCAATGTTCCTATCGGGAGGTTATATAATGTAAACAAGTCATGTCAAGTCATTGTGGGTAACCCTCCTATTGCTCAAGGGTTAAAGTCCCCGCAGTTCTAGGGCACTAGGGTTATTACACTCTCCTAGAGAAGTTGGACCTAGCAGGTTATTGTCAAGTTGGGAATTAGTATAAATATAGAGTGACCCTCTTTATTTATCACACACTCACTCACACTTAGTTGTAGCACATAGATGAGGAAGAAGAAGACACTGGGGCTAGGAAGAAAGACGCTACTGCTGTCGGGAGATCATCTTACTGTTTTGGGGTTTTACTTTTGGTGTTGATTTTATCTCTAAGGAAGTTGCGGGGTTTTCTCCATTTATGGTTTCCCCGAGGAAAAACGTTGTGTTCATTGTCTCTTGTTTTTTATTGCTGTGCTTATTATTCTCTTAGTTAAAGATCCTAATATAATTCTAGCTTAATGTTAAAAATATAGCACATAGTGAAATTCCAGAGCTCTCGCTCAACCCTAAATGCTAGGATGTACTTGTATGATACACCTAGGGATACAATGGCCAAGGATCTGATGCTCCAGAGCTTATGCTCAATATCCACATGGAATGCTCCAGAGCTTATGCCAACATTTTGAATTATATTTTCATGTGTTCCAACGCTTTATGCTCAACACAAATGTAAGTACTCATGTGCTCCAGAGCCTCTACCTCAACACAAAACATATCATCGATCATGTGCTTCAGGGTCCACGCCCAACACAAAACATTTCATCAATCATGTGCTTCAGGGTCCACGCCCAATACAACCAACATATATATACATATATATCATCAACAATTGGATTACACCCAATATACAAAGAAAATTATCATGTTCATATGCAGTGGGGTCTTTGAACCAATATAAAAATAAAACATCAATATAATCATCATGATCAATAGGATCATGCCTATAACTGGTAGGTCAAAAATTTGGGATATTACAAAGAATGTCCCAAGCTTTCTTTGAAGACTCACAACTTTATATGTTTTGAAAAATGGATTGACTCGTGGCTTGTTGAATAAGACCAAGAGCTTTATTATTCTTCTTCCTATTTTATTTCAACAGAACACGCTCAACATTTGATAGAGACAACTCAACGACTTGATTAGCTCATTCTGGATACCCAATTGTAACAAACTCCCAAAGATCCTGAGCACACAGGATAGTTCTCATTTTAATAAACCAAGTATCATAATTTCTTTCAGTCAACATAGGCCATCTCAAATCAAATTAATCTTAAAAAATTAATCAAGATCTCATACCATTGTGGGGAAGATAGGGGATTTGTACTCTTCTTCTTCAACAACACTTTAAACTTCACTTACAACTCAAATCAACACTTACTAGTTGTTATAGCTAGCTTTTACTGCTAACAGAACTCTCAAAACTTAAATTAATTCCTACATGAATGTAGCATCTTGGTTGTTACAGCTAACAATACTCGCTATATGATGTTGTATCTGGTTGTTACAACTAACAACAATCTACATGGCTGTTTTAGCTAGATGTTACTCCTGACAGTCACCTACAACAAAGTAACAACTGAGTTGCAATGTGACTATTTAATAACTTTCTGATAACCCCTACATCCATAAACTTAACACAAGTACTCTACTTGATCAATTAACATAAATAACTTTGATTTTAACTGCTACAACAAATTAACATAAAAAATTAAAACTAAGTTTTCCACACTGAGAAACAGAGTAAAAATACAAATTACACAGTAAACTTTAGAGTTTCAACTCTGTTTCTGTCTCTATTTCTCCCTCTACTGTGTATTTTCCGGGGTACAAAACATGATTACAAGCTAGGTATTTATAGGATTTTTGGCTAAGTCAGTCATTAATTGCTAATTCACCCTTGGCATTACCGAATGGAATTTTCTACAAATGATTTATAGTCTAAAACAAGTGAAAAACTGCGCTTCCTCCTTAGAATTTAGATGTGCTTTGCTTGCTTAATCAAAACGACTTTTCATATTTTAATAATCTGGTTTTTTTTCAAACAATGTGTCAATGAAGCAGTATATCGGCTCTTCAAAATTATGGATGATGCCTTTTCAGAACTTTGAATCTTAGTGATATGAATGGTGTTTCCTCTTCAATGTTTCAGCGAGTTGGGTAGTAAAATAATTAATCCAATTCCAACATAGCAAACATAGTATATACTTGTCCTGAGCAAACCGACGCCGTTTCTCTGTAGTGATAGCACGCTTGTCTCAGAATGATTTGATCTTAAGAGACATATAAGTCCACGTCGAAAAAATAATTAATCTCTTTCCAAGTCACTTAAAGTTACTTAATAGATTTCAACTTCAATTCATTGATATTACCCTTTGACAACTAAGACCCAAATTCATTTAAACCTGTAATTCGTAGGTCTGCTGTCATAGTCAAACTGATATGGTATATCCTCCCATTAACAAGGTGCAAACCCAATACACTTTCACTTCATTTAAGTGGCATGGAATCGCAAAGCAAATTGCAAGTCTACACAAGAAATCACTCACACACACACACACTAAGCGACTCTATTCTCCTCCACTAAATAGCAATCAAATATTTTTCATTATCATTGGCCACCCTATGAGAGAGTGAAGCACATACCAATTATGAAAATCAGAAAACAAACATGATTAAGCACACAAAGCACTGAAATTATTACGATTTTCTATTCAAACTCAATTACAAAAAATTGAAGTTAGCTTTAACTTATTCCAAACTTAAAAAAATAAAAAAATATTTACAATTTCCAACAAACCAAAACCAACTAATCTAAAACAAGAATTAATCCTAACATAGATAATACTCATATCTTAGTGCAACTTTTAATGATTTAATTATTGATTCAAGAGTGGATAATAATAAACACTAAAGGTTTTGTAACAAAACAAAATAAAAAATAAAAATATAAAAAACATAAATAATTTCATACAGTGCTATTTATATTATTTATAGTATTTCAAATAATATTTTACATTAATATTCAAGTCAAACCTATTATATTTTAAACATTTATTTTCAAATTGATATGTCATATATTATTTTAAAATTTATATTTCAAATTGCTTAAAATGAAAAATGAATGTAAAATTGGTACACATATTTTTAAATTAAAAAATAGATATTAGTTTAAACATAATTTTTCAATACTTATTATTCAAATATTACAACTATTCAAATGACATATCTTCTTCAAAATATATGAGTGATTATTATATATTATTTCTATGTTTTTGAGTATAGAAATACAATATTAAAATAAACTAAATAATTTGTTTCTTTGCGTCCGATAGACCAAAGTTTAGTGTGAGTAGACGTTAACCATCATCATCATCAGTAAGCCTAAACTTATAATGAGGATTTTTCAAATATAAAATAATTTCTTTTAATTATCATTACAATAGTTAACTAAATCACTCTACAAATCCACATTTCATTCCAACATATTGTGTGGTTTAGGTAGCATATCTTCATCACATGGTCTACTGTTAAATACAACATGTTTAAAGATCACCTTTGTTGCTTGTCTTTTGAGTCGATGATTGGTTGTTCTAAAGGCTCGTCTTATTTTCAAAGGGAGAAGGAAAAGCACACTTTGAGTTTTCTCGTCAAATCCGGCGGAGCTGGGCGAGATTTCATGGCTCGAGCTGAACATAAAAATGGCGAGATTTCATGGCCCGTCTTATTTCTAAAAAGTTTGCTGAAATTAATATGAAAATTAGACTGAACATAAAATCAAAATTTTAAACCTTCATAATATTCAATATCAAAGAAAATATATTCTTTAACTGTAGAAAAACTAATTTACAAGCACTATATAACATCAACGTTGAGACTATAATAGGATATATTGCATTTGATAACCTACTTTTCACCAATGGGACCATGATGCAATTCGTTTCGTCTCCTGTTACAAGAAAGTAGTATGTCCTTAAATTGTCATGTCACTATTTGCAGTCATGTCCATTCTGCTATACGTACTGCATCACGGTTGTCGAAGGGTGATAAAACCTTCTAGTTTTCTGCCAAGGAAAACAATAACTATAGGTTCGGTTTAATAGTCCAACAATTCGTCTAATCTCTTTAGTTCTTATACAAAGGAGAACTTGCTAGCTTAGCCTGTAGAGTCGTTTGTTTAACATAGTGAGTTCTTGAGAAGCCTAGTTAAAAAACAAAAATGATAAAAACGTGCGGGAATGATAGATACAATTCTTTTATGGTGGTATTAGTGGTTCGCCAGTACAAATTAATACAATCATTGAATTCACAAATTCAATTAACGAACAAACGAACTAAAATTCAATCACTAGTAAATGGTGAGGAGACCTTGTGGGAGCTCTTTTCAATCCAAGTAAAAATAGTGTAGTGGATTACAACTCCCATGTCAAGCACACTATTATCTTACCGCCAAAACATCTCCTCAAACTTTACAAGATAAAAGAGTCCATGAACCAGCAGTTGAATCATCCTTGCACCACCCTCCTTTGGACTGAAGGGAGACCCCAGAAATGCTAATGAATCCTTAGAAGCTATCAAATAACTTAAGCCTAGATGAAAAATAAAAATCCAAATCCTAGAAGAAGCTATGCTCGATGCAAAAGCAAAATTTAACAAACTATTAAATTTGAGAAAGAATCCAACTCGAGAGACATTGCTTCTTCTTCTTGATTCGATGCAGTGATATTGGAGAAGCTCGAGAGAGTTATATAGAGCGTACACACTGGCGAATAGATTTGCCTGAATTAACAACATTACATTTGACTTTGGGACAAACAACGATTCATGGAATATCATTGTAGTAGGGAATGGAAACTTATTTGACATTACATACATGTAACTAATTGATGTAACTATTTTAAATTTAGAACTATAAGGTAGTTATGGAACTGATTTACCTTTTTTATGATAAAAGGAAGACAAACATACAATGTAAGGGTTCCGATTTTGACTCAAGGAGAGGCTTTTTGCGCCGTGATATCTCAAGATAGCACTTATAACTCTTTTGTAAGTTGATGTCTGTTATTGATTATATATAAACTGATAATATTTTTTACCTGTCATGTTCTTTCATTTATGATCTAGTTGATTGCTCAGTCTAAAATTTCATTTCTTGTTTAAAGGTTTTATTCATGTAAATGCTTGTAGCTTGTGGGTGGAATTAGTATTTCATGTGTAATGTTTATGGTTTATTGGGATGTCTTTGATCCTTAGTTTATCTAACTTGTGCATGATTCAATTCTGTATTAGCTTGTGAATGTTTATTATCTCCTTGCTGATGAAGTTTTTGTGAATGTTTATTATCTCCTTGGTGATGAAGTTTTAAACCAAAACCCTAAAAAGCCAATTTCATTTTGTTTTCTTTTTGAGATTGTATTAGCTTGTTCTTGTGGTAGTATAGGAACAATTTCTAGCACAAACAAATACCATGTATAATATGAACATTACTATGAAACATTTTTGTACATTAATCATGTGTTGCATACTAACCATGTGCAGGATTGCTCCTTGACAAGAACACCGGCTTCATCAAGAGAATTCATTCATATTATTATGTGCAATAGGCCTGAGGGGAAAAAATACTATGCAAAATCTTGTTTGGATGGAACTTTCCCCATCTATGATGGAATCGCATTATTGAGCCAATGTATGCACGATAGTGGAGATAATGAATTTGGGAGTATGGTTACAAACATGAAAAGTTTCAAATATATCAGCTATGAAATAGTCCTAGGAAAAAAAAGAAAAAAAATACAATTGGTGACATCTCACGTACATGCATTTATCTATAAATTTATGTTTGAACAGTTACATTTCATTCCTTACTTACAAAAAAAACTTATATTGAGATTATGTTGTGTCAACAGGTACAAGTTGGCGAATTTGTAAAGGAATTTATTGAAAAGACACATCAATATGTTCAACATGTCCACTTGACATGATGGCAGTATGAGAAGTTTAGAATATGCAGAGATACATTTCCCCGTGGTACTATAATTTGAGTTGTTTATTTTGCTGAGAACTACACTCTGCAGCCTCAAAATGAGATCCAAATTTAGTATTATCACTCTGAGTAGGTTTCCTTGATGGCGCATATAACATATAGGCATGGACCAAATAACAATGAAGAGCAAAGAGAAATTCTAAAGGAATATAAATTCTACATAAAATGATGATAGGAGCCATGACTTCCACTATGTACGTCATTGCTTCATCATGTTCTATGATCATTTAAAGGGCAGGAACATACAGATGGATCGACACTTGATTTGGTATGATGGTCAGTTACAAAATGCACGCATATTTCAATGGTTGTGTTCATTGCATAAAAATTACAAAGTTCCACATATGTGGAACTATTTTGAGACTGGGTATGGTAAAGGAGAGCATGCTACATGATGGAGCCAGAGCATGTGTCAAAAAATCTCTATGAAGAGAGGAATTGAAATTATCTACAGTATCTACTATTCAAAATGCTCAATCTATAGTCAGGGGGTGCACGATAGTAATGGGAGAGGAATCAAACATTGGAGAGAATTTGAGGTCAAAAATGGGCCTCAAAAGGACCAAAATGTACTATAAAAAACAACCAATTACATTATAGTAGATGATGTCATCCCCCATGGTTGAGGTGGCATTTCATGAGTTAAGAATGCTTATTTGTCACATTTTCTATGGTGGATGAAAAC
>LPNX010258147.1:75205-102876 GCA_001517045.1 Pseudotsuga menziesii
ATTTTTTTTATTCACGTGTGTGCACATGCATTTCATCTTGTTATGGCCATTTCCAAGGAAACTTGATCAATTAGTATCATGGGGAAATGTCCTTTGAGGGTTGGAAATTTGGGTTTCATGGGGATGGATGCATTGTATAAAGGGAGGAGTTCTATATTTTTTTATTTTTGGTTGCACTAGGAATTTTTGAGTTCTTGAAAATGAATTCATTGTAATTATTCAATGATCTTGGTTGAGGGAGATGTGAACTTAATTAGTGACTCGGTTATTTCCAATTTTCTAAATAATACAAAATTTGGTTGGTTTACACTATTTAAAAACAATATTCTAGGTTTAGAATTGACAAAAAAGAATGTTATGGGTGATTGAATTACCTGATTGGATGATAATTCACCAGTGGATTTTCCTCCCCTGCAACTAAATTGCCTCCTCCAACAATCAACGACACTCAATTCTCTCTAATTTGTTCCCGATTTTCGCGTTCGTAATGGTAGAATGCACCACGGGTTTTAGGACTATTTATATAAATTTATTTTAATTTTACAAATCATGTACGCGTTCTATAACTACATATCGCTTATGCATTTTGTAGTTATATAATGGGTACATGATATGTTTTCCTATCCTACATGTCCCATGACATGTCAGGCTCGGGTTGAACCATATCAGGTGCTATGTAGAGGAAATGCGTTGTATTTTTATGTAACGTGATCATGTTTTTGAAAACTAGGATTGCATCTAAAAGGTCCCTCATCTTCTTGCACTCACCCGTCATAAGACTATCAACAATCTAACTGTCCTTCATCGTCATATTCTCAAAGTCACTTCTCAAGTTCTGCAATTTAGCATTCTTCACCTTGGTCGCACCTTGATAGCAAGTTTCAAGAGTGTCCCAAGATTTCTTTGAAGACTCACAACTTGATATCTTTGGAAAAATGGATTCACTCAAGCCTTGTTGAATAAGACAAAGAGATTTATTATCCTTCTTCCTAGTTTCTTTCAACAAGACATGCTCAACATTTGATAGAGACAACTCGGTAACTTGATCCGCTGGTTCTGGATACCCAATTGTAACAATCTCCCAAAGATCCTGAGCACGCACGATAGTTCTCATTTTAATAAACCAAGTATCATAATTTTTTTCAGTCAACATAGGAATTTGTGGTCGCACTACACTGTTGTTACTATCCATATCAAATCAAATTACTCTTAAAAAGTTAATCAAGCTCTGATACCATTCTGGGGAAGGCAGGGGATTTTTGCTCTTCTGCTTCAACAACACTTTAAACTTCATGTACAACTCAAATCAACAGTTACTAGCTATTACAACTAGCTATTACAACTAACAGAGCTCTCAAATCTTAAATTAATTCCTACAGGACTGTAACAGTTTGGTTGTTACAACTAACAATACTCTCTAGATGATGTTGTATCTAGTTGTTATAGCTAACAACAATCTACATGACTGTTTTAGCTAGATGTTACTGCTCACAGTCACCTACAAAACAGTAACAACTGAGTTGCAGTTGACTATTTAATAACTTTCTAATAACCCATACATATATAAACTTAAAACAACTACTCTACTTGATCAATTAACATAAATAAACTTCCTGTATGTGGGTGACTGCTCCATGGATCAACAACATGCCATCCCTCGATCTGAGCGACAGAGATGTGGTGATCATCATGTTAACCTACGTTGCGATGAAACTTATGAGAACCTTTGTTGTCCTCCAAGCGTGGGAGTAGAGAATACCATCACCTCTGCACCTGCGACATTGGGTGGCGAAGATCCAGGTCAATCCTAGCCTTCAAGGCTCTGTATCATCATTCATGGCTCATATGATGGTAGGGAGGGAGAAGGTCTTGAGCGCGATGGTCTTGTATTTGGACATCATGGTTCGTCTCTACTCGGATAAGTGCACACCTTGGCTTGTTGAGTATCTGAAAACTCACACTAAGTCTTCCACCCCAGACTCCATCTGGTTAATTGATAATATTTGGAAGAAGAAGCGCATCAGGGTCATCATGTCATGACAATGTGGAACTCCATGAAGAGCCACCTCAAGTAGAGGAAAAGCATAATGCGACTATAGTTTTTAGGTGGCAGTGGACTATAAACTGTATATATCTAACAGGGTTCATGTCCTCATGGAAGCTTGGGAGAACCACATTCTAAATTAGAAGCTGGCAATGGGCCAGGATGGTAGCCAAATCAATCACTACTGGCTCATGAAGAACATGCTCTGCAATTTAATGAAGGATATGCTTACCAATTGGGTGGATGCCACAGACACAATTCAGATGATGAAGACTAGAATCTCAGATATCGATGATCAGCTCATGGAAATGGAGAGCTCATTTGCTTGGAAATGCAATGCAAGTATCTCATGCCACGGAGGTCTGAATGGAGGGAGTCGTAACCAGGGTGGTGGTGGAAGTAGTAGCACTACAGGTGGCTTGGTTCTACCTAAGGGAGGTGATAGTGGCAGTGCAACTGGATGCACTATTGTGCCTCATCCTACTTCGTCCTTCCCCATCCCCTTGACGGTGGATTCGTTATTCAAGCGTTTGAAGGCGATGGTCACCGAGCAGCCTGCTCCGCAGCAGCAACAACCTCATATTCCTTTAGAATTTACCACCAACTCAGCGAGCCAATCATAGGAGGAAAGATGGGCTTGTCCCAAAACTGAAGAAATTCTAGACATTCCACTAGTCTGATGACCAAGACTTCCATGTTTTCTCATTTTTTCATTTCATGTCAAGTGGTTTTTATGGGCTCTATTGTCTACACCTGTGTCTATTTCCATGCCTATGTCTATGTTTATTTTAAGGTCAATTCTTGTGTCTTTTTTCGGGCTCTTGTCTTTGTTTATGTCATTTTACTATTAAAATATGTAACTATGTCAGTATATTGGCCTCATCCTTTACTTTCAAAGTGGAACAGTCTCACTTCTAGCTCTCTTAGACGACCATTTTTTGAGAGGTCAAGATGGTGGCTTCACCTCCTTCGACTTCCTCTGGTCATGTTGAATTCTGTAATTTTTTCCTCTGTATTATAATAGAATTAAGCAGCTTACAAAAAAATTAACATAAATAAACTCTGATTTCAACTACTACAACAAATTAACATCAAAAAATAAAACTGAGTTTTTCACACTAAGAAACATAGTAAAAATAAAAATTACATAGTAAACTTCAGAGTTTCAACTCTCTTTCTATGTCTATATTTCTCCCTCTGCTGTGTATTTTCCATCTTACACAACATGATTACAAGCTAGGTATTTATAGGATTTTCGGCTAAGTCGGTCATTAACGGCTAATTGATCCTTCACATTACCAAATGGAATTTTCTACAAATTATTTACAGTCTGAAACGAGTGAAAAATTGTGCTTCCTCCTCAAAATTTAGATGTGCTTTGCTTGCTTAATCAAAACGACGTTTCATATTTTAATAATCTAGGTTTTTGTCAAATAGTGTGCGATGAAGCAGTACATAGGCTCTTCAAAATTCTGGGTGATTCCTTTTTAGAACTCCAAACATTAGTGATCTGAACGGTGTTTCCCCTTCATCGTTTCAGTGAGTTGGGTAGTAGAATAATTAATCTGATTCCAACATAGAAAATGTAGTATATACCTGTCCTCAACAAACCGACATTGTTTCTCCGTAGTGACAACGCACTTGTCTTACAATGATTTGTTCTTAAGGGACATATCTATCAGCGTCGAAAAAAAAATTAATCTCTTTCCAAGTCACTTAATAGATTGCAACTTCAATTCACCAATATCACCCTTTGACAACTAAGACCCAAATTCATTTAAACCTTTAATTCGCAGGTTTGCTGTCAGAGTCAAACTGATATGGTATTTCCTCCCACTGACAAGGCACAAACCCAATACACTTTCACTTCATTTAAGTGGCATGGAATCGTAAAGCAAATTGCAAGTCTACACAAGAAACATAGGAAACTCACACAAGAAATCAATTACACACACTAACCAACTCTATTCTCCTACACTAAATAACAATCACATATTTTTCCTTATCATTGGCCATCCTCTGAGAGATTCAAGCACATACCAATTCAGAAAATTAAAAACAAACATGATTAAGCACACAAAAAGCTAAGATTATTATTATCTTATATTCAAACTCAATTACAAAAAGTTGAAGTTATCTTTAGCTTATTCCAAACTTAAAAAAATAAAAAATAAAAAAATATCTTTACAATTTCCAACAAACCAAAACCAACTAATCTAAAACAAGCATTAATCCTAACATAGCTAATACTCATATCTTAGTGCAACTTTTAATGATTTAATTATTGAGTCAAGAGTGGGCAAGAATAAACACTAAAGGTTTTGTAACCAAAAAAAATAAAAAATAAAGATATAAAAACATAAATAATTTCATAGAAAGTTATTTATATTATTTATAGTATTTCAAATAATTTCTTACATTAATATTCAAGTCACACATATTATATTTTATTTATTTTCAAATTGGTATATCATATATTAGTATTTTAAACTTTATATTTTAAATTACTTAAAATGAAAATTAAATATAAAATTGGTATACATATTTTTAAATTAAAAAATAGATACTAGTTTAAACATAATTTTTCAATACTTATTTCTCAAATATTACAACCATTGCAATGACCTATTTCTCTCAAAATATATAGTTATCCTTGATTCTTATATAGTAAGCCTATAATGGGGATTTTTCAAATACAAAATGATTTCCTTCCATTATCATTACAATAGATAACTAAATCACTCTACAAATCCACATTTCATTCCAACATATTGTGTGCTTTAAGTAGAAGATCTTGATAGCATGGTCTGCCGTTAAATACAGCATCTTTAAAGATCGCCTTTGTTGCTAGTATTTTGAGTTGGTGGTTGGTCATTCTAAAGGCTCGTCTTATTTTCAAAGGGAGATGGCAAAGGACACTTTGAGTTTGCTCGTGAAAGCCGGCGAAGCTGGGCAAGATTTCATGGCTCGAGCTCAGGTCACCTGCCTGTCTCACGTGTTCATGGAATCGGCTGTCAACTGGTAAGAGTGGGAAACAAAGGAGGAGTGGATATCTTGTAGGCTTCGAGATCACCAATGGGAGAACTCATTCGGGTTGAAGATACCAATTGGCAGCGGGTGTGTAGCTAGGTTCTTACCCAAGTTGCGGCTCTTGAACCTGATCGATAGCTCTTTCAATAGAATCCAACATCTTACACAATAGATTTGATTGAACATAAAATTGAAATATAAAGTTTCATAATATAGATCGTTTTAGAGTGGAGAGAAAGAAATCCATAAATTTCTGGAAAGTTTCCTGAAATTAATATCAACATTAGACTGAACATAAAATGAAATTTTAAAGCTTCATAATATTCAATATCGAAGAAAATATATTCCTTAATAGTGGAGAAACTAATTTACAAGCATTATACGTTGAGACTATAACACGATATAATGCATTTGATAACCTACTTTTGACCACAGCAATGGGACCACGATCATTAGGCTAGGAGTAATCTGTCGTAACTTCCCTTTAGATTTAGAATCATTTCTGTTGTCAATATGATCATCACTTCATTTTCCTCTTCTTATTCTACTAGCTCTTCCTTTGCATCTACCTCTAGTGACATGTAATTGAGATTTGAAAGCATTTTCTAATGGAGTATCATCATACCTATTCATTTTTTATTAATGGGCAATCAAAGAACCAATTAGCTCATGAATGTGAATTTGACAGATATTTTTAAACTCTTCAATTGGAACAACCATTGCTTCAAACTTCTTTGACAAACATCTCAGCAATTTTTCAATCACGTTGATTTGAGAAATATTCATCATACTGTTGCAGGTGGTTTACAACGTTTATGACTTGTGTCATAAAACTATGAATAGTCTCACTGTTCTTGATCGTCAGATTCTCAAAGTCCCTTCTCAAGTTCTACAACTTAAAATTATTCACCTTGGTCACACCTTGATAGCAAGTTTCAAGAGTGTGCCAAGATTTCTTTGAAGACTCACAACTTGATATCTTTGGAAAAATGGATTCACTCGGGCCTTGTTGAATAATACCAAGAGATTTATCATCTTTCTTCCTATTTTATTTCAACAGAACATGCTCAACATTTGATAGAGACAACTCAGCAACTTGATCAGCTCGTTTTGCATACCAAATTGTAACAAACTCCCAAAGATCCTGAGTACATACGATAGTTCTCATTTTAATAAACCAAGTATCATAATTTCTTTTAGTCAACACAGGAATTTGTGGTTCCACTACACTGTTGTTACTAGCCATCTCAAATCAAATTACTCTTAAAAAATTAATCAAGCTTTGATACCATTGTGGGGAAGGTAGGGTATTTTTTCTCTTCTTGAGCAGTAGCACTTTAAAGTTCACTTATAGCTCAAATCAACACTTAGTAGCTGTGATAGCTAATAGAGCTCTCAAATCTTAAATTAATTCCTACAGGATTGTAACAGCTTGGTTGTTACAACTAACAATACTCTCTAGATGATGTATCTAGCTGTTACAGCTAACAACAATCTACACGACTGATTTAGCTAGATGATACTCTTGACAGTCACCTACAACACAGTAACAGTCGAGTTGCAGTTGACTATTTAATAACTTTCTGATAACCTCTACATCCATAAACTTAACACAAGTACTCTACTTGATCAATTAACATAAATAAACTCTCATTTGAACTGCTACAACAAATTAACATCAAAAAATAAAATTGAGTTTTCCACAGTGAGAAACAGAGTAAAAATAAAAATTACATAGTAAACTTCAGAGTTTCAACTCTGTTTCTATGTCTCTATTTCGCCCGCTGCTGTGTATTTTCCAGCTTGCAAAACATGATTACAAGCTAGTTATTTATAGGATTTTTGGTTAATTCGGTCATTAACTGCCAATTGACCCTTCACATTACCAAATGGAATTATCTACAAATGAGTTACAGTCTAAAACAAGTAAAAAACTGTGCTTCCTCCTCAGAATTTAGATGTGCTTTTCTTGCTCAATCAAAATTCTTTTCATATTGTAATAATCTCATTTTTTTTCAAACAGTGTGTCGATGAAGTAGTATATCGACTCTTCAAAATTCTCGTTGATGCCTTTTTAGAACTTCGAAGGTTAGTGATCTGAACGGTGTTGCCTCTTTATTTAGCGAGTCAGGTGGTAGAATAATTAATCCGATTCCAACATATCAAATACAATATATACCTGTCGTGAGCATACCGACATTGTTTCTCCGTAGTGATAGTGCGCTTGTCTCACAATAATTTGTTCTTAAGAGACCTATCTCCCCACCACGAAAAAAGAATTAATCTCTTTCCAATTTACTTAAAGTCACTTAATAGATTGCAACTTCAATTCACCCATAATCACCCATAATACCCTTTGACAACTAGGACCCAAATTCATTTAAGCCTTTAATTCGCAGGTCTGCTCTCATAGTCAAATTGATATGGTAAGCAAATTGCAAGTCTAGACAAGAAACACAAGAAACTCACACAAGAAATCACTCACACGCACTAACCGACTCTATTCTCCTCCACTCAATAACAATCACATATTTTGCATTATCATTGGCCATCTTGTGAGAGAGTCAAGCACATACCAATTCAAAAAATCGAAAAACAAACATGATTAAACACACAAAGCACTCAGATTATTATTATTTTATATTCAAACTCAATTACAAAAGTTGAAGTTAGCTTTCGCTTATTCCAAACTTTAAAACATATATATATCTTTACAGTTTCCAACAAACCAAAACCAACTAATCTAAAACAATTATTAATCCTAACATAGCTAATACTCACATCTTAGTGCAACTTTTAATGATTTAATTATTGATTCAAGAGTGGACAAGATAAACACTAAAGGTTTTTTAACAAAACAAAATAAAAAATAAAGATATAAAAAACATAAATAATTTCATACAAAGTTATTTAAACACTTAAGGTTTTTTAACAAAACAAAATAAAGATATAAAAAACATAAATAATTTCATACAAAGTTATTTAGATTATTTATAGTATTTGAAATAATCTTTTACAGTAATATTCAAGTCACACATATCATCTTTTAAATATTTATTTTCAAATTGGTATATCAAAACTTTATATTTCAAATTGCTTAAAACTAAAATTGAATATAAAATTGGTATACATAATTTCAAATTAAAAATTAGATATTGGTTTAAACATAATTTTTCAATACTTATTACTCAAATATTATAACTATTGAAATGACCTTTTTTCCTCAAAATATATTGTTATTGGTAATTTTTATATATCTTGAACCCCTGTAAGCATAGAATTACAATATTAAAACAAACTAGTATGTTTCTTTGGATAGAACAAAGTTTAGTTCTGAGTAGAATTAACCATCATCATCATGATGAATAAGCCTATAATTATAATAAAGATTTTTCAAATACAAAATAATCTCCTTTCATTATCATTAAAATAGTTAAATAAATCACTCTAGAAATCCACATTTCATTCCAACATATTGTGTGGTTTAAGTAGCAGATCTTGATCTCATGGTCTGCCGTTAAATACAGCATCTTTAAAGATCGACTTTGTTGCTTGTCTTTTGAGTCGATGATTGGTCGGCCCGTCTTATTTTCAAAGGGAGAAGGTAAAGGACACTTTGAGTTTGCTCGTGAAAGCCGGCGGAGCTGGGCGAGATTTCATGGCTTGAGCTGAACATAAAATGGCGAGATTTCATGGCCCGTCTTATTTCGGGAAAGTTTGCTGAAATTAATATGAAAATTAGAAGAAAATATATTCTTTATCCGTGGAAAAGCTAATTTACAAGCACTATATAACATCTACCTTGAGACTATAACAGGATATATTGCATTTGATAGCCTACTTTTCACCAATGGGACCATGATGCAGTTAGTTTCGTCTCCTGTCACAAGAAAGTAATATGTCCTTAATTTGTCATGTCGCCATTTGTAGTCATCTCCATTCTGCTATACGCACAGCATCGCGGTTGTCGAAGGATGCGCAAACCTTCTAGTTTCCTCCCAACAAAAAAAATAACTATAGGATCGGTTTAATAGTGCCACAATTCGGCGAATCTCTTTAGTTCTTATACAAAGGCGTACTTGCTAGCTTAGCCTGCAGAGTCGTTAGTTTAACGTAGTGAGTTCTTGAGAAGCCTACGTAAAAAACAAAATCATAAAAAGCTTCGGGAATGATGGATACAATTCTTTTATTGTGGTTATTAGTGGTTCGCCAGTATAAAGTAATACAATTGTGCAGAGCACAAATGACAGGATTGAATTCATAAATTCAATTAACGAACAAACGAACTAAAATTCGTTCACTAGTAAATGTTAAGGAGACCTTCTGGGAGCTCTCTTCAATCCAAGTGAAAACAGCGTGTCATGCACACCATTATCTTACCGCCAAAAACATCTCCTCGAACTTTACAAGATAAAAGATTGCCTAGGTGAAAAATAAAAAGCCAAAGCCTAGAAGAAGCTATGCTCGATGCAAAAACAAAATTTAACAAACTATTAAATTTGCTTACACACTCGCGAATCCAACTCGAGAGACATTGCTTCTTCTTCGTCGTTCGATGCAGTGACATTGGAGAGCTTACACACTCGCGAACAGATTCGCTTGAAATAACAACAATAAATTTGACTTCCGGACATGGAATATCACTGTAGTAGGGAATGGCAACTAATTTGACATTACCGAGTTGCATAAAAACATATTCTAATCCTCTCTCAGCATAATGAAAATCTCAGCACTCATTCCAATCCACTTCTATCAGCAAACACTACGATTTGATATTGGAATCCAACAGTCACTTTGAGCATCGGTGATCGTTGTGTAGTTTATATTGTTCAATTCAAGCCTTTATGACGTTCCTTTTAGCTTCCATTTTTTTAATATTTCTTTGCTTGACCAACCAAATCCGATCATCTTTTTAAAATCCAACAATATTCGACTGTGTAATCATTTGAAATTTCGAATAACACATAAGTCAATGGGAGCAATTATTTATGTCAACTGGGTGTTCGTCAAGATAAAATAGGGAGCACAATGTACATGCCTGAAGTTGCTGAGTGCTTCAAATGATCATGTACTATCACACCAACTATCAAACTCGCTGCTCTTTTTTATTTTGTCACAAATGATGAGTATTCCTTCTTTTTACGAATACAGCGAACTACACAAAAAGTTTCAAAGGATAATGTTAGCTTTTCAGGTATTCTCATATCACAATAATCATATAATATAATACTTTTTACCAATACAGCGAACTACACAAAAAGTTTCACAGGATAACGCTAGCTTTTCAGGTGTTCTCATTCCACAATAATCATATAATATAAATTCATATTATATTATATTTAATTGATATTATCGAATCAAAACGTCCTCCAAGTTTATTTTATATACATGAGAGTTTTTTTGATTTTTTATCCTTTAGAAATTATTTTGATTAATTGAACTAATATTTTATAGAGCAATATTAAATTGGTGTAAACCAATTACGGAAGATGTGCATACTAAATCAATAATGTTTCGTATATGTAAAGCCATGCAAGATGATTGTATTTGATGTTTGAAATTTAAAATTAAAGTAGATTTATAAAGAAGAGTGTGTGATCTAATAACATTAAGGTGGTAGATGGACCTTTAAAAAAACAGATATACACTTTTTTAATTTAAAATTGAGATAATTAAAAAAAAACTCGATTTAATTTATTTTATACATCTTCTATGATCTATAAGTAATAGAAACTCTATTGGAGGATTTTATAAAACCTGAGTGTATATTGGGCAAACGCTAAGCTGAAAAGCATTTGTATGGACGCAAGTTCATTGGCAATTCTAGGCGTTAATAGATTTCACCAAGATTTATATGTTCTAAATGTATTTCGAGAATGTTTGTTGCGTACTTTATTTAGTATGTCGGGGTTGTAACTTTTATATCAGCAATTTCCTTCGAAGAAAGCAGAAATGAAAAGGCTTTCCTGTTACGGACTCTTTGCTCATAGTTCAGCATCAGCGATGTGGGGTTGTTCATTTTCATGGTCAGCAATAACTGTTTCATTCGAAATTATTGGCAACAGGTATACTTTGGAAAGATTAAAGAAGGTAGCAAAACGCATATTTTGCTCTATTCTCAACAAAGGCAGATGCTTTTGCCAATTATTTGCACACCATGAGGGATCTAAACAAAACTGATAGAAAGATAGCTGAGACAAAGGTGAGGGTGTTATAGTTAAGAGATGAGAAATGTGAACATTGAAAATCAATTAATATTAATAAATTAGAAATAAATTTAAAATGGGAAAAACACTATTGAAAATTGATTAGCATTAATAAATTAAAAAATAATTAAAAATGCTAAAAACATTAATTATGTTAGAATAAAATGATAATTATGTTAGAATAATAATGATAATTAAAGAAAGTGAAAATATAAAAAATACTTAAATGATAAGGAAATAACTCAAAAAAATTTCTTGAGAGAAACAAAAGATATACTTAGTAATAGGGAGAGGGAAGGAGGTTGACATAAGAGGAATCATGAAAAACTAAGGAAAGCATTTAAGATCGAGTAGATAAATATGAGTAAAACTTATGGATGGTATATTTCTTGTGAAAGAAGGAAAAACCTTCCAAAAAAACACATAGATCTAATGCTTCATTAATAAGAGAAAACATAATATAAGAAAATGTGTATTAAAACCCCAACATGAATTGCATTACAAAATATCTTACATGCCTGCAATTAATGCATCGACTAACATGACTTCTACCTATTAATTTAAATGTCTACTCACAACAATTAGGGGGAGGATAAATTATAGTTAAACACTCCCCCTTATTTGACTTTACATTCATTACATACATCAGCACATGCAATTCCTAATGTTAAAAAGTAAATTTTTAAATTTTCATTTCTGTTAAAATGTAAATTTTTTAAATGGTGGTTTGTGTTAAAATGTTAATATCATGACCATCATCATAGATTTCAAGTACACAATGTAATTAGATTTAACTAGCGCCCTCAATATAGATAACCAATGAGACCACAATGGTGTATCCTTTCAAACTTTGATAGTCATTTGACAATATTGACATTATCATCAATATCCATAATCCCATTTGACAATCCTTTCAATTTTTGAGGGTCTACATCTATATTCATAATCTCATTTGACAATATCATGTCAATGTGTTGAAACCTTTTAATCTCTAGTATATTGAACATGAACATTATTACTGACCCCTCAATTTCTTCTACATTACAGCCATTGGCACCGCAATGTAGGCTTTCTTGCAATTAATAATTATAAACCAATGTAGGGAACCATTTAACCACTCATTATCCTATGGGTATTACCACTTCTCAAAATGGTGTAACAACTCCTTTCACAAATACACTTAACCCAACATACTAACCCACTTGGACATTTACCTAGCAATTCATTACTTTATAAAGAAACACCATATCTATATTTAACATACCAGCACATCCATTGAAGTAATATGTAAACTCCTGATTTGTGACATCATTAACACAATTCCTTAGCCCCTTTTTTAAGGCAATATATAAATTCATGTTATGTAGAGTGAATAGTCATTACCCACCATATGCCAATACCTATTGGAACAACATGTAGTAATCCAAGAGAATTATAACTTAGGTAATCCTCTTATCACCTCCTCTAATTTTCGGTCTCCTTTAATATATATATATACTCTATTTAATTTAGACATACATTATATATTGATTAATGAGTTTTTTTTGTTCTTATAGGTTATCAGAACGTCAACTAAATATACCTTGGAAGAAAATAATAGGAGGTATGCTGAGATTAAGGAAACATTGGAGGCGAAGGGTGATGGAAAGTGTTATTGCCCTTGCAATGATTGCATAGGTTTGCAAACTAGAATAATTTTAAGAACATGAGCTGGAAAACATTGTAAGGAGAAGGGGCATGTTGAAGCGGGGTATGAATATCATCCCTTGGTAAGATGTTATTCATTACATAATGTACTTCTTGTACTAGTACAGATAATGTAATCACATTTTTCTTTATAATTTTAAATATATGTGCTGGATATTATAAACTAATGTTATTGCATTGTTGGAAAATATAAAGTCAATGCCCCAAAGCTGTCGACCACCACAGAGATATTTTCCACATAATAGTAGGAATACTACTTTACAAGACGACGAACATGGAGATCATGTTATTGTAGATCGATTTCTTAATGATCCTATGGACTAAGATTATGCTATTGATACTAATGGTGAAGATGAGATAAATAGATTGCCGCAAGACACATTTGCTCCATTGGATGAGGAGAACCTCCCTAATTTTCATTATTTTCCTCTTCTCGAGAAGTCCGAAGAACCTCTTTATGAAGGGTCAACAACCAATATTCTATCTGCTATATTGTTGTTGGTGAACTTGAAGGTTTTGAATGTTTTATCAAACACTTGCTTCACATAGGTCCTAAGGTATGTAGAATTGATTATTTTCCTCTATTTTTAGTGTTAATTAATTCATAAATTAGTGATATGAAATATTTATGACGTATATTGTTTACATTTCACTTTTTTATCAATGTTGTTGATTGTTGGGTAGATTTCTATTACCATCATCAAATAATTTACCATGCACAAGTAGAGAGGTATTCTTGGTTATGAAAGAAATTGAAGTGCAGTATCAACGTATTGATGCATGTCCTAATGATCATATTATATATTATCAACAGTATGCATCAGAAAACAAATTCCCACATTGTGAAATTAGTAGACATTGAACTGATCAATTAACAAAAGAGGTCCCTTGCAAATTTGTTCATTATATTCCCATAATTCCACATTTCCAACGACTATTCAAGTGCTAAAATATAGCACAGTTTATGGATTACCATGCGAATAAAAAAAGTGAAGATGGTGTTCTTCGACTACCTGCAGATGGTTTTGCATTGAAGAACATGGACGAAAAATGGCAAATTTTTGAAGATGAACCTCACAATGTTAGACTTTCATTGATAGTGGATGGTTTCAATCCATTTTGGGAGCTTTGTTCTACTTACTCAGTGTGTCCTAATTTCATTATAATCAATAACCTACCTCTTTGGATGATGATCAAGAGAGAGCATACAATGTTGGCAATGATTATTCCAAGTATTTTTTTGAAAGATATAATTATATTGTTTCATAAAGTTATTTGTTTAATTGCTGCATGACGACACCCTTTTTTATATTTGGAGAGATAACTAAATAGCAATATTGTATGTTCATTGATAAATTAGGTAACTACCAAGTGAAATATATGAATGTATATATTGATCCTCTTATCGATGAGCTATTGAATTTAAGGGCTAGAATCACAGTGTGTGATATCTCTAGACCAATAGGGAAGAAACAATTTTAGTTCCATGGAATACTTGGATGGATAATTCATGACGCTCCCGGGTTAACAAATTTTTCTGGTATGTAACTTTATGTTGCACGTCATTAAAATTATATGTTTTAAGGTAAAAAACATGCATTTTTTTAAAATTAATAATCATTTGATGCTATAACATTAATACATATATCTCGCGGGTGTTCAAACAAAGGGAAAATTTGCATGTCCAGTATGTGGTCCTAGGATAAAATCTTGTCATTCAAGAAGTTTAGCAAAGGAGGTGTTCGATGAGTACAGGAAATTCCTCCCTAAGAACCATCAGTATCAAACTATCGAAAAAACAAAATTCAATGGTAAAGAAGAGAATGTAAAGAAACCACGAAGAATGACACCTCACCTATGGAAGTTGGAATATAATAGAAATAGTAGAGGTATGCAAATTGTATATGCAACATGTCAAATTCTGGTGGAGAAAATGGTCGAGAGGGGTTTCATTTTCTTGGCGGCCTAGGATAAAAACCCGCTCCTCCTCGAAGGCAACAATTAGAGGAAATTTGGGGTCTAAAATGGGCCTTATAAGAAAACGTGCCAAAATAAGTTTTTGTGAGTTGGAATTCAAGAACCAATAGAATTTAAATAAAATAAGTCAACCATAATGGTTGAATTGACATATTTGTCATTAAAAAAAACTAATTTTTTTGTTCGTATTTTCGACATATCTCATTGTGTTTTTACTAAAATTTCGATCGGGAGAGCTCGTTGGATGCGGAATTTGATTCCGCATCCAACGAGTACCCACACTGCATACTTTTGATAGACGCCGCTACCCCAAAAACAAGAAATACCTGAAAAACGTGATGATGACATCATCATCACGTTTTTTCAGGTATTTCTTGTTTTTGGGGTAGTGGGGTCTGTCAAAAGTATGCAGTGTGGGTACTCGTTGGATGCGGAATCAAATTCCGCATCCAACAAGCTCTGCCGATCGAAATTTTAGTAAAAACACAATGAGATATGTCGAAAATACGAACACAAAAAGTAGTTTTTTTCTTTCTTCCTCCAAAATTAATCAATATTATTTTATTATTTTAACTATTATTTTATTATTTTCCTTAGGAGGCCCATTTTAGACCCCAAAATTCCTCTAATAGGCTTAAATCCAACCATGCTAAGGATTGGTGCAACCAAGACAGGTGCGATCCCTAGGTGATTTTGATGGCTTAGATGCGCCTGGATCATGGTTTCTCAAACCAAAGGTTCTCCCAACAAGTCACAGGGCACTTAACCAACAAAAAAAAATGTATATGCAACATACAATATGTTCATGTAATATTATGATTTTTATATTTTTACTGAATTTTATCTACCATGGGTGTCATGAATTATTGTTAGTGTGTTTTTCATTTATGTTTAATGAATGTTTGTTTTGACTCACGGTTCTGTCAAAGAAAAATCATGATTTCGTGTAAATGGGTATACAAAACGCTAGGATTTATGTCCTTTTAATGTTTATGATATCCCACCTTCTTATAAGGTTGTTCCCTAAGTCTATATTAGTGTGTAGCATGTTCCAAATCTATGATATTTGGATTTTATAAGTCCTTTTTGAGTAATTTAGGTTGAATGGATGTGCAGGGTTTCTCTTAGTTCTTCCCACATGGCTCTTTTGGTTGAATTCTAAAGAGTTGTTGAGTGTTCTAATCTATGTTAGTACCTGTGGTTGTTCATGTCTGTCTGGTTTATTTATTAATTTATTTTGATTTGTACTTCTTCCAAGTTTTTGATCTACATTGTTTTCAATTTGAAGTAGTTCATCCCAAGTAGGTTTTTGGCCCATCCTTGTAGAGTCTTCAAGGTTGTGATTGTGAGACCTGATTAGTGAGTCTTTCTTTTGCATCTGTTCATGTTTTTGACTTGCTTAGGTGCAATAGTTTTCATTTAGCTTTTTATTTTTGAAAAGAGAAAATGAAAACAAAGAATTTAATTACACTATTAGTTTTAGATAAGGTCACTGTAAGTTCATTTTGAATTGTTTTCAAAAAGAAAAAGTAAAAAATTCTTGTGTTTTTCAGCATTTCTTAAGTAAATTTCAATTTTTTTTTAAAATGGGAGAAAGAAAAAAAATAGCATTTGTAATTTGAAACTTTTACATCATTTTATGCTTTTGCTTTCAGGTGAGTAACAACACCATGGGTTTCACCTCAGCTACTTGAGTAATTATAAACCTAAAAAGAACGTTATTAATTAAAATTTACCAGTAATCGTTTTTCTTTCTAGGGTCTACATCAACTAGCTTAGGCTAGGATCTTGGATTAGGTCATCTACAACTGTACAAGATCGTTTAAACTCAGATTTAGCAACTTATCCTTTAGGAAATCCAAGTTTGCAAGATATCAACCATAAAGCTCCTCTAACATAGGAGTTAAGCATGAGGTCCTGTGAGGACTTATTTGCAGAGATACCCCTTCCAATACTTCATGCAAGCATATACCAAGATTGTTGTGCGTAAGAGGGTTATTTTAGTAGCACCTTTTGGGACTCGTGAAGTGTTGGTGTTGCTTGAATTTTTTTCTTTATTACCCTACCCATGGACATGAGTGAGACCTCTGATTGTTCCACCATAATATTTTGTAAGCTTGGTAGCCTTAGTATCCATACTTTAGGATTATTTCATAGGTGATGGTGGTAGGTTATTTCCACTGTATTTAGGGAAGACATGGGAGGAAACCACAAATAAAAATTTGGGATGGAGGTTTGGAGATTTAAACACTTTCACCCAAAAAACTAATCATGCCCCCCTAGGTAACCAATGTTCAATATTCACTGGTTTGTTCTTGTCCCTAATCATGCCAGACTCTTTTTTGGAAGGTATATCTTTTACCTTCCTATTTTTCTGATACTTAGGATGTTTTTAGCCATGTGCTTTGTGGGATTATTGTGATCTAGTTTGACCTTTAGGTGTGTGACCTAAATATTTAACCATGGAGGATCAACCTCCTCGTAGGTCTCGAAGGTTGTAAAACCTTTCTCCTCTTTCAACAGTGGAGCCTCCACCATCACCTCAAAGCCAGATATTGGAAACAAAAAGTTCTTTTGAATCAAATGGTATTAGTGAAATTCCAGGTGATCCTAAACTTCTTTGCACTCACACTAATTCTTTTTTAGTGGAAATTAAATATTTGCAATCTGAAAAGTTTGCAAGGAACTAACTTAAGAGATCTTTTTTTAGTGCAATTTAGTATGTTTGGTTAACTTGGTATTGATGTTCCTTTTATTTTTATTATCTCTAGTTCATGAGAAGGTTCGTGGGATATGTCTACCCCCACTTCAGCCATGATGGCCAGTGGAGTCTCTTGTTCACCAGTGAGTGCATCAAGGCCAAGTATATATATTGCACCAGTCGTGTCCTTAAAATTTAGTTCATCAACACAAATGACTTTAGTGCATGAGTTGCTAATACCTAGGAACCTTCAAACAATATTGGTTTGTTAAGCATGGTTGTCTTCGAGATACCTAGTGTTCCTTTCAATTCTTTTTTGTTATTTCAAAACACTCAAAGTGGTCATAGTGGTTCCACTCCTTTTGTCCAAGGTTTTTCGTGCTATGGAGGACACATCCCTCCATCTGCCCCTTATGTAGGTACTTTTCTTACTTGTGCTAGTGTGTCCTTTGGAAGCCTAAACCATTTTTGAGGTTTCAACTTCCAAACATCTAGTCAAGTGTTGGATGCACCTTTTGAAAGCTCTCCCTTCTCATTTTTTAGTGGGGGAATCACAACTCCAGTATCTATAACTCTAGCTACATCTCTAATCCGTCAAACAAAGTATAACACACCTCAGGTCAGTAATCCTTTGGCCTTTAGGTGGAATCCATTTCAAAACATTGCTAGTTTTTCAGAGCCGATGGATGGGGGAAACTCCGAACTCTCTTTTTGGAACACTGGTGTAGATACTTTCTCACCAGAGACTCCTCAATATCAATATCCAACTATGTCTAGATTATCGAAACTCATGAAATACCTTGTGTGCCATGATCCAACTTCGACACCAGTTCCAATTAAACTACCTTTCGACATTCCTAAGTTTCAATGGAAAATGGGAGAGGATTCAGGTGACCATTTCATGAAGTTCCATTTGTGGTGCTCCTCCAACTCGCTGAACAATGATTCGATTCAGATGAGACCTTTTCAATGAAATTTGGTGAAAGTATTGTCTAAATGGTATATTGAATTCCCGTACGCTGCGTATGACAATTTTCTTGATCTAGCAATGCTTTTTCTGAACCACTTTCAGCTTCCTATTCGATATCATGACAGTATAGAGATTCTGTCGACCTTTTGATAGAAAAATGACACTCACATGTCTGACCACATTCAGGAGTGGAGAACACAAAAGAGGCTCATGAAAGGAAATATTCCTCTTGAATTCCTATTGGAATGGTTTTTGATGTCTTTACTGACGTATATTTAAAAATACGTTTGAACTTCGGGAGTGACCTCAAAGGAGGAGGCCATACTCAGGGCCCAACAATTAGATTTGATATATTCTTATTCTGGAATTCTTTATGAGAATATTCTCGAGGCACCAAGGTGTAAGAAGAAATTTTCTAAACCCAAGCCTATACCACATGCTGATGGCGTGGTGGGTTCATTTGAATCACTAACTATAGAATCACTAGCCAAAAAGATACATGAATTGTCAGTGAAGCAATTTGCAATAGAGGCAGCCAAGGATTCCACCCCCTCAACCTAGAATGCGAATGTTTATACCATGCAATCTACCCAAAAGGGCACTCAATAGTTCGGTGGGGAAAAGAATAAGGGTAAGAAGGGTGAGGGAAATCAGAACAAGTAAAAATCCACAAAGATGAAAGTCATGTTTCTTTGCAAGATTTTCTTCGAATACCATTTAACCTATAAATGTCCCTTAATGGATCAAACATGGAAGTTGCTAAAACAAAAACAACATGTTGTCCTAAAGGATCCATTCCCGTAAGGACATAATGAAACTTCTAGTGACCCAAATAATGTTGGGGGAATGAAAAATCATCCTTCTACTGATTAATCATATATCAATATGGTATGATACCATACCTTAATAGAAACTAGATCTAAGAATTATGAAACAAATGCTCAACAAAAATAATAATAGATTGCCAAAACATTATCCCCAATGTCAATTGATAAACCAACTGATACTATTCCTAAGATACCGAAAGGTGCCTTCAAAAATACATTTCACAACCCTAACCTGAGGGTCTCTTTGAATTACTTGGTTGTAGAAGACTTGGCCCAAACTCATCGTGTGATGTTAGACTTAGAAGTGCTGTAAACTTGTCCTTCGTAGTGAGATGTACTTTTTGCATCCATTGATAGTATGGAATCTATGAGCTTGGTGGCTAAGTTTTGTTAGTTTTTCATCATATAAGATAGCATTATGATCTTAGGATCTTTTCACTGAGAGAATAACAAGCACAGCAATAAAAAATAAGCACATCACAAGAGACAAGAGACACAAAGAGTTTTCCTCAGGGAAACCATAAAGGAGAAAACCCCGCAACTTCCTCAGAGATAGAATCAACACCAAAATAGTAAAAGACCCAAAACATTAATATGATCTCCACACAGTAGCAGTCTCTCTCTCTCACACTGAGAGAGCTTCTCCTCTCTCACTCATGCACCCTCATAAGTGAGTGTGAGAGTTGCAAGTGATAAATAGAGAGGCTCTCACTCTCTATTTATATTCTTACGTTCACTTGAAGTGCACTCCAACATGTCGGCCTCACTTAATAATTACTTACTAGAGCTGACATCTCTAGGAGTGTCTAATAACCCTGGTGCCCCACCACTTGTGGGGACTTTGCCTCCTCTGACCAATAGGAGGGTAACACAATGGTGGGGACTATTTCCCCGACTTACAATGACTCACCTAGGGTCGACTTCACTAGGATATTCTAATAACCCAAGGGCATGACAACTGTGGGTACTTTAACCCTTGACCAATAGGAGGGTTACCCACAATGACTTGACATGACTTTCTCATTATAGAAACTTGCCGATCGAAACATCGGGGCATGACATGACTCAAGTACATCCCGGAATAAACATCGGGTTATAATACATAAGAAATACGGATGAATACATTTCAAAGTTACAATTACATCAACATTCCCTCGTAACTAGGAAGGTATTCTCTCGACACAATTTATTAGCACAAGTATTCTTCTCTGTATCATCTGGGTCATCGCCAGGTCTTCGTCATCTTCAAAGTCATCTTCATCTAGATCTGGATCATCACTCGATCTAGATCAACATCATTGAATCTGGATCATCACCGGATCTGGATCATCATCACTCGATCCAGATCATCACTCGATCTAGATCATCACTGAACATCATCACTGGATCTAGATCATAAATCGATCTAGATAATCATGGAACATCATCACTGGATCTGGATATTCTCTCGATCTGGATCATCTCTACTGGATCTAGATCCTCACTCGATCTAGATCATCACTGGCTATCATCACTGGATCTCTATCATCACTTGATCTGGATCATCCTTGGTGCTATCTCATGATTCTTCTCATCACAGGAAGTTCTACAGAGCCAGCCCTTTGTCATGCTGGTTGTATGTCTACCCATCATGTAGGTCTTCGCCCAACACTTACATCTGACCTACTCATCAGAAAGGCACATCTATCCAGACAGGAACACATCCTACCATAGTGATGGAAGACTCCCATCCAGATAGGAACACATCCTATCATAGTGATGGAATATTTGACCTACTCGTCAGAAGGGCACATCCATCCAGAGAGGAACACATCCTATCATAATGATGCAAGACTCCCATCCAGACAGGAACACATCCTATCACGGTGATGGAAGATTTCAGCACTTACATCTGAGCACGTGGGAACACATCCCTCAGTTGCTCCAGAAAGGCTCTGCACTTACATCCATCCAGATAGGAACACATCCTATCATAGTGATGGAAGGGCTTGCACTCACATTTGATCCTACGATAACACATCCCAGCAGTCATATCAAAATGGCCCCAAGTCCTCGACTGAGCTACCTGGTAACTAACTAGGTGCCTCCATTCCTAGAATGGAAATTGCCCTTACATCTGTCCTACTCAATAGAATGGCGAGCACTCATATCTGACATGGAAGGAACCAATCCTCTCACCATGATAGAATGGCTCAGCCCTTACATCTGACCATGGAAGGAAGCAATCCTTTCACCATGTCAGAATGGCTACGGGTCTCATCACTTTCTCTTGGAGGGAACCTCGATCTGGAGAACACCAAGCTTCTGCCTGAAGTACTCAAAATTCAGTCTCGCCATATCTAGTATAGAATCACATCATGGCTGATTATGTCCAAGGATAACCTACAAGATTTTCCAGGACCAATTACATCTGAGGACAACCTACAGGACCATTTATGTCTGAGCAACCTATGAGCTTCACCAGGGTTTATGCTCAGACAACCTATCTCACCAGCTATGCTAGAACTCCCTCTTTCACGAGATCTTGATCTGCATCACAAACTGGAGCTTCACTGCTCCTCTCTAATCTCATACCAAAATTCAAGTCAGATCAATCAAATCAAATAGTAGTTTTTCAAAAGAAACATGCTACCTCCCAAATCACAAGTGGCAACATCTTTTTCCTCGGCAGTACTCAGTGCCATGCAGGACTCCATCCTGTCAAACCAAGAGATCACACCTGATCTCATACTGAAATAACACCTCGAAGTGCTCTTCCTATCAATGGCACTACCTACCCAATACGAATCCACATAGCCCTATAGGTTAATGTTCTAATTCATATCATACTTGAGCCCATAATCAACTGTACCCTTTAGGTACCTCAAAATATGCTTTGTAGCAGTCAAGTGAACACTTCTTGGATCTGTCAAGTACTGTGTTGGAGCAGGATCCCGCAGCTACAGAAGAAGCTGCTAGTTTTGGCAAAAAGAGAGAAGTTTAGCGGAAAAAGGACAGGGCGGAGCTACGACGCCGTAGCACGTTTCCAACCGGAGAGCAGAGCCGGAAACTATGAATTTTGGGATAGAAGAGTCAAGAAGGCGACGGTACCAGAGCGGCAGAGAGAAGAAAGCTCAACCACTGCATTGAAGGCAGCGGCGGAAGACAGGAGGGCTCAGCGACCCTCATAAAGAAGGAGGAGCAACGAGGCTCATGCGTTGAAGGCGAAGGACAGAAAGAGAAGCGGTGCATAGTACCCATGGTCAGTGTCGGGAAGCATGGAAGACTGCAGAGAGCTGCGGTGTGACGGGAAGCGGCTACCTCAAGGACAGAGAGGATCGACTGTCACTATTAAGGGTACGGGTTTACTGTTGGGACAGGCCCACAGTGTTGTAATGGCACGACCTTCGGGCTGCCTATAAAAGATTGAATTTTTGTATTGTAAAGGGTTGGTTGGGTGGTTAGACAATCAATCAGTAGATAGTTGGTCATTTGATAGTTTTGTAGATTCAGGGATCAGTCAGATAGACTGCGTTGTAACGATCCAGACACATAGTCGTCTGTGAGTCATTTGAGTCTGTATGTAATCATTCATAGAGAGAACAGAGAGGGAAGTGATATAGAAAGAAAGGCAATACAGGGATAAGATCAGAGATCTAGGAGAGACCTTGCGCTGCATTTGTAGTGCAACAAACTGTGCTAACTTCCCTCAAAATATATAATAGAAGCACAGTTTGGTGGACATAGCTCCCATCCCAGGGGTGAACCACGTTAAATCTGCATGTTATGTGTTGAATGGATGTGATTGTATTTGCTTATTGTAATTGGTTATTATGCATGTAATGATAGTAGCAGTAGATGAATGTATGTATTGGTCGATCATGATAATGCAAGGGGATAAAAGATAAGTTGAAGTACTACAGTAGACTGTTAAAAGACTCCTTTACGTCTGTCTCTAATGACCTGTTACTCACGATATATTTCTGAGAAGTAGAGTTTCACTCACCGGCACAGTCAACGCTAAGAGCGCAAGGTCGTAGTGGTAAGATATCGCAGAGAGGCGATATCGCATCGGCAGAGGAGCTGCGTTGCGCGATACTGCGAGCTGAGGGCTTAGCATTGAGGAGAGGATGGATGTTCCGCGGTGCGCAGAAATGTGGTAAGGTTGGGAATATTGTGAGTAGGTGGAAGTTGTGTGACACGGGAGGAAATAGTGCAACGCGCACCGGATTAAGTATCGCACGGGTAAATAGTGCTGCGAGTAGAAGGAGACGAGCGGTGCGCAGGGCTAGTTGATCTAGTAGTGCGAAGGAGTAAGAGGAAGGAAGTAGGATGCGTAGAACCTAGTCCAAGACACTTGAGTCTTGGCCAACCCATTAGATTCACTTCGGGTGAGACTTCAGATCGCTTCGCGGTCTGTCGCCGAAAGGGCCAGTGAGTTTGGGGTGTTGTTGATTAATGATAGTAAACCCGGGTCTTCCCATGCAATCAACAAATGGTTCCGTTGCCGGTTTAAACAACTGGGAGTCCATGTTCTGTTGGCATCCTACGCGAAAATAATTTCACCAGTGGCTGGATTCAGACTTAACAGAGTTCGCCAAGAAAGAGAACAGAAGTCCGAGACTAAGCACAGAGGCCTGGCTAGAAAAGCACATCGCTTCAGACATACACGCTATATTTTTTGTAACCTACAGAAACAAGCTTTTTGATTGGTTATCCAAGTTGACAGATAGCAACACCTTCAAGAAGAAAAGAAACATCGTCTGGACACCGGAGCTGATTCAGACCGTACAGAACCTTGACAACCCGATTACGCGAGCAGTGGAATTCTGGCTCACTAGTGTGCTAGAAGGCTACGTTACAGAGTTTGCAGTTGACCAAAGAAAGAGCTTCAGCGCAGCCGAACGATACTTCTTCAAAGGATATCGCAGTAAGTACCTAAGATCTCTAAACTTATCCCTTAAGATGTTGCTGTATGAAAAAGGAACAATGGATCTAGTCTCAGATGAATAAGTAAAGCTAGTAATGTCACAAGAGTTTGAAAGTGATTTTGATGACATTGGACGAACAAGGAGTGGAAAGAAGTATAAAGTAGCATTTAGTTCTCGTATATTTGAAGACAGTTCAAACAGTATTAGACAACAGTCGAGCCCTAGCACCATCGAAGCACCAGAGGGGGGTATCCCTTACCACCCCTATACTCCACAGAAGCAGATAGGGACTCAGAATAATACCGTAGGTACTCCATCTAGTAGTTCACAGTCAGTACCCACTCCCGTTACAGCACCTTCACCTACACCGCTGAGTGGTAGTACTCCAGTCAGTCAGAACCCACCACAGAGAAATAGAATGGGAGACGACATGAAGTTACCTATTTTCAAAGGTACCGGAGCAGAAGACCCAGAACAACACTGGTTCCTATGCGAAGCTATGTGGACATTTAAAACAATCAACGATGATAACCTTAAACTTGTACAGTTGGTTACCACACTTAGAGACAGAGCCTTGACATGGTACATAAAGTATACTACATTACCCAAAACACTCGCCCAGGTCAAGAACGCCATGATTAAAGAATTCAAGAAACCTAAATCTGAGTCTCAGTGCATTACAGAGCTTAAAGATATTAAACAACTACCATCAGAGTCAGTCTGGGACTTTGACCAGAAATTCAAAGCTCTTATAGACCAAGTAAGTTTCGACTTTGCACCAGAGCAGCATAAAGAATGGTTTATCGCAGCGCTGCTCCCCCACATCAGAATGCCACTAATGCAATAGAAACTCACTACTCAAGATGAAGCGCTGGAGATGGCAATGAAACTAGAGGATTCACCTCTAGCAGAAACCAGTACAGGGATGACAACTCTACAGACCCAGTTGGCCAATCTCACCTTACAGATACACGAACTTAAAAAAGGGAAAGAGGCTATGCAAGACATATGGTGCATAAAGTGCAGAGAACAGGGCCACAGTAAAGACAACTGTCCAGTCTTTGTAGAATATTTAGCGTCAGGGGCTCCTAACCCCTTACCACGAGCACGAGGGCCATGGTGTGAAATATGTAGAACTCAAGGACATCCACCTCAACAATGCCCTTTGCTTCAAAAGTATGTCCAGACACCCAACAATCTCTATTGTATCTTCTGTAAATCCGTCGGGCATGATCCACAAGATTGACGAGCTTATGACCTCCTGTCAGAAAGAACACAGGATGTATACAGAGTCCAAGCAGACGCACAGGGCCCAGCAACAGGAACACAGCCAGCTCAGCCGTACGAAGGCCGAGGAGGAGGATACAGAGGACGAGGCCGAGGAGGAGGCTTTGCAAGAGAAGGAGGTTTTGGTCAAGGTCATGGACCAGTCACTTGTTATAATTGTGGAACTGTCGGACACTATGCTAGGGACTGCCAGAACGCCACTACTACTTGTAATTACTGCAAATCTTACGAGCATACCATAGAAGAGTGTCCCATCTTGATCGCTAAGATCAAAGACCCTAAGCCATTTGCACACCAGAATATCCAGCTCATTGCTACTGAACGTAAGGAACCAGAACCAGCAGTTAACATTGTGACACGGAGCGGTGCTTCCACCAGTGGCACATCGCAGGAGACCGGACAGAACACAAGTCAGGGGTGGGTGCGCAGAGCTCCTACTAAAGCAACTCCACTCAACCTACAGAAGAATAAGGAGATCTTTCACGAAGCTAAGGCTTCCTTTGATGAACCTACACTAGCAGGACCGCAGGTACCGTCGTCTAGGGGTGTACCGCAGCCAGCACCTTGTAGCAATAACCTTGAGCAGGCACAGCAGACTACCACATCCGGAAGATGCGATGAGGATGAATCGACAGGGAGTATACAAGCCTTCCTACACAGCTGCTTGAAACTCCTGAGAAATGATAAAGTTGTTGGTGAGCTACAGCGTATCATAGACCAGTGTCAGCAACCCTCTCTCTCGGACAGTGCACTTTGCGCTGTCCATAATATTACCCGACATGCAAGGACAGGAAGAGAGATGAAATTCACAGCCCAGATCGGTGAATTTGAAATGGATGAGGTTGTCTTAGACCTAGGATCAGAGGTGAACGTTCTAACCAAGCAGACATGGGAACAGATGGGTAGTTCTCAGCTAGCCCTATCACCTATCCACCTGAGACTAGCTAATCAGCAGCGAGTATCACCATTGGGGCGATTATCGCAGGTGCCAGTTGATATCGACGGAGTTTGTACTTTTGTGGACTTCGAGGTCATAGAAATCATTGGTGACAGTCGACCATATCCAGCACTACTGATTATTGATTGGGCAATTGGCAGCAAAGCTGTCATCGACCTAAAGAAAAGACAAATGACCTTTGAGGATGCGCGGATCCGGGTCATCGCACCACTGGACCCTTACCAAGGACCTAGATATATCGAACCTATCCGAGCAGTGGACGAGGCACATAATATGGAGAGTCTCTACTAGATGACAGCAAACCAGAATGACTATATCAATCCCACTACAGAAGGGCATATTAGTTGGCAATGCGACAGCTCATGCGCATCGGATTCGGACGTTGGTCTAGAAAACTGGCAGAACAGACTCTACGAAGTATCATCGCGCAGATGTGCGTTTATAAGTAATTCATTGCGATGGATTGGTGCCGAGGTCACTGAGACTCCATCATATCATGGTTCGATAGACATCCAAGATTTTCTTGAACAATTTGAGCAACAAACTCCCCCTGAATAGAGGATCGCAGATATGGACCTTGCAGTTAGAGCCACACCTGCAAGATGGTGGTATGCACATAAAGAAAACATCGCATCATGGGATAACATCAAAAGACTGATGGCAATCAGATTTTCCGACGACAGAAGGTATGCTCAGTGCAAGTACACAGGAGAAACTGACCCCAGGGTACACATTCAGATATGTGAACAAAACTGGTTGGATATTCCAGAGGATGAATGGGTTCACAGATTCATTCACACATTGGACACAATTCCAAGGAATTGGTATACAGAGACCGAGCTGCGAAAGGGAACTACCACATGGCCGCTTATGAGAGACAGTTTCCTACTCACTTTTGCATTTGAATCAGAACATCCAAATATCGCCCAGGCCCTAGATATCATCAAGACAAAGATTTTCGAGGACCACACTATCTCAGTACCAGTCCAACCTGAATGGACTATCCAGCTAGAAGAGGCATTGGAATGTTATAATTTCACATCAGAACCAGAGG
>LPNX010258147.1:105478-166875 GCA_001517045.1 Pseudotsuga menziesii
AGATCGAAATGGCGGGCATGGTCTCATCCAGGTAATAATTATGGCCGACGGGTTTTACCGGGATGACCGCCCCATCCAGGACCACTGACTCGTCATAAATATAGGAACTACCCAGGTACGAGAGTCACATTTGCAAACATCCGAGAGCCATATAGAGCAGTCCTGAGTATCCCCTGTAAAGTATTAGCCAATCCAGTCACAGAGTGCAGTGACTTCCAGAGTTCGAAGCCACTGCACGCCCAGAATATTGAGCCAAGCGGAGTCTGACCCAAAGCGAACCTCGAGAAGGAATGTTGAGACGTTTTGACCCCGGTCCTGGTGACCGTAGATCCGCCATGACGACATCGCCCAGGGTTGTGAAACTAAGTACAGCATGAGTTAGACAGTCTCTAGGGATGAAGAGTCAAGCGCCAGAAGTAGAATTGGTCACTAAAGTCTCCGCTGAGAAGAAAAAGACTGCCGAGCCGACCACTGAAGATAAGAAAGCAGAGCAGAAGACTGATGAGAATAAATCTCCCGCTACAAGGAAGGTAAAAATCAGAAAAAGAAAGCAACGGGAGAAGGTCGCTGACCCATCTGATCAGCTAGCCGAAGAACAAAAGCTTCCTAAGGTAAAGAAACAACATATGGTTGTCATAGATCAGAGGCAGCGTGCATGCTTGGAGAGAGGTGCTGAGCAAGAAAAGGAAAAACAACACCTTGAGGATCCAAGGCAGCCTATGGACCTGGACCACTTCGAAGAGAAGAGAAGTGGAAGAAGACTGCAAACCCAGCGGAGGGGAGACTTCTAGAACGAGGACAAAGGCTTGTCCTCGGAGCGGAGTTCATGGGTTGCTTCTTCTCCATCCACAAGGCTCTAGATGGAAGAAAAGGTTTGAGGAGGCTGGAAGACACAGATTTTCCTTGTGATAAAAGTTCTAACCGACATAATGAGGAAAGGACACCTGTGGAACACTTCTCAAATGCTAGAGCGCTCATAAAGCAGAAAGAGCGAAGAAAGCGACACCATGACGAAGGGAAGAAAGCATAAGAAATCCCACCGATCTACGTTACCGAAACTCCAGAAAGAGCGTGCCGAGGTGATGAAGAATGAAGTTGCAGAACTTCGGGATAAGTTGCAGAAGACTTCGCAGGAGGCGAAGGAGGAGCTACAACAGGAGACACCTGCTAGTAGTGGCTCGGGGCGAGCCACAAGTAAGTGTTAGGGGACTGTTGGAGCAGGATCCCGCAACTACAGAAGAAGCTACTAGTTTTGGCGGAAAGAGAGAAGTTTAGCGGAAAAAGGACAGGGCGGAGCTACGACGCCGTAGCACGTTTCCAGCTGGAGAGCAGAGCTGGAAACTATGACTTTTGGGATAGAAGAGTCAAGAAGGCAACGGTACCAGAGCGGCCGAGAGAAGAAAGCTCAACCACTGCATTGAAGGCAGCGGCAGAAGACAGGAGGGCTCAGCGACCCTCATAAAGAAGGAGGAGCAACGAGGCTCAGGCATTGAAGGTGAAGGACAGAAAGAGAAGCGGTGCATAGTACCCATGGTCAATGCCGGGAAGCATGGAAGACTGCAGAGAGCTGCGGTGTGATGGGAAGCAGCTACCTCAAGGACAGAGAGGACCGACTGTCACTATTAAGGGTACGGGTTTACTGTTGGGACAGGCCCACAGTGTTGTAATGGCACGACCTTCAGGCTACCTATAAAAGCTTGAATTTTTGTATTGTAAAGGGTTGGTTGGGTGGTTAGACAATCAATCAGTAGATAGTTGGTCAGTTGATAGTTTTGTAGATTCAGGGATCAATCAGACAGACTGCGTTGTACCGATCCAGACACATAGTCGTCTGTGAGTCATTTGAGTCTGTATGTAATCATTCATAGAGAGAACAGAGAGGGAAGTGATATAGAAAGAAAGGCAATACATGGATAAGATCAGAGATCTAGGAGAGACCTTGCGCTGCATTTGTAGTGCAACAAACTGTGCTAACTTCCCTCAAAATATATAATAGAAGCACAGTTTGGTGGACGTAGCTCCCATGCCGGGGATGAACCACGTTAAATCTGGGTGTTATGTGTTGAATGGATGTGATTGTATTTGCTTATTGTCATTGGTTATTATGCATGTAATGATAGTAGCAGTAGATGAATGTATGTATTGGTCGATCATGATAATGCAAGGGGATAAAAGATAAGTTGAAGTACTACAGTAAACTGTTAAAAGACTCCTTTACGTCTGTCTCTAATGACCTGTTACTCACGATATATTTCTGAGAAGTAGAGTTTCACTCACCGGCACAGTCAACGCTAAGAGCGCAAGGTCGTAGTGGTAATATATCGCAGAGAGGCGATATCGCATCGGCAGAGGAGCTGTGTTGCGCGATACTGCGAGCTGAGGGCTTAGCGTTGAGGAGAGGATGAATGTTCCGCGGTGCGCAGAAATGTGGTAAGGTTGGGAATATTGTGAGTAAGTGGAAGTTGTGCGACACGGGAGGAAATCGTGCGACGCGCGCCGGATTAAGTATCGCACGGGTAAACAGTGCTGCGAGTAGAAGGAGACGAGCGGTGCGTAGGGCTAGTTGATCTAGTAGTGCGAAGGAGTAAGAGGAAGGAAGTAGGATGCGCAGAACCTGGTCCAAGACACTTGAGTCTTGGCCAACCCATTACATTCACTTCGGGTGAGACTTCAGATCGCTTCGCGGTCTGTCGCCGAAAGGGCCAGTGAGTTTGGGGTGTTGTTGATTAATGATAGTAAACCCGGGTCTGCCCATGCAATCAACATACTGGCTCAAGGTGTTCACAACAAATCAAATGTCTGGTCTCGTGTTCGTCAGGTATATCAAGGAACCAATCATCTGATGACACATCGTAGCATCAACCATCTCTGATGAAGCATCACTCAATAGCTTCAGGTTTGATGCCATAGGTGTGGCCATAACCTTGCAGTCCATCATCCTAAACCTATTCAGGATCTCTACTGCATACTTCCCTTGTCCACACCTCTATGCCTAGAAAATAATGCATCGACACATAACATGAGCATCACTGGTCTTCTACCTTGAAACAAAGGTTGGAATCCACTTTACTCTCAGTAAAACCTAGAGTCATCAGTAATCTGCCCATCCTGTCGTACCATGTCGGACCTCAAGATATTCCATAGTCACTCCCTCTGAAGCGAAGCATCATACTCCCTCTGTCTTCTATGCTCTAGGCATTGAAAACATTCTGTACCGGAGTGACAAGTAGCTTCCTATGCTACTAATATTCTATGTGACCATCTAGTGTATAGACTTGCATCTTCAACCTTGTAGTGAAGGTTAAGATCTTCATCGGGCTCATCATGTATGTGTTATTCCATGGGTGTCTTCTAAAGTCGTACAATGCCTTCTTTCATTTGCACACATGATTATGCATGTCATGTGACTTCACTTCCAGTGGCTACAAATGTCTCTTCGTAGTCTATGCCTTCTTTTCGTGAGAAGCCTCGTGGTACGAGTCTTGCTTTGTATCCTATGATGTTTCTATCTACTGCATGATGGAACTACGAACTTCTCTTCAGGTCTCGATACTGCATCCTAGACATCATTCTTCTTGAATTGGTATTCCATTTCTTCTTGGTTACTTCTTCATGGCTGGAAGGTTTTGCATCAATGATGTCACTACACTCGTCATATTATTCTTTGTCTTTGAAATATCGTCCCTTGTTCTTCGGAACAAGTCTTCATTCTTCTTTTCTTGTAGGTGATTATATATGTGATATTTCCTACAAGTCAAATGCAGTTGTATGGTTATAACATTTCATAAGGAATATTCATACTGGAAAATACTTATGCATAAATATATGATCATGCAACTACTTTAGCCAATACAACATTCATCTATATCTCACTGAAACTTTCTAGATGCCTTCCATCTCTACCAGGACAACATTGCGATTGTGCACTATTCCAATATGTCAGCAAAGAGGTTTCATTCTAGATAAGCAGCAATGGAGAGTTGTATAGCACCATGAGCTACTTACCCATCATATGCATATTAGTAGTATACTATCATTAATGAAAACATCCTATCATGCATAATACCTTAACTGAATAAGAACAAAAGCATAACAAAACAATATTATGAAATGACAATTGAATACTTATCTTTATTTGTTTCATGGGTATACTCCTTCTTGAGTCTTCAGCTTCATCGTCTTTTTCATTCATGATAGCATCATTTCTTATCCAAATTATAAGGTGGATAAGAATTTCTTCAAGAGTTGAGATCTTCATATTCCTCATCGCTTGAGGGATCTTCTTTGGATGATGAGAGCTTGATCTTTAGTTGCTTCCATATTCTCTTCTCTTCTTATGGGTAGAGCTTCTTTTTCTTCCTGGAGTCTGCTGAAAGTAATTACTTCTTTTCGACACACTTTATTTGAATAAATGAATCCCATGATCCCGGGAGGCCATTCAAGGTGGCCATCACCACTTCCGCATTCTTCACTTCTTCTTTCACTGCTTCAAGTTGTTCCTTGATTTGAGGGACCCTTATGACTGCATGGTCTCTACATTCTGGATCTTCACATTCTTCAACTGGTTTCTTAAGGTCGTATTCCGATTTTTGTTCTTCCCTTCAAATAGATTGGTCAAGGAATCAAACATCATTGGTGTATCTAGGAAGACACTTGTAGTACATGTTGATTCATGACTTAATTATCAATGATCTTCTCGGCCTTGACCAACTTCTTCTTGAGTAAGGCTTCTAGCCTCATCTCCCTCTGGAACTAAAACCTTTCTACTCATGTAGGTGTCCAATTCATTTTCTTTAGAGAGATCATATACTTCCATGATTGAAATTTTTCCACTTAAACAATATTATCATCAATCTGATGTGATAGATCACTTTGAAATGAGAACCTCAAATGAAAATAGCAAAGGATTAGATCTTACTGATTTGAGGTGTCCGTCTTGGTTCCATAGTTGGCTGATCTAGGGTTTGTCACAGAAACCCTAATTTTCAAAACATGGAATCTTCCAAATATGATTGTATATACAGATAAATCTCTTCAAATGGAGCTGTCCAATGTACTCCTTTTCTGAAAACAGTGGAGGGAAGCTCCCGGAACAAGAAGCCCTAGATTTCCAATTTCTTCTGCAGAAATGCCTGTTATTGTTTCTGTGATATCTACGAAATTACTGACCCTCTATGCCTACAATTTTGTACTGAGGTAACCTCACCTGTCCCTAATCTATCACCATAGATTTCATTAGAATTGGTTTTACCATTTTGGATTTATGATCCTTTTCCCAAGGTTACCTGTTACAGGACTGTTCAGAACAACAAAGTTGTACGGAATGCCACGTGTCACTGGTTGATCTTCTGAGTCTGATCTTTGGACCACTCAAATTAAAGTCCGTGCAATTTCTGGAAAATCTTTAGGGATTTTATTTGGACCTTGGTAGCCCACGATATTGCAGATCTCCCCATATGTCCTGTTTAGGGATGAATTCTGGAAGAGGCTGGAACCCTAACTTGGAGAGATCATATCTCCTGGAATACAACGAATCTGAGGCTTATTTTTGGGCACAGTGTTCATCCAAATTTTATCTTCAGCCCTCACAATTTTAAGCTTCTGAGAATTTGTGAACTTCGGAATATAGCGACTGTACCAAAACGTATCCATTTTAGTATATAGGGTTTTTCCTAGCTCGGGGTCAAACTAGGGTTTGACTTTCCCGGAGTTGTACCCAACCAAATTTCTTGATCCAGGTCTCTAAAATTTGGTTTTGATGAGGGGAAAAATTATATGCTGGTCTCACTCAAAAATTCCTCTTCTGTAGAAAGCCCTAATTTTCGCATCGAAAACTGAAAATGCTCGGAATAAAATTTCACTTCGACAGAAAGATGCACCCTTTAATGGAGAGTCAGCCTAGCATACTTTTGGTGATAGACTGTGGAGAGAGACCCAAAAAGTAAGAAGCCATAGATTCTATAGCTGCAAAATGTCTTCTTCTCATATTATCTCTGATACCATGTTAGTTTTTCATCATATAAGCTAGCATTATGATCTTAGGATCTTTTCACTGAGAGAATAACAAGCACAGAAATAAAACATAAGCACATCACAAGAGATAAGAGACACAAAGAGTTTTGCTCAGGGAAACCATAAAGGAGAAAACCCCGCAACATCCTCAGAGATAGATTCATCACCAAAACAGTAAAATCCCCAAAACATTAAGATGATCTCCACACAGCAGTAGTCTCTCTCTCTCACACTGAGAGAGCTTCTCCTCTCTTACTCATGCGCCCTCATAAGTGAGTGTGAGAGTTGCAAGTGATAAATTTAGAGTCTCTCACTCTCTATTTATATTTTTCCATTCACTTGAATTACACTCCAACATGTCGTCCTCACTTAACAATTACTTACTAGAGCCGACATTTCTAGGAGTGTCTAATAACCCTAGTGCCCCACCACTTGTGGGGACTTTGCCTCCTCTGACCAATAGGAGGGTAACATAATGGTGGGGACTATTTCCCTGACTTACAATGAATCACATAGGGTCGAATTCGCTAGGATATTCTAATAACCCAAGGGCCCCACAACCGTGGGGACTTTAACCCTTGACCAATAGGAGGGTTACCCACAATGACTTGACATGACTTTCTCATTATAGAAACTTCTCGATCAGAACATCAGGGCATGACATGACTAAAATACATCCCGAAATAAACATCGGGTTACAATACATAAGAAATATGGATGAATACATTCCGAAGTTTAAAATACATCAACAAGTTTAATATTGATGATGTCAAATCACGCTTACCTTACCATGTGGCATTTTTTATTGATGTAGTACATGGCAGAAAAACCATTGGAAAAATAATAATAGAAAAAGGTGCATCCACATATGTAATGTCGATTTCATGTTGGAAAGCTATGGGATCCCCTAAGTTAGTCCCATCTAACAATTTTTTTACCGCTTTCGACGAAAGGTATTTCTACCCACATGGTGGGCCTACCGTATCCTGAAATAAAAATAGTAGGGAAAATGGTCTCTATATAAATCAAATTTCTTGATGCCCTTTTGGACTATAATTTAATTTTGAGGAGGACCTGGACCTATGCGTTGTGCGTTATTCCATCGTCCATTTTTTTAGTCATTATGTTCCCACACGAAAGAAAAGTTGGTAACTATTTACCAACTATCATATACTCGAAAGTGTCCTATGGAGACTTCAGAGTCTAAGGTACCCTTGATTGATCAGTCGCATGGGGTCAATGAGAGTTTAGGAGCTAGGATGTACACATCATTGATGGGAACTTTTTAAATGCTTTCTCCTATAGACTATTTAGTCATGAAAATCATAGGGAAGAGCTTCTATATGATTATAGATAGAACTGAATCGTGGGTTCTCTCTTCACAAGGGGAACCTCGAGTTCCCTTTTCAGCAGCAAAAGTATCCTACAAAGCTATATTCGATGCTCCTTTTGAGTCCATATCGAATTCTCCCATCTCAAAAGTGTCATATGAAGCTTACTTTCCCGCATGGGAAGAGAACTCAACTTATTCATATGACTATTTTGATATGCTTTTTCGGTTCGATGAAGCCATTTTGGAATATATGATAGGATCTAAGAATATTTCTGAAGACTTACATCACAAGTCATACTTCCTTCTAGACCTAAGTAGGATAGAAAAATTATGCGTTTCATGTGAGACTAGCAGAAGGTATTGATCTTCTTGTGAATCCTTTTCCCAAGGACAAAGTGTTTTCCAAGGGGAACATGGAAAACATTTTCGCCACCATATCGATCAATATCTCTACCAAACTGGATGTAATGGAAAATGTGCATATTGAAGAAAACTATAGATCTGAAGAAATTACCAGTTATACTGCCTTATCTAACTAATTTTGTGATGTATTTTCCTTGTCTTACAAGGACCTTCTAGGAATCTACCCATTAATTGTGGAGCATGAGATCAAAAGTTACCCTAACATGAAATATGTTCAAGAAAATTTTAGACTAGTGAATCTGTGGAAAGCGGAAGTCATTAAGGATGAAGTGGAAAAACTATTGAACGCCAGTTTCATTTACCCTATCTTTCTTACATAATGGGTATCCAATCCCATTTCGGTCGATAAGAAGCATGTGACTATACCTGTTTGTACACATTTCTAGGATTTGAACCAGGTTTGTCCTAAGGAAAAATACCCCACACCGTTCATATATCAAATTATTGATGCATGTGCGAGTAGTGAAGTTTTTTCATTTATGGATGGTTTTTTGGGATATAGCCAGATTCAGATTAAACCCAAAGATCAACACAAAACTGCCTTTAGCTATCCCTAGGGTACGTTCATGTACAAGAAGATGCCAATTGGATTTAAAAATGTTGGGAAAACCTTTCAATGTGTAATGACATTTTCTTTCCATTATATCAATCACATTGTCAAACCTTACCTAGATGATCTTCCGACCCAATCTCAAAAGAGGAAGGATCATCCAAATTAACTTTGCTTAGTTTTTTAAAGATGCACACACTAAAATATTCACTTAGATCCCCATAAGTGCATCTTCTGCATCAAATCGAGGTGACTCCTAGGATTCATTGTCTCCAATAAGGGTATATGAGCCGATCCATCGAAAGTATAGGAAATTATTAATATGCCTCCTCCTCGAATCATCAGACAAATACAAAGTTTACAAGTAAATTCAAACTTCTCTAATGATTTATTATTAACTATGCCAAGATCACTAAGGGTTTCATCCTCTTTCTCAAGAAAGACAACCCATTTCTATGGGACGAAGCCACTCAGTAGTCCTTCAAGGCATTGAAGAAAGAACTCCTATCTACACGAAAGACTTCATATTGTATCTAGTTGCATCTAAGTCTATGTTTCATGTGGTTCTAGTTCTAGAGGATGAAAATCTTCAGGAGAATGTCCTCTATTATCTCAATCATTCTTTGGCTAGTCCTAAGTTGAGGGGTTCACATGTAGAGAAACTGGCTCTGGCTGCAGTGTGTGCTGTCAAGAGTTTGAGACATTAATTTATGCTAAATCCAATTATTGTGTTTGTGTACATGAATCCATTCTGGTATGTATTATCCCCAAAAATAATCGAGGGAAATTTTAATAAATGAATTTCCATTCTCGAGGCATTTGACCTAGATTTTCATTCCACAAAGTGAGAGAAGTCCCTAGTATTTGCAGAGCTTATATCAGAGTTCTCGAGTGATGAAAGCGTAGTGATAGAAGATGAGCCATTTCTTGATGATAACATTTTCTTTATATCAACCTATGATCCTTGGTATGGAGATATCCTAGTATATATCCGAAATTTGAAGTGTCCTACGACCTTCTCATGGGAAGATCGATGCATATTAAGATTGAATGCAAAATACTACCTCATAATCAGTGATACATTATATGGATGAGGGGTAGATTCCATCTTGCCTCCATGCCTTACCCATGAGGAGGTTTATCTTGTCCTAAATGATTCTCACATCGGAGCATGTGGGGGCTCTTTATCTGGCTTAGCAATGACCCAAAAGATCTTTCGTGCCATTTATTTTTGGTGTACGATCTTCAAAGATTGTGTAGAAGCTATAAAACATTGTCATCCGTGCTAGTTATACACCAAAAAGATGTGTTTACATCCTGCTCCTCTTTTTCCCATCATCACGGTAGGGCCCTTCACAAAGTGGGGGGTGGATTTCATGACATGTAACACAATGTCTGCTAGGGGGAACAAGTATATCATTGTCATTATTGACTACTTTATGAAGTAGATAGAGGAAATTCCTACCTTTAAATAAGATGGTGAAATGACAACATATTTCATGTTCAATCAGATTATCACTAGGTTTGGCATTCTGAAGCAGATTGTCACTAACCATGGAATTCATTTTCAAAACAAGTTGATGTTAGGATTGACTACCATGCTAGGTTTTAGGAAAGACCACTCGTATTCCTTTTACTTGCAGGAGAATGGACAAGTATAAGAGGTTAACAAAACTTTGAAAACCATTCTCAAGCGAACTATTAATGCAAGTAGGTAAAAATAGCACATCATGTTGTATCATGTGCTTTGGGCATATCGAATGAATGTTAATACTACAACAAGGATTTCAACCTTCCATCTTGTTCATGGGGTGGAAGCAGTCATGCCGGTGAATGCGAGATGCCATCCTTAGATATTTCCATTCACGAACTTCGTAATACTTCTAAGATAAAGGAACGTTTCCTACATTTGGAACACCTAGATGAGCAACACAAAGATGTGCTTACAACAAATGAAGCACATAAGAAATGGGTAAAAAACCAATATGAAAAAGCCATTAAACCTAGGGTCTTCTCCAAAGGAGAGCTCCTCTTGGTATGCGACTAGGATACAGAACCCATGGGGGAGGGAAAAGTTTAAATATATGTGGTTAGTAATGTAAGTTGTGCCAAAGGTTGTAAACAAGGGTGCATGTGATCTAGTTGATTATGATGGTAATAAGGTTCCCGGTCCCTGAAACAGGCTCTACCTAAAAAATTATTATGCTTTGGCATTATGGTTTTTTTTGGATTATAATTGTATAATTTTCTAAATGGTCATTAGTGGTTAGTTTTTCTTATGTAGTATGGTGTTGTTTCAGATGTCTTTGGAGTAGTTTTTAGGGTTTTTTAATGGCACCAACTGTCACACTTACAACATGGATTCAGATGCTTGGGTCATTTATGCACTTGTTAGCACTCAGAATCGCTCCCAAGGTTGTGGAAAGGCAGACCCCAAGGTAACAACAGAACCACTTTAGGAAAGGGAGCTAGATTCCCCATTTCCAGAGAGGGATCTCTCATAAGATACTTATCACAGCCAGATATATTGTCATGGAATGAAATTTTCAGATATTGGTGGTTGAAATAAGGTAAGGATGTATTGGGAAATGGAGTCACAATGGCCAAGAAACATGGAGCAGTTTACACAGGAAATGTTTGCAAAATCAAGGTAGTACATGGGTTACAATCAATATGTCTTGGGTCTGGTGCAAAAGGAAGAATGATGATAGTCCATCAATGTAGAGCACCGAAAAGATAAATTCTACATTGAATTGTGAAGAAACATTGGGTAAATGTCTAAAAAAATGGCCAGAGCATAAAATATGAATTTTGAACCATTATATACTAGTTAAAGACATGAAGAAAACATAACAGAAAGAATAACAAGAAAATGTACACGTAAAGAAAGAAGGTTACAAACTGTAGCTAAGAAATACGCATGGATTCTTCCATTCCAAAATAGGCATTCAATTCTATAACTTATATTAAAACAGATAAAATTTAGATAAGAACCAAAATATTTACGGGTTCCAACCTTTTCTCCCTTTGTAGAGAGTATATTTATATTGTTTCTTTCCCTTGAGACTAACTTCGTACCAGGTCTAGAAACTAGTTATAATCATAATCAAACTCATAACAAACTTGGACATGGAAAATTCACCTCGATTGATACATACAAAACAAAAAAATACGGAGTAATGTGCATGCTTCACTTAAATGGTAAGGCAACGTCTTTAGTTTTCAGGCTCGCTTGTCTTGAAAATGTCAGCTCAGGACACCTTTGGCAATTTTATGCTAACTTGGCGTGAGTTGTTTCTCCTTCTATTTGGCATGTAACACATCACTTCATTTTTGGAACTTTTGTTTTTTTTTTGTGTATGATGACTTGTTCCACCTACGTTCACAGCTGGCATGAAGGTTTGTGTTCCTTCTATGATCAACTCTCTAACCAGCCGCTTTGTATCCTAGTAACACTATTATTGGTGGGGGATTGGGGAAACAACACACTATTTTTTATAGTGACACATCATTGAGGAGGTTTTTCATTATTTTTCTTCTCTTCTCCCAAGACAAGGGTTCTCCTATAGGTCATATTATGCGACACCTCCTTGTATTCGTCATCAACCTAGATAAAGATTGCAAGTGGAATTCACAAAGAGGATAACAAAGGCTTTTCACCTCCTATCCTCCCATTTGAGCATTCTCTCCAATGGGTTGCCTCTAGAAATGGTCACCACATGTTGATATTATGGAGGCAACAACCACGTCTAGAGGCTTTTGCGGGATACCCACTCAACAAGGATTTCTAGACGTTCCTTCCGCGAGGGTGTTGCATTTTATTATAACAGTAATTCCATCACTAGCCTCAGAATTTCCATATAATGTGATGAGAATCCTTACATCGAACTTACCCAGTACAGAAAGCTTCTCTAATGTAACGAACATCCTTACCCTAAATTTTGGAGCCCTCCCAGCATGATATCCTAGGAATTGCAGAAATTTGAAGTGATTCTCAACAACTAATAGAATACCTTGGAAAACAAGTTTATCAAACCAGACAGCCATTACAGACCTCCTGTAAGACTTTCAGGATTCTCAACAGATTGATATTAAAGCATCTTAGAATCTCTTCAATATTTACCAGGTATACATATTCAAATGGCTCTGAATGTGGGGCTTATAAATATATGGGTTGTCAAACTCGACAAAGGCCCCATCAACACCTTCACACATGCCATCATTGAGTATCATGATGACAACACCGACGATCAGGTGGGTTCGGGATCCGATCCTTATGTCGGAATACTCGTCACGCCACCCTTTCTATTATGGTGTCATATTATTGGTTGTGGAAGTGAATTCTAGCCATCACCCCTCATAAGCTCTCACTCAGTTCATGGCACATGGACAAGAAAGTTCGCGTCTATCTACCCCTCCTTATGACGACATCAAAAAGTGTAATATCCTGAATTTTGGACCTAACACTTATAGGCATGTGCCCATTGATTATGATGATTATCTTGATGTTTTATTTTATATTGGATCAAATACCCCACAACATATGAACACAGAGATTTGTTTTATATATTGGGTGTAAGCCAATTATTGATGATATATGTATATGCTTGTTTGTGTTGGGCGTAGACCCTGAAGCACATGATTGACGAGATGTTTTGTGTTGAGCGAGGAGTTTTGGAACACTTGAGTGATTGATGAATTGTGTTGAGCGAGAAGCTCTCGAACACATGAAAAGATAATTGGATGTGTTGGGCATAATCCCTAGAGCCTTTCATGTTGATTTTGAGCATAATATCTAGAGCATCGGATCCTTGTCCATTGTATCCCTAGGTGTATTATACACATACATCCTAGCATTAGTGTTGAGCGAGGAGCTCTAGAATTGCACTGAATAGTAACTCCTTGTTAAAGTGTTGAGTATGATCTTTGGTAAGCACTGAGGTTTATTGAAAAGAATTTAATAATCTTTTGAGTGAAAACGACTCGAGAAAAATATTGATCTCATCATACTTATTTATAAGTGATTAAACGAAATTTTGAATTTCTGTATTCTTATCAAAAAACTAAAGAGCTACAACTTTATACCAAGGAAATCCAATATGCAACGATGTTTAGAGTTTCCTAGCCTAGTAGCCTAAACCATCTACCTACTTTACCTTAATTAAGAAGTTTCATTAATTCTAGGGATCATGGTATATGATTCCCAAAGACAAATGTCAACAAAGTGTTTTATTATTATGTACTTTATAAATGGTATAATGTCTATCAATTATTATTTATTATTAAAGATTAATAAATAGTATAATGTCTATGAAAGTTCAACTAGGAACTAGTAGAAAGTTCATAAGTTAAAATATTAATAAAATCACCCAAAGTAATTGAAAAGGGTTAAATCAAGAAACCAAGGTTTCTTGATTTAATTGTCCGTTTGACTGAAAAGTATGTCTATAAATACTCAATCTAAGGAAAAACTCGGGGTTTTGATCTATCATTAGAGGAGTCAATTTTCTGCCTATTTGCTCTCAAGTAAATTCTTGAAGAAACATTTCCTGGAAGTAAAAAGGAGAACTAATCCAGATCTGATACACCAGATAGGAAACCATAACTTAGGAGATCTAAGCTACTTGCATGTTGGATTCCAACTCAGGGGGATCCGGACTAAAACCAGGAACAGTTTCGGGTCATGGTTGGGAGGAACGTGGTAGTTCCCAAGTGATTTGATCATCAAAATTAGAGGTCACATCTATCTTAAATTGTTAATGCTGGTTATTTAAAAAGTGCGTAGGTTTATCTGTTAAAGGAGCTTCATGAAGAAAAATTACAAGTATGAGTTCTTAGTATGTCAAGTTCATTTATAGGGTAAATGCTTCCTTCTTTATATAAATTCTCTTTATATATTTCTAACCCTATAAATTATGGTTCTATCCATATTTCCTAGGGTTACATTTCCTGAATTTTAACCCTAGACTATTTGTGATATTTTCTAGATTAATTGATGGATATGTTAGATGAATGTTTTCAATATATCTACTAACCATATGTATTAGATTCTCTGGTTAGACTCTACTAGGGTTTGTATTTATTAAATATACCTTGGGTGGTGAATGTTATTATAGGCTGTATGTAGCTAGGAGTGTATCTCTAAGTTGGTTTTTGTATTCATTCAATATTCAGAAGTGATTATTGTAAACTAGGTGAATCCAGACCTATTATTATTGCTCACCTATTCTTTACAACTCTACTGACATATTCCATTTGTCAATAGAGACATGTTTAGATTTTAGTATATTTAATCATAGGATCAAGATTAAAGAAATAAATATACTAATTAGATACCTTAGGGTATTACTTACAAACATAACTACTTTATAGATGAATATATATACATATAAGGTCATCACGTATAAACATTTGTGAAATCTATCTATACATTTAATTCCAAAAATAAATAACTCATTTAAGACCTTTCAAGGTCTGCCATAATAAGAATATACTAGTATCAAAAATTTACATTTAAACTATCAGTATCAGAACTAAATAAACGAAGGAATCATTGTGACGATCCATGTGGTTCTTTACAAATCTTTATTCATAATTCATACAAAATAATCCATAGTTCTATCCATTTTTCATCTATACAAAACCATAAAAAAAATTACATAACTCATCAAACATTACCATAAGCAAATTAAAATAATACATCTTATACAATAATCATATCATATTAAAATAACATCAAAATCATACTATAAACCCATGTATTTTAAACAAGAACATGAATCGGATCCCGTGGGCATGCAAGCCTAGTTTCTTTTATTTTATAAAATACAACTCATTACATTAATATCCAAAATAGAGTCAAACCCTACGGGGTCTCATTTTCTTTCACGCTAAGGCCATGCTATACATAAAATGTATGCGTGCGACATTATTTTTAAACCACTACACATTGCTAAGGAAAACTGTGTTTTTGCTACAACATGGCCTCAACCAACGTTCAAATGCACATAGTCCATTTACCAGTTAAATTCAACAATGAATGCCATTGTGGGCTTATAAACCTCGACTTATACCAAAACCCATGAATTAATTCTATTAAACAACTAATAGATGCTACGCATAGCATTCCCCTAAGTCATGTCCATGCCAAATTATAATTTACACAGTAAGTATTAAAATCAACTAATCTGCTAATGAATCACCACTACACTAATGAAATGTAATGAAATAATACTAAGACTATTGCAGCCACGATGGGGAAGGCTCAAGCCATTCACGGCTTGGTCTCTCAACCACCCACGTTCTTCACAAATTACAACCATTAAAATGTACATACCACACATATCTCAAACGAAGGCGAATGCCTATTTCCAAAACAACCTATTAAACTATAACATAGCACAGACATTACAACACAATAAGCAAAATGACATAAGTCCTTTATTAAAAACAAAGAGTATAAACATCATACACAATATGGTAAAGCAGTGTATCCACACAATCACTTTTGAAGAAAAAAATGAAGTCTGTGGGCATGCCAATGGGCTATGGCACCATTGCAAACAATGGTGCAGACCATTGCTCAAAGGCCCAAACCATTGTTTAAATTTACAAACCGAAAATTTAAACACAGAACCAGAGGGAATGTGATTTCACTCCATGGCTGAAGCCATTAAAACATTGTTCAAAATCCAAGTCTATAATCATATGCCTGAAGGCTAATTTTAAAAACCCCACATCGAAACCCAAAGCATAAAACCCCAACCAAGAAACAAATCTATGCGCAGTATGCCCAAGAGGGATGAGAGGTAACAAGTAGAGACATTCTCATAGGCTTACCATGGCCACGATGGAAAACGTTTGGAGCCAAAAGAGTTGAAGCTATGCTTCTCCTCATTACCTTTCGGCAACTGCAAACACAAGTGAAACTAGTGATGAGAAGCATGGTGTAACACCCCAGTTTTGACCCCGTTTGCATGATGTATATAATGTAATTAATCGTGGTGAGGAGCTAAAGGAAAAAGGCCCACCATCGAAAAAGGGAATTGGAAATTTTTTTTTTAAGTATTGAGATCATCAGAAGGCATTAGCTGAAGCCAGCCGATACGTCGGCTCAGTTAGTCGAACGGACTTCCGATAACGCCGGAGGAGAAAACGCGAAGGGAGCCGAAGAGAAAATTTTCGCCGAAAAATTTTCTAAGTACAGAAAACGTCGGAAAACTTTAGAGGTTTGGACCACTGACACATTGAATAAAATTAGAGGATCAGTCCACAGATGCGTCGGAATCCCGAGGAGGATCGGCCTGAAACGTGGGAAAAATTTAGTTGTTTCGATAGCTGATGAAACCGCGAAAGAAGCTAGTTGTTTTGACTGCCAATACAGCGGAAGAAGCTAGATTTATCGACAGTCGATGAGCAGCGAAGAAGTTAGTTGTTTCGATTGCCAAAACGTTGGGCTGATAGTCGAAATGAGAGCCAATTCTGTAGAGGAAATTTTGAGATTTTCAGTGGGATTTTCTAGCATATTTCGACTGTTTTTCAACAGCATTTTTTCGGCAGTTTTTCAGTGGGGTTTATAGGTGGCTGAAGTTGGCACCCAGTCCAAAATGCAGTTGTGTGTAAAATGCCGAGATTTGGTAAAAATCTTCATTTTTAAAAGTGGTGTGGTTTTCACACCCGAGGTCGGAATGAAGCATGTGGATAGGCGTTGGAAATCTTATCCAGTAGGGAACAAGGGAGTCACGAGAATCTGAGCATGGAGTAGCAAAATGCTAATGATGGCTGATACTATCAAATGGACAAATATGGAAAGTTGCATGCCCAGAGGTAGCAAGGACTATGAAGGCTAACCAGCTATTATGTGGAAGAGGAGTTCCATGCGAGGATGTGGGACTTGAAAAGGGAAGTTTCCCTAAGCCCTTTCTTGCTGATTATAATTACATTTCCTAAGTTTTATGCATGAAATGCATGAGGATGTGCCTTTCATGTTAGTAAGAATATTGAAGATGATACATTTATAATGAACCACTAATGATAGTTATTGTATTGGTGTTAGCATTAGTGGAAAAACCAACGACAACATGGACCTAGCTGAATATGTTGTTGATGCCGATGAATGTGACTAGCAACCCTATGAAGAAAGGAATAAGGAAACTAGCCCATAATCAAAAGTTGGTGAGCAAAGTCTGCAATCCTCTGCGAGATACCGACTAAACTGGTAATGTCAAGGGTGTAAGTAGGACCCATGAAGGTAAGAGTTGAATATGACAAATTCCATGGAATGGTAAAGGTAAGAGACCTCATACCATGTGGATATTTGAATTTTATAATGCATCCATAGAGAAAGGTGTCATGCCTGTATATATTGATTGAGCTTAGTAGCCCAAGGAAAGTAAGTACTGATGATCTTGATTATAGTAATGCATCCTATATGAAGTAGTCATGGTTAGGCCATGCATGGTATGTTGAATGCATAGTATTCCTGAATCAATGCAAGGTAGCATTGAATGGATATGCATTAAAAAGATTTTATGAATCTTGTAGTCATATATTGAATGGATACATATGAAGGGTGTGAGTGACTGATTGCATAAGTATAGGTGCAAATGTTGTGATGTATTGCATGAATGCATTGAGATGAGTGCATGTGATATTATGAATAACTAATGGCTGAAATGATGAATTGATGACAATTTAGAAACCATTTCAAAAGCTGTTATGAATGCAGGATAGTAAGTGCATAAAGAGGATAGTCATGATCAGTTGGCTGCCGGAAATTCTCTATGGAAGAGCAAGGTGGTACAAATGATACGCTTTTGAAGTAAGGAGTATCTAAACATTTCATTTAATTGCATGAATGATGTGACTATGCCTTGCAAATGTTAGTATGATAATGATTGCATGAAGTAAATGAGTTTTGGTAATATTGATGTGATTAACAGCTGGAAGTACTTGAATTTTATAAATTCTGAAAATGCTTCAGTGATGGTTGTAACAATGAGAAGGTTATATGCATTCAGACTTACCAAGTGTTTGGTTGATTGAAGCTCAGGTTTCAGGTAGATTATTTAGAGCATGGAAATGAGAGTAAGACCATGACCAATGATGGAATCTACCATGTGAAAGAGCCAAACATTATGGGAAGAGTCTCATGGTTGTGAAAATAGTTGGTATGCATAATGGGTTTTTAAATTTGAATTGTGAATTTTGGATTTAAGAAATTGCTAACGACTACTAATCACTGTTGTCTTGCATAAGATTGTGTCAAGAGGACGCATTGTAAGTGGGTATTCATGTTATGCTAGTAAGCATAAAAATTATTATAATGGGCATAGTAGTGCTACTTACAAGAGACCCACAAATGAGGATCACCTCATTGCTAAGCAAACTAATTTCTGTAGTAGATAGGATTGCAAATTCCTATTGAATTTGATTACTGATGTCATTGCTTGGTTATGGAACAATCAATTTGGATTGTATTATCAAATAATGATTGACTATTTGGCTATTTGATGAATCTGCCAGGGGTACACACTGGAGGAGGATAAGGTGTGATGGCCTGCAGGAGCCAAACTACATGGGAAGGTTTTCCCTTATTTTGGAAATGGGTTTCGGGTGAAACTCCATTGGACATTTTGGAAATGTCTCATCGGCACTGCATGTTTGGTAAGCAACATGAGTGAGATGGTATGGACTATGGCGGTAAGAAATGTGTGGATATGAAATGTAAAAAGGAGTTGGGATGGCTAACCGAGGGACTGTCAACTTAGAGAAGGGAGCCCCATTCCTCCTTAATGAAGGGATACTGCGTCGACAAATGGATAAGTGTTTTGTGACCCTTGCTAATAATATGCATGTCAATTATTAAAATTCCATATGCAGAACATGTTTTGATTTTATTTCCATGATGACCGATTTCTTGAGTATGAAGAGGGCCTACATGGCACACAACGGAAAAGAGTGCACACTTTTCTGATGTCGGATCATGAAAGGGTTTTCAATATTAATTACACCCTAGGGAGTGGACGCACTCTTGGTGTCTCAATACTTGATAGTGAATGATATGAACTATGGTTACAGTTTTAGAGAAATAGCACTGATGAGTTGCTTATATTGCTTGTGTTGACAGGATAAAAAGATGTAGTTGGGTGTTGCACCCTAAAAGGTAAAAGGTAAATGGTTATTGTGAGGGGTTGCGGAGTAAGGGTTATTGTTGATATAAGTGTATGTTGGGATGTTATATGCCTGAGGATCCATAGTAGATCCTAGACCTAGAGATGGTCGTGGTAAAGTTCCAAGCCCAGTCGACATGAGGGTGTACTGGATGGACATTAATCATTTGATGTTGTGGAGCAGCCGGCGTGCTGACCTAACATCCAATTCCATAGGCGATCCCAAGGCTTGCAAAGCGAAGTAGGATCCTGTGGACCAATGAGGAAACACACAATACAAATAAGTATTGTATCATTTTGCTTATGAATGTACATGTGTATATGATTTGGTTATGATGTTTTAAGGTCTTGTTCTAGAGATAAAACAATTGAGAATAAACTAAACATGTGAATCTATTCAAGGTTTGGATATATGTATCGCTGGGAGCGAGGACTATGAGAGAATCCTAGGGGTGCATGTGGACATGTGACTGTCCTGGAGAGCTCGGAATGAGTAGTAATGAAAAAGGTGCTAGTAAGACTGTGAAGGTCCTAGCAGCCAAGAAAAACCATGTGGAGAGACTCCATGGTTTAGGGGTCTGGAAGAGACTGAAGACACTAAGTGTCTTGACCAAGAGGGATTATTCCAACATTCACGGTGAAGTGAAAGGGGCTGAGAGCATGAAAAGCCATAGCGGTGGTGTGGGTTCTAGGATGGAACAAAACAAAGAGGGGAAAAACTCTTGCTGCTCTCTCTTGCCCTTTTAATTATATTATATTATATATATATATTTATGCATTGTGAAAAATAAAAGATTGTTGAATGCATGTATGACTGAAAACGGGATGTGTGTATTTGCTTAAAGCAAATTATGAATGATGGAATAGTTAATTCCCTGCCCAAGAATGGACATGAATGAGCTTGTGTGACTGTTGGGAAGGCATGAAAAATATGAAATTCTCCTTGATGAGCCTTGGACTGTCATGCAGATTGGGTAATTAACTAACTGACTTTAATGTTTATATTATGCTTGGTCTGACAGAATTTCAATGGTGCATTTCACAGGTGAGAAAAGTGAAACCTGGTGGTGCACATTGATCATGGCAGCAGATCAAAAGTTGTTGGAATTAGCTAGAAGTATCCTTCAAATGATTTCCAAGACCCAAGAAAATATTGGGGAGATACTCAAGATACAGAAAAGGCAGAATGAAATAAACCACCAGATTTTGCAAGACTCTATTGGTTTGCAAAGGGAGGTGAAAATCCTTCTGGGAGCAATCGGTAAAGGAAAGGAAGGTGGATTAGTGATGGGACATTCCTCCAAGCGACCTGATAAGAAACGGTCCAGGCATGAAGACTCGAAGGAAATTGAGCAGGTAAAGATGAAGCAGCCAATGAAATGTTGGGAATGCGGAGGGCATCATTTACGCCTGGACAGCCCAATGAGGGAGGATGAAGAGGGAAACAATCGCAAAGTTCCTAGGCTTTGGGATAAGCTGAGAGCTGAGAACCAGCAGAAAAATTTCATGGAAGCTGAGGGGCTTGGTCCTGAACGTTCAAAGTGAATAAATGAACGTGGGACAGATCTGCCAAATTTTGAAATTTTGATGTGCAATTGTATATGTATTGTATATGTATTACTCTGTATTGGAACATCGAGGACGATGTTATTCCAAGGGGGAGGGGAATGTAACACCTCGGTTTTGACCACGTTTGCATGATGTATATAATGTAATTAATCGTGGTGAGGAGCTAAAGGAAAAATCCCCACCATCGATTTGGTTGTGTATGTTTTGGCAATGGGGATAATTGTCGATGGTATATCGTGCTATCCAACACATTATAGTTTGCAATCATGTAAATATGCACATCAAATAAAATAAAACACAACCAGCTATGACGATGCAACGTTGAATGAAAAGGGCATGATTCCAAAGGATAAGGGTGGGGGGGATGTCAAACCTTGGTCTATGGGGGGGAAATCCATGTGTTACCACCTTGTTTTGATTTTCCATCTTCCCTTGTCTCATCCAACCTCTTTAATGTTTTGTGGAGTAGTTGAGGTAGTTATTGTTGAATAGTGGCGGCTGTGGTAGGACTATCAGTCCTTTCCCACGTGCCCACTTCACTAGTAGACTCTCCTCTTCATGTCGCATGGGGAAGAAGAAAAGATTCACTCCACTCCCTCCACTACTAAGGATTATCGTCATTATCTGGTCACCCTCATGCCGGGTCTTCACCTTCACGAGTGTGGTCTGGGGAATTCGGATCCTCATGCAGAGTCGTTGTCTGTTTTTTCCTCACGCACCAGTCGGGGTTCTCTTTTGGTTTTGTGCATGCAACGAGCTGGAAGAGCGGCCTCAAGGGCACGATTTCTGCTGTCTATGTGAAGAGCTGTGGTTTTTCAGCCACGATTCTGCCTTGCTATTGGTTTCACCCACGATTTGGATTGTTGTGGTTCTTCCCCTAATTTTTGGATGCCATTGAGAGTCTGATTTCTTCTTCCATTTTTGGACTGTGTTTTTCCCCTTGTGCATAGGTTGAAAGTTGTTCTTCCCCATTTTTCTGTCGATGTAACTTTCTTCAGTGTCTTCGCTAAGGAGTTGTGTGTGTGGGTTCTTGGATGTTGGACGACTGCTAATTTCCACATCCGTTGGCTGAGTTTTCTCTCTCCTATGTTTTGGGACAGTGGAATGTTTCCATCATTCATTATGAGGTTGTGGCTGTTGAGGTACCCTGGTTTTGGGTTGTACTTGAGTTGTTTTGGCCACGCTAGGGCCAATAACAACTCTGAGTTGTCTTGAGAACTTGAGTTGTTTCACCTGTTGGTTGGGATTGGCACCTGGTTGTCTTTTCCTTCTTCACAGAGATGTGAAGGGATTGTTTTGTTGCGGTATGCAGTGGTTGGTATTTGGACTGTTGAGAGTGGGATTAGAGGCTATGTACGCATGAGAAGACTGGTGTTGGGGCCACCAGCTTGGAATTTATCTTGTCCTAGCTCCTTGATGACTTGGTAGGAACCTGCTGTGTGGGTTTGGCTGGTTGGAAAACCTTGGCTATGTGTAAGCCTGTGTTGACCCTTATTCCTTGAGGAATCATGCCCAGCTCGGGGGTGGCAGTGTTGCTGAGAGATTGATGAGCATGATGGCCTATGGTTGGGTGGAACGTTGCAGCGATGTAGCTGGTTGTGAAACCACTTCTTCATAAGATAAGTGATCTTGCTCATTTTACTTCTGCAACCATATTTTCTGTTAATGAATGTGATGAACATGTTGAATGAATGCTTGTATGAATGTATGTGGTTTCTGCTATGCATGATAAAAAATTGCATCTTTGTATGATAAATGATCATGTATGCATGTCTAGTTCAAAGCATTTCATTTCAGCGTTTCAACAATTTTATTAATTCACATGTTCATGGGGCTGGTTGCCCGGATGGTTAACGCCATGGTCACGTCCTCCTCGCCGGTTGGAGGGATGGGGGCGTGACACATGGCCATGTTAACAAACATTAAACCAAGCAATGTGAAAGCGTATAAACCCAACAAAGCATACCTCACGGTCTGGAGGTCGCCTCCATGTTCTTCCCTTGTGCAGAGCCAAAGTGAAAAGACCCCAAATGACAAACACAATGCAAAACCATCGTGATCCAATCTTAAGGGAAGGTTGTCACACTTGTCCAAGAGAATTTAATGCACCATCTGGAAACCATTAACGCCATAAAAAATCCACTCTCGATAGTTCAGGTTTCGTTGCATTTCTATGTAAGTCCACTTCCCACATGAAGGCTGAAACCCTGCTATCATATGGTTTCTACCATATTATATAGTTTTTCCACCCTATTTTTTCCTATCACCATTAACATGAAAACGTATACATCATAGCAAGGATTAATATATTATAATGGTAGGGTTTAAGTGTAATGTCTGATATATGGACTGTGCTAGCCTTAAGTCAACCAAAGTATTATGTATTTAATATAAGGTATGTACCATAGGTTTAAAACCTATTAACATATGAACCTTAGGGCATAAGAAATAAAATTAACACAATACGATTAATCCCTAAGCCTTTGATTAGTGAACATGGCATATGGAATATGCCATGTTAATTACTTTAACCCTTATAAATTAATGGCTTGGTTTTAAAGGCCACGCACTTAACTTGCAAAATAGAAAACATAAGAAGTGTTAATAATTATTAATAGACTAAAATGTAAACTATAATTAATTCCAAAGTAAGGAAATAAAGAGTTGAAAGACCCAAAGTAAGTATAAGTACTGAATAAGAGCTTTAGCAGTAATAGTTAAATTGACAAGAATAGTAACTATACCTGTTATAATTCGAAGTCAATAAAGGAACCAAAGTCAAACAATAGTATGATATTTAAGGTCACACCTTTATGTACACTTTTAAACAAGTTTCTATCGCAAGCATGAAATACATGTAAATAGATTGGGTGCATTAGTTCAAAGAACTAAGTAAGCCTTCTAGCAAGTATGCACCTATAATGTCCCCAAAAATTGAAAAAAAAAATAAAAAATTATAGGTTAGTGAAAACCACCCAAAAGGGATCATTAGTACTCGTGCGGAAACATAGATTCTCCTTAAACTTTCAACGTCTTCGGATTATTCCCACTGTCTTGTTAATATCTTATCCACTAAATGACTATTAGTTCGTTTACTTCTTATGTCTTCATTCTATTATTTAAACTGTTGATATATCTTAGTTATTACCGTCGGTAAATTAATGAGTTATATAGGTCATTGTTTTTCTCCTACACATGTATACTTTGTTTATTTAATAAAAAATAACTTAACTTTGTTGATGGGAACAAGGTGATGGAGTGGTGGGACTCATTCTCCCATGACAATATTAGAAGTAAGGTTATTCTTCGTTATGCGGGATTACATAGTTCATTCGAACTAAGGCACCTTATTCATTGATTCACAAGTTACTCTCGCGACATCGGATTTATTGGTTACTCAACACAATTTAGTTCTTAGTTATATTTCCCTTTTCGTTTTTCACTTTTGTCACTTGATCTATTTTACGACTTAGGTATGCCCTATGTTTGATAATTATCTTTATTCGTTAGTTTACTAGATGCTTATGAATTATCTTACTGTTCTTATCATTATTTATTGTCTATCTCTTGTTTAATTTCTTACTCGTCTCTTGTTTCCGAGCTTGTAAAACTTATGCTTTTTCTTCCTAGTGAGGGAATCATGGAATACTACATTTGCCATCATTCCTAAATTCTACAAACCTAGAATAGGACTTAAGCATATATACTACCTATATGAAGTAGCATAAAGGCAATGTGATAATACTATAAGATTGTTGCTAAGGGGAAGACATTGTGACACTATATGATAGTGTTGAAGGGTTACACATATCATTAGTTATTGAGCCTGCATTGACTTTTAAAGGGTGGAAAAACCATAGTATAGAGGGTTTAACATATTCCTTGGTTGATTTAACGTTCATCCACAACTTATGGTTGGGGTTTATGGAGGCGTTAATGGCCACTAGCTGGTGCCATTAATCCCATCGAGGTTGGTGAAAACCCTTGGAAAAGGACTTGGCATTCGATGTTTATGCATTATTTTTTTGGCATTATGGTTTAGTGTGGCCTCTACGCAATTGGAGAATGGAGACGACCCCATCAATTCGCATGTAAGCTTAAACCAACTCTATGTAAAAATGCATTGCTTCATTTGTTTTTCTCCATGGCATGGTCATGCTTCTCATTCCATCGTTGTTTGTCTGCAGGTGAATGTGAAGGAACTCCAGGGTTTGCACATTCTACGCTTGTCGATTTGGGATTCCTTCCTCATGGCTGTGGTAAGCCTGCTAGCAAGATTACTTGCCTCCTCTCATTCTGGGCAATTCCTGAATTGGAAAATATTTACTGGGTTGGGGTTTCGATGGCACTGGTTGACTCTGCCTTCAGTGTTTTAAGATGTATCTTACTCTGCTTTTAATGGACTCTCATTGAGAGGTTTGGCATTTGTTTGGGCCGTGGCTGCACCATTACTTGTAATGGTGCCATAGCTCACAGATTGCCATTAACGTTTTAATACTTTAACTCTCTATCAAAGGGGTTTTGTGCCTCTATGTGTAATTACACTACGCATTAGTTTTTAATATGAAGAATGTAATGATTTGGTATAAAATTCCTATTATTTTGATTCAACATTTAATACTGTGTGAATTTGGGGTTTGTATGGTTATTTAAATGCTGTGTTTTATGTGGTATTTAATGAGATCGATCGCGGCCTTATGTCGTGTAGAAAATTACTCCACGTATAATTATTGTTTTGGGATATGTCCCTAGGCACAACACTCTGTTTGTTTGGTTTGTATGTTGAGTCAGGAGCTTCTAGATCTTGGGCGTTATGCCATGGGTTTCACCATTGTAGCAATGGTGGCGTATCCCATTGGCTTGCCGCCACATGCTTTGTGTTGGCGTATGCACTGGGTCTATATTTTTTTAATAGAGTATTGTATTTTTAGTTTTGTATTTTTACCCCAGCATGGGTGTAGTCCATGCCACAAGTGGCATGTTCCTCTCCCAATGGCTGTGATAGCTTTTAGTTGGAATTTAAAATGTAAATTGTTTATTTGGGAAGAATCAGGCTGTAACGTCCAGGTTTATGACAACCCATGATATTGATTTGGTTTATTATCATGACTATGTGACTAGATTGGAACTTGGCCAAGGCCATAGCTAGGGTCTTTACGACCTCACTGTTAGTGTATGCGTTGTTTGGTTAAAGGATTGTGGCACAGCTTAAAAGCATAGCGTGCACATATTAGATGTATATCATGGGATTTATAGAGATGGTTATGCAATTACTTACTGCTTGAGTATAAAAGGATTATGGTTTTATTAATGTTAACACCTTGAGTCTCGACATCTATAGGATTCGATGTCACGACCTCTTGTTGGAAAAAATGGGTTTTAGTTGTTTTAAATGTTTAATATGATACATTTGGTTATGTGTAGATTTAAATGGAACCCTTTAAATCCTTTATGGTTATATAATGGATGACTATAATAATACGACTGTGAATTAAACATTTGAGTTATGGAAATGGATGTCATTTGGATTGTAGATTTTATATAATAATACAGAGTTTTGATAATGGACAATAGGGATGGTCACAATGCCTTCTCTGTTTGGTTAATTATGACTATGTTTATTAAAATGGAATGTTATGATATTTAATTTATTTTTACATGATTATGTAGAGCATACCTTAGAAGGTATTTAATGAGCTATTATCTTAGATTTAGTCTTCTTTGTCTGTACTTAGTTGGTTTAGTTTGGAATATTTAAGTTCTGTACTTTAGTTTATAAATAGATTGAATAGTGCATTAATTATAAAACTAATTGAATACTGATACATAAATGTAATTCTATATATATATATTTAACTTGTACTCTTGAACAAATCTTGAATTAAAAACAACCCTCTGCTGACAAATGATATATGTCAGTAGAGTAATTGAACCTATAGAATAGGCTAACTGGTAACAAAAACTAGGTATGGTGCACATAAACTAAACATGGAGATAATTACAGAATTACACTCTAAGTACAAAACCTAGTAATGTACAACATATAATAAAATTTCTCCAGCCTATGATTAGTAAATTGCATATACGACCCTAGTAGATTTATAACCATAAAACATAGCCATTAGGGTTAGAAATTTCATTGCAGCCACTACTTAACATTAACAGTAATGAAACTTTGGGAATAAATAGAATAGGCCTTCAATGGTTTCATACCTAAAATTGAAGATTTTTCAATGGCTACATCTACACACTTAAATAACCAGTGTTAACAATTCAATGCATATTTGACCTCTATTTGATGACAAAATCACTTGGGAACTACGACGTTCCTCCCAACCATGACTCAGAATCATTCCTGGTTCTAATCTGGATCCCTCCGAGCTAGACTACAAGTTGAAAGTAACTTAGAGCTCCTAAGATAGGGTTTCCTAGCTGGTAATCAGTTCTGAATCAATCCTCTTTTCCTTGCAGGAAAAGTTCTCCAAGAAACACTTGAGAGAAAAACAGGTAGAATAATAATTCTCCTAGATGAAAAATCAGAACCCCCAAGCCTTTTCTTGGCTTGAGTCTTTATAGGCATACTTTTCAATCAAGGGGCTAGTTAAATCAAGAAATCCTTGATTTCTTGATTTAACCCTTTGAAATTATTGGGGTAATTTTCAATTCTTAACCTAGGAACTTTTAACTAGTTCCTAGTAAATCTTTGATAGATATTTCACTATTTATAAATCCTTTAATAATAAATAGTAATTGGTGGAGCTTCTCTTCCTTCTTTATTAAATTATATAATTAATTATAATTAATTATTTATACATAATATGTATAAAGTACATAGTATTAAACTACTAGCATTTGTCTCCGGGCATCATGCATCATGATCCTTAGACTTAACAACACTTCTTTATGAAGGTCAAGTAGAGAGATGTCTCAGGTCTACTAGGCTAGGCAACTCTAAACATCCTTGCATGTTGGATTTCCCTCATATAAAGTGGTAGCTATTCATTACTTTGATGAGAATACAGAATTAAAAAATTTCATTTAATCACTTACAAATAAGTATGATGACGATCAATATTTTTCTCGAGCCATTTTCACTCGGAAGTTATTAAATTCTTTTCAGTAACCCCTAGAGGTTACTAGTGTGCATACTCAATTCCTATAACAGGGAGTTACAAAAATAGTGCAATTCCAGATCTTTATCTCAACACTAAATGCTAGGATGTACTTGTACGATACACCTAGGGATACAATGGCCAAAGATCCGATGCTCCAGAGCTTATGCTTAACATCAATATGGAATGCTCCAGGGCTTATGCCCAACATTTCCAATTATGTTTTCATGTGTTCCAGAGCTCAACACTAAATGCTAGGATGTACTTGTATGATACACCTAGGGATACAATGGCCAAAGATCCGATGCTCCAGAGCTTATGCTTAACATCAATATGGAATGCTCTAGGGCTTATGCCCAACATTTTCAATTATGTTTTCATGTGTTCCAGAGCTTTATGCTCAACACAAATGTAAGTTATCATGTGCTTCAGAGCCTCTCGGTCAACAAAAAAAATATCAATGATCGTGCACTTTAGGATCCACGCCCAACACAAATATTTCATCAATCATGTGCTTGAGGGTCCATTCCCAACACAAAACATATATATACCTATATATCATCAACAATTGGCTTACGCCCAATATACAAAACAAATCAACATGTTCATATGCAGTGGGGTCTTTGACCCAGTATAAAGTAAAACATCAATATAATCATCATGGTCAATAGGCTCATGCCTATAAATGGTAGGTCCAAAATTCAGGATATTACATTTCTCCCCGCTTAGTACAACACCATCCCTTGTGTTCTATGGACTCTGAATGATATCATGAAACAAGGCGGGGTAAGCCTTTCTCATGGTGGCTTCATTCTCCCAAGTATCCTCATCTATCTCAAAGTGCTTCCACTACACTTTCAATTGGACTATAGTGCGCTCCCAAAGCTGTACTTCTTGTTTGTCCAATATATGCAAAGGATCAGGGGCAAATTCCCCCTCAGGTTCAACCTGGAATAATGACCAATCAATGACATGCTTAGTGTCATAAACATATTTATTTAATAAAGATGCATGCAAAACATTATGAACTCTTACGTGTGCACGTAATGCTAGTTCATAAGCCACTAGTCCTTTCTTGGCCATGATTTCAAAAGGCCCACAAAATCTAGGTGCTAACTTACCACACCTACCCAAGCTCAACGAGCGTCGTTTTTCTTTCGCTTTCAAGTAGACATGCTCACCTACTTGGTAGTATTTAGCTTTCCTTTTCGTATCTGCATAACTATTCGGATGGTCTTGTGCCTCTTTAAGATTTCCCTAGGCCTTGGTAACTAACTGTTCCAAGTCCAATAACAGGTTAGGCCATAACATGAGATGATCCACCAAACTGTACCAAGTAACTGGGGTCCTACACTTCTGTCGTAGAGTACCTCAAAAGGACTCATCTTGGCAGAAGCCTGATACCCGTTGTTATATGCAAACTCTGCAAGGTGTAGATAATCTTCCCACTTGGTGGGGTTGTTCATCACATACATTCAAAGCATGTCTTCAACAATTTAGTTTACTCTTTCAGTCTTCCCATCTGTCTGCGGGTGATAAGCAATGCTAAAGTTTAGCTGCGTCTCTAATCTAGAGAATAAAGATATCCAAAAGTTTCCAGTAAACTTAACATCTCAATCTGAGATAATGAATTTGGGTATCCCATGCAATCTAAATATCTCTTTCAGGAAGATATCGACAATGTTCACAGCCTTGTAGGTTGATTTCACAGGGATGAACTGTGCTTCCATTGACAGCTTGTCAATGACTATGAATATGGAATCATTTTGCTTCTTGCTTTTCGATAAGCCAGTAATAAAATCCATACTGATAACCTCCCATTTCCATTCTGGAATTGGCAATGGCTGTAGCAATCCTCATGGGTGCTAGTGCTCATCTTTAACTAGCTATCATTCCAGACATTTTGCAATAAACATTGCAATGTTGGCCTTTAACTTGGGCCAGAAAAAGTGTCTCTTGATGTCATATATCATCTTTTGATATCTCGTGTGCCCCGAGTAGGGTAACTAATGAAATTATATGAGGATGTTGGACTGAATGTCCCCTCAATTTGGAACATACAATCTATCCTTGGACCATAGTAGTCTACAGTCATCCACCTTGTATTCCTTTTGTTGTTGAAACAATTGGTCCTCTTGGATTTCAACATAGAATGGGTCAACCTTGTTGGCCTTTCTAATCTTCTCATCCAAATCTGCATCAGTTTGAATTAGGGTCACATCATATATCATATGAGTTCATCGACTCAAAGCATCGGCAAATTTTTCTCTTTTCCCTTAATATGCTTTAGTTCAAAGTGATGCTCACTCATGAAAGGAAACCATCTGGCTTGCCTCGCATTCAAATCGGGTTGATCGAATAAATACTTTAGAATCATATTGTCATCCTTTATAAGGAACTTCCTTCCCATGAGGTAGTGCTTCCACATCTTTAGAGCGTGGATAATGGTTGCTAGCTCAAGATCATGTGTGGGATAATTTTTTTCATGCTCTTTTAATTTCCGCGATTCATACCAGATCACATGTTCGTCTTGCAAGAGGAGTCCTCCAAGTCCTTCCTTGCTTGCATCGTGCATACAATGAAATCTCCATCAGGATCCGCAATCTACAACACTGGTGCGGTCATCAAAAGCTACATAAGATTTTGAAAACTTCCCTTACACTTGTATTTCCATAAGAACTTGTTCGCTTTCTTCTGCAAATCCATCATGGGGCAAGAAATTATCGAGAAGTTCTCGATGAACTTTTGATAATACCTAGATAAACCCAAAAAGGAGCTAATGTCAGTGACACTAGTCGGGGTAGGCCAATCCTTTATAGCTCGAATCTTTTCCAGGTCCACAACTATTCCTACCTCAAATATGATGTGACCTAGGTACTGTATTTGCGGTGGGTAAAAAACACATTTACTAAACTTAGCGTAGAGTTGGTGTTCTCTCAACACTCGAATTACTATGCGAAGATGTTCTTCATGTTGCTCTTTATTCTTGGAATAAACAAGAATGTCGTCAATAAATACTAGCACAAACTTATCCAGATATTTACTGAATATGTAGTTCATCATACACATAAAGTTTTTGGGTGCATTGGTCAACCCGAACAACATCACTACAAACTCATAGTGACCATACCTCATACAAAAAGTTGTCTTGGGAATATCTTCATCTTGGATCCGTACCTAATGGTACCCGGATCGTAGGTCAATCTTCAAAAACATTTTGGCTCCTCCCACTTGGTCGAACAAATCATCGATCCTAGGTAGCGGGTAACGGTTATTTATAGTCATTTTGTTCAAATCACGGTAATTAATGCACATTCACATCGTACCGTCCTTCTTATTTATGAACAAAATTGATGCTCCCCAAGGGAACACACTGGGTTGGATATACCCCTTCTCTATTAACTCTTGCAACTACAGTTTGAGTTCCACTAATTCTGGTCGACTCATGTGGTAAGGGGCTTTGAAGACCAGAACTGATCATGGGGTCAGTTCAATGGAAAAGTCTAGGTCTCGTTTCAGAGGTAATCCCGACATTTCCTCGGGAAACATGTCCTTGAATTTTTAAAGTACGGGGAAGTATTCTATGCGTTGTTCTCTATCAGACTCTACGTCTTGGATGTTCACCAAAAATAACTTGTAGCCCTTCCTAACACACTTCTTCGCTTGTCTTACAGAAACTTTCTTTGTGATGCCTTGAACCTTCACTTGGTTCCCTTGGCCATTAGTACACAAGATAGACTTGTTTAGACAATCGAGCAATACATGGTGATGTTCCAACCAGTCCATGCCGATAAGAATATCATACGATCCTAAAGGTAGGATGTTCAAGTTTACCTTAGTAAGGAAACCATTCAGGTTTACTTCACATTCCTTAACAATCTCTGAAACCTTCCATTTCGTACCAGTTTCTAACTGTACCATCCATGGTTTATCATGCTTTACTTTTCCTAACTTGCATAAATCAACAATCTTAGGTGCAACACAGCTTTGACAAGCACCACGATCAATAAGTATTGAAACAGAGGTGTTCAATATCTTACCTTTGATCTCGACCATTGTAGCTTGATGGTCCGCCTGTCAGCCATCTAATGCAACATAGATTCATGGGGTTCCCTCTATATCCTCAATGGTAGGTTCTTCTTGCAGGTTATGCAATACTCCATTGTTATTTTCTTATAATCTCGGGCATAATGCATCCCGTTTCATTTCCATCACTTGATCGCTAAAGGGGTAGCATTGGCTCCACTTTCCACTTGCTTATTACCATTAGCATCTGGTACATAAGGCTTCGTACAAGTTTTGTTGAAGTTCTTGTTCACTTGAAAGCTGTTATTTTGCTTTCTATAAGGTTGCAATTTTGACCCAAGCTTGCGGTTATCAGAAAAGTTTCTAGACTTTTCTCGGTTTCAGTTCTGGTTTTTATTGTCGTAACTGTCCATGCTCATAATAGATTCAGGCCTTGTGTAGTGCAATATCCAGAGTCTTTAGCATGTCGAATTCAATCCTGTCTCCAAAAATGGGAGGAAGACATCCTAGGAACTGCTGGATCTTCACCTTCTCTTCTTTGATATATGGTACATAATGCAACAAATCTAGAAATTTGTTTATAAATGCGTCCATAGTCATGGTACCCATGCATAGTTCATGGAACTCCTTTACCTTGTGGTCAAATAATCTTTCTCACATGTGTTTTTCTTAGAAAATATTTTAAAAGTTTTCCCAGCTTATTTCTCGCAACTCATCTTTCTTGGTGTGCTTTAAATCTCGCCACCATCTTGCTTCCTTACCATTCAGGTTGTAGATGGAAAGCCTATCCTGCATCACACTGCAATAGTTATGAACCTAGAAATACTTACTCATTCCCAATAACCATTCTTCGAACTTTTCTCCCATATTGAATTCACCTTCATAGGTTGTGGCTCTTATTTTTCGAAACTCCTCCTAAAGACTCTCATCACTTCTTTGCCTCTTTCTACGTGGAGAAAGTGAGTCATCACTAGCAGGACTATGATGATCTCCTTTAGTTGCTTCAGGTGTACATTATTTTTCTACTTCTCTTGGGTTGATGACCTGCTCATGGTACGGTTCTCTTTTGGATCTGTTGGTGGACTGGGTAGGTTTACCTTGCAGGCTCCCTCCTATCATGTTACGCAATAATGCTTCATTTATAGCTTCTTGTTCCTTTCTTTCATTTAGATCGTCTTCTCTGAAACTCTTCAATTCAGCTTGAAGATTGTGCAAATTTTTTAGCACATCATAGTTTAGCTCAACCACCAAGTTCACTTCTGGAGTGGGGGTGGTCATTTCTTCCCGGCGGCTGTTTTCTTCCTTAGTTTTCATAAACTGAATAGCATTGTAAATTTTTTCCCGAAACACAAAAAAATTTAATAGCAGCAAAACTTTTTTGTTAGTAAGAAAAATTACTTATCATACTTTATTTTCTCTGTGTGAATGCCTGGTGCGCCCATAATTCTCTCAGTATTGAAACTGGGCTTTGATACCACTTGTAATGTCCCTAAAAATTGAAAAAAAAAAATTATAGTCTAGTGAAAACTACCCAAAAGGGATCATTAGTACTCATGCGGAAACATAGATGGTCCTTAAACTTTCAACCTCTTTGGATTTTGCCCATTGTCTTGTTAATATTTTATCCATTCAGTGACTATTAGTTTGTTTACTTCTTATGTCTTAATTATGTTATTTACACAATCGATATATCTTGGTTATTACGGTCGATGAATTAATGAGTTGTATAGATCATTGTTTTTCTCATGCACATGTATACATTGTTTATTTAATAAAAACTAACTTAAATTTGTTGATGGGAACAAGGTGATGGAGTGGTAGGACTCGTTCTCCCATGACAATATGAGAGGTAATTTTATTGTTCATTATGCAGGCCTACTTAGTTCATTCGAACTAAGGCACCTTATTCATTTATTCACAGGTTACTCTCGTGACATCAAAATGTTTGGTTACTCGACACAATTCATTTCTTAGTTATATTTCCCATTCCGTTTTGCACTTTTGTTACTGATCCATTTTATGACTCAGGTACGCCCTATATTTTCTAATTATCTTTATTTGTTAATTTACTAGATGCTTATGAATTATCTTAATCTCCTTATCATTATTTATTGTCTATCTCTTGTTTAATTACTTACTCATCTCTTGTTTCTATTTTGTAGGTTTACCATGGTTACAAGCTTGTAAACCTTACGCCTGCTCTTCCTAGAGAGGGCATCATGGAATACTACATTTTCCATGATTCCTAAGTGCTACAAACCTAGACTACGACTTAAGCATATATACTACCTATATGAACTAGCATAAAGGGCATGTGATAATACTATAAGCTTGTTTCTAAGGGGAAGACATTGTAAAACTATATGATAGTGTTGAAGGGATGCACATATCATAAGGTTAGGACTATGGTATAGATACCATGTCATTAGTTATTGAGCCTGTGCTGACTTTTAAAGATTGGAGAAACCATAGTTTAGAGGGCTTAACATATGCCTTGGTTGATTTAACGTTGATCCACAACTTATGGTTGGGGTTTATGGAGGCGTTAATGGCCACTAGCTGGTGCCATTAATGCCATCGAGGTGGGTGAAAACCCTTGGAAAGGGACTTGGAATTTGTTGTTTTTGCATTATGGTTTTGGCATTGTGGTTTAGTGTGGCATCTGCGCATTTGGAGAATGGAGACGACCCCATCTATTCACAACTAAGCTTAAACTAGCTCTATGTAAAAATGCATTGCTTTGTTTGTTTTTCTCCATGGAATGGTCATGCTTCTCATGCCATCATGGTTTGTTTGTAGGTGAATGCAAAGGTGCTCCGGGGTTTGCACAGGCTACACTTGTCGATTTGGGATTCCTTACTCACGGCCATGGTAAGCCTGCTAGCAACATTACTTGCCTTCTCTTGTTCTGGGTAATTCCTGAGTTGGAAAATCTTTACTGGGTTGGGGTTTCAATGGCACTGGTTGAATCTGCCTTCAGGGTTTTAAGATGTATCTTACTCATCTTTTAATGGACTCTTGTTTAGAGGTTTGGCATTTGTTTGGGTTGTGGTTGCACCATTACTTGTAATGGTGCCATAGCTCACAGCTTTCCATTAACGTTTTAATACTTTGACTATTTATCAAAGGGGTTTCATGCCTCTCTATGTAATTACACTACATGTTGGTTTTTAATATGAAGACTGTAATGAATTGGTATAAAATTCCTACGATTTCGATTCAGTGTTTAATAATGTGTAGATTTGGGGTTTGTATGGTTATTTAAATGCTACATTTTATGTGGACTTTAATGAGATCGATCGTGGCCTTACAACCTGTAGAAAATTACTTTGCGTATAATTATTGTTTTGGGTTATGGACGTATGCAGAACACTCTATTTGTTTGGTTTGTATGTTGAGTCGAGAGCTTCTAGAGCTTGGGTGTTATGCCATGGGCTGCAGCATTGTAGCAATGGTGTCGTAACCCATTGGCTTGCCACCACATGATCTGCGTTAGCGTATACATGGGTCTGTGTTTTTGTAAAATAGTATTGTATTCTTAGTTTTGTATTTTTGGCCCAGCGTGGGTGCAGGACATGCCACAAATGGCATGTGCCTCTCCCAATGACTATCATAGCTTTTAGTTTGCATTTGAAATGGAAATTATTTATTTGGAAAGAATCGGGCTGTAACAACTAGGGTTATCACAACCCACGATATCGATTTGGTTTATTATTGTGACTGTGTGATTAGATTGGAACTTGGCTGAGGCCATAGCTAGGGTCTTTACGACCTCACTGTTAGTGTATGCATTGTTTGGTTAAAGGATTGTGGCATAGCTTAAAAGCGTAGCCTGCACATATTAGATGTATAACATGGGCTTAATAGAGATGGTTATTCGATTGCTTACTGCTTGAGTATAAAAGGATTATGGTTTTATTAATGTTAACGCCTTGAGTCTAGACATCTATAGGATTCGATGTCGCAACCTCTTGTTGGAAAAAATGGGTTTTAGTTGTTTTAAATGTTTAATATGATACGTTTGGTTATGTGTAGATTTAAATGGGACCCTTTAAACTCTTTATGTTTTTATAATGGATGACTTTAATAATAGGACTGTGAATTAAACATTTGAGTTATGGAAATGTATGTGATTCAGATTGTAGATTTTATATAATAATACAAAGTTTTGATAACGGACCATAGGGATGGTCACAATGCCTTCTCTATTTAGTTAATTATGACGATGTTTATTAAAATGGAATGTTATGATATTTAATTTATTTTTACATGATTATGTAGAGCAAACCTTAGAAGGTCTTTAATGAGTTATTATTTTAGATCTAGTCTTCTTTGTCTTTACTTAGTTGGTTTAGTTTGGAATATTTAAGTTATTTACTTTAGTTTATAAATACATTGAATAGTGAATTAATTATAAAACTAATTGAGTAATGATACATATATGTAATTCTATATATATATTTAACCTGTACTCCTGAACAAATATTCAATTAAAAACAAGCCTCTGCTGATAAATGAAATATGCTAGCAGAGTAATGCAACCTATAGAATAGGATAACTAGTAACAAAAACTAGGTATGGTGCACATAAACTAAACATGGAGATAATTACAGAATTCCACTCAAAGTACAAACCCTACTAATGTACAACATATAATAAAATTTCTCCAGCCTATGATTAGTAAATTGCATATATGACCCTAGCAGATTTATAACCACAAAACATAGCCATCAGGGTTAGAAATTTCATTGCATCCATTACTTAACATAAACAGTCATGAAAATTTGGGAAGAAATAGAATAGGGCTTCAAGGGTTTCATACCTAAAATTGAAGCTTTGTCAATGGCTGCAACTGCACACTTAAATAACGAGTGTCAACAATTCAATGGAGATATGACCTCTGTTTGATGACAAAATCACTTGGGAACTACCACATTCCTCCCAACCATGACCGAGAACCATTTTTGGTTCTAATCCAGATCCCCCTGAGCTGGAATCCAACATTTACTAGCTTAGAGATCCTAAGGTAGGGTGTCCTAACTGGTAATCAGTTCTGAATCAATCATGTTTTCCTTGTAGGAGAAGTTCTCCAAGAAACACTTGAGAGCAAAACAAGCATAATAATAATTCTCCTAGATGAAAAATCAGAACCCCGAAGCATTTTCTTGGCTTCAGTCTTTATAGGCAGACTTTTCAGTCAAAGGGGTAGTTAAGTCAAGAAGTCTTTGATTTCTTGATTTAACCCTTTTAAATTTACTGGGGTAATTTTCAATTCTTAACCTAGGAACTTTTAACTAGTTCATAGTAAATCTTTCATAGATATTTCACTATTTATAAATCCTTTAATAATAAATAGTAACTGGTAGAGTTTCTCTTCTTTCTTTATTAAATTATATATCTAGATATAATTATTTATTTATACATACTATGTATAAAGTACATAGTATTAAAATACTTGTTAGCATTTGCCTTTGGGCATCATGCCTCATAATCCCTGGACTTAATGACACTTCTTTATGAAGGTCAAGTAGATAGATGGCTCAGGTCTACTAGGCTAGGCAACTCTAAACATCCTTTCATGTTGGATTTCTCTTGTATAACGTGGTATCTCTTCAGTACTTTGATAAGAATACAGAATTCAAAATTTTCATTTAATCACTTATAAATAAGTATGATGATGATTAATATTTTTCTCGAGCTGTTTTCACTCGAAAGTAAAATACTCAATGCCTATAGCATGGAGTTACAAACATAGTGCAATTACAGAGCCCATACTCAATTCCTATAGCGCTTACCAGAGCCCATACTCAATGCCTATAGCATGGAGTTACAAACATAGTGCAATTCGAGAGCTTTTTCTCAACAGTAAATGCTAGGATGTACTTGTACAATACACCTAGGGATACAATGGCCAAAGATCTGATGCTCCAAATCTTATGCTCAACATCAACATGGAACGCTCCAGGTCTTATGCCCAACATTTCCAATTATATTTTCATCTGTTCGAGAGATTTATGCTCAACACAAATGTAAGTTCTGATGTGCTCTAGAGCCTCTCTCTCTGCACACATAACATCTCATTGATCATGCGCTTTAGGGTCCACAACCAACACAAATATTTCATCAATCATGTGCTTCAGGGTCCATTCCCAACACTAAACATATATATACCTATATATCATCAACAATTGGATTACACACAATATACAAAACAAATCAGCATGTTTATATGCAGTGAGGTCTTTGACCCAGTCTAAAATAAAACATCAATATAATAATCATGGTCAATTTAGGCTCATGCCTATAAATGGTAGGTCCAAAAATTTAGGATATTACAACACCTTTACCTCTCAAAACTTCATGGGAGAACGAGTCCTGCCACTCCGCCCACTTTGTTTCCACAAAAAAAGTTAAGTTAGGACTCCATAAATAACAAGTGTGACAATGCAAAAAGGACGATGCATATGAGACAAAAGTGTAAACATAATACTAAAGTAGTAAACAACAGTACAACATCATAAGTAAAATACATTAAAAATAATGAATGAAAGTAAAATATAGAGCGTAAGAACAACTTACGAATAAATAGAGGTACATGAAGTGTACGATAAATTTCCGTAAGTGAATAATGTTCCACCTGGGTAGTTTTTACAAGCCTATAATTTTTAATTTTTTTAATTTTTGGGGACATTACAAAAAATCCTGATTCTCTGCATTTGCTGCTTGTTCACCTTGATTCGTGTGAATTCCATACTTACCTTTTTTCATTTTGATCATTAGGACGCTCTCCAAATCCTCATACACATGACGCAACGAGCTCTTGGATTATGGGGAGTGATCTGTGTTGTGGAGCTGATTTTTTTGTCGTAGATTTGCTCAAATGATGCCTGGCCCTTTGATTACCTATGATATCCACCCTTTGCATACTTTCCCCCAAAACATCGCTTCTCTGCATCCAAGGTGAGAGAAACTGCATTTCAACCATGGTCTTTGATCTTATTTCTGACAGTGGCCCTTTGAAATGAGTGGGCCATACATAGAACTGCGACTTTCATCACTGATTTTCTTTCATGCAACTTTAAATGAGGAGAATCATTTCCATCCTTCAGATTAGAAATGTCATCAATCTCTACAGTCCACTTGTAATGAGTGTCATATTTCGCAAATCCCAAAGGAAATTTAATCGACGCATATTCAATTAGCGGAAATGTTGTCTATTGTGGATCGCTTCTTGATTCAATCTCATCCGTCAAAAATTTCCTCTATTTTAACCATTCTGTGTATTTGGAAACAAGAAACCTCATGAGCACTTTGATTTAGTGTAATTAACCTCCTTTGTTGATCTATCCTTCATTCAATTTCTTCCTTTGATATCTGCGGATTTTTCAACCTATTCTGCAAAAATGCAAAAAGTGACTTGGGCCATGCATGTCAAATCTATGAAACATACCACCACCTTTGATCTGGCTCACCTCTAGATCAACACCATTGAAATACTGTCTATTTTCCCATAGCTTCGGTCGTCCTATGTATACTCTTTCTTCCTTTGCCTCAGAATGGTGAGAAGACTTATGAACGTTGATCTATTCATTCTTTCCTCATCGAATGGGCCATGACATCTGCAAGCTAGGTTTCTACTGCTTAAACCAAAATCCATTTAATCACCCTTGGCTCCTGCACAATTTAAGACTAGATTTCCCTATATTCATACACTTTCGAGGCCTAAAGATGACCCATGGGGAAGTTTACATAAATTCTTGGTGTTCTTCTAGGGTCGATTGATGGAAATTTTAGTAGGCCTTCTTCGTCTCATCAATTAGCGCAAAGTGAAAAAAATGTTAACAGCACCCACATGACAATTGATTTCCTCAAGAAGCGCTTTCTTAGGTACAGTGAAGATTAAATCATCCACATATAAGAAAACAATCAATATTTCACCTTCTTGGTTTACCTTTGTATACAACGTTGGATCACTTGGACTTCTTCTGAATCCTTCAATATTCAAATATTCATCAATTCTATTATACCATACTCTTAGTGCCTGCTTCAATCCATACATTGCTTTCTTTAATATGTAGACCTTGTCTTCTTGTCCATCAATTTCATATCTAGGAGGTTGTCTCACATAAACTTATTATTCTAAAGATCCGTTTAAAAATGCATATATTACATCCATTTGATGTGCATACCATTTATTATGAGCAACTACACCTAATGCCATCCTTACTGTATCAAGTCTGGCCATCAGTGCAAAGGTCTCATTATAACCAATACGAGGTTGCTGACTAAACCCTTGAGCTACAAGTAATGCTTTGTATTTTTCAACATCAGCATCAACATTTAACTTTGTCTTATAAATCCACTTGACACCCATACAATTTTTATCTTCAAGAAAAACTACAACATCCCAAGTATTATTTCTTTCTATGGAATCAATTTCTTCATCCATTGCTTTTATCCAAACAACATTTTTAACGGCTTCTTCAAAATCTACACGATCACATGCTAAAAATGCAAAATTTGAAACTTGATCTACTTCTTCATTTTGATCATACCATTCTCTTAAACTTCTAGTCTTTTGACCTCTAGCTCTATTTCTTAATGATGCTAATGTAGGATCTGATTCATTGATTACCTCTGATCTTGTTCCTCGTCATCCACCAATATTTGAAGGTTCACCACGTTCATGAGTTCTCGGCGTTCTGGCTGGTGTTGTTACTACTGGTGTATGTGGAGTTTCCTGTCCTCCAATATGCCCTGTTTTCCTTCTTCATCTTCTATGTGAGTTGTAGCAACGTCCTCACCAACTAATTTATCAATGCTCCCATCCCATGCTTCTTCTTCCTTAAACAATACATCTGTACTAATGGAATACTTCTTAGTGATGGGATTATAGAGTCTGTATGCTTTAGTTTCTTCATTATATCTAGCCAAAATACATTCTGACTTCTTTCATCTAACTTTCTCCTCATCTCTTGAAGTACATGTGCATAAGCTACACGTCCAAAATTTCTTAAATGTGACATGTTGCTACACTTACCACTCCATGCTTTCTAAGGAACTCGATCCTTCAGACTTTTTATGGGGCTTCTATTCATAATGTATACTGAACAAGTAACAATGTCTCCCCAATATTAATTTGTAAGATGCGTCTCCTTCATCATACTTCGAGCCATGTTCATAACGATTCGATTCTTTCCCTTTTCTACATCATTTTCTTGTGGAGTGTAGCAGGCAGTAAACTGTCTTTTAATTCCATGATATTGACAAAATTCAATAAATTCATTTGACATATACTCACTTCCTTTATCTGATCTCAATACTTTAATAAATCTATAACTCTCGTTTTCGGCCATAGCTTTAAAACATTTTTAAACATATCAAACACTTGAGATTTCTGTTTCAACAAACACACCCAAGTTTTTCAACTGTAAACATCAATGAAAGGCATAAAATAAACATTGCGAGTCAAATAAGGTGTTTTCATTGGTCCAAACAAATTTGCGTGTACCTTCTCTAATGGCATATTTTCTCTGTATGAGACTCCAAAAATAAATTTCTCTCTATTATGCTTTCCCAATATGCAACTCTCACATGAGCCTATTGGCTGCTCAAAACTGGGAAATCCTTTTACCATCTGCTTCTACTGTAGAAAATCTAAACCACCAAAATTTAAATGGCCATACCTCAAATTCCATAACCATGATTGATCTAAACTCTTGGTTTTATAAGCATTCGAAGAGTTGGTCAAATCATTTCTCATAATCAGTGGAAACATTCTATTCTTTGTCATTTCTACTCTGGAAATCAACTCTTTACTTGGATATTTATCATAAATAGTACATACCTTGTTCTTAGAGAACACTCTGTATTCTTTCTCCAACAATCGTCCAACACTTAATAAATTACACATAAAACTAGTAACATAATAAACATCATGGATTGTTCTTCTTTTACCATTTTTTGCATACACAACAATCACACCTTTACCATTAACTTTTACCTTACTGTCATTTCCTAACTTCACTTCAGACTGAATTCTTTTATCTAGACTTGAAAATAATGCCTTATTTCTAGTCATATGGTTGTTGCATGCGCTGTCCAAAAACCATATATCTTTTGAAATTTCCTGGGTGACATTACAAATAAAAAACATAGGATTTTCTTGATTTTGAGTCTCCTCTATGATGTGTGTGGACAACTTACTAGCTCGTGCTTTCTTTTTCCAACATTTGTTAGAAAAATGCCCAAATTTCTTACAATAAAAACATTACACTTTAGATCTGTCCTACCTTTGATTTCTTGGTTGCCCTGCTCTACTGCTAATCCCCCTTACACTAGGAGTAATTTGTTGTAACTTCTCTTCAGATTCAAAATCATTTCTACTATCACTATGATTAGCACTTCATCCCCCTATTCATATGCTAGTAGCTTTTCCTCTGCCTCTACCTCCAGTAACATGTAACTAATATTTAAAAAAAAAATCTAATGGAGTGTCATCATACATGTTCATTCTTGATTCATGGCTAATCAAAGAACTAGGCAGCTCATCAATGTGTATTTGATTGATATTTTTAAACTCTTCAGTTTGAGCAACCACTGCTTCAAACTTCTTTGGAAAACATCTCAGCAATTTTTCAATCACACGCTGATCTGAGAGGTCTTCACCATACTGTCGTAGCTTGTTTACAATGTTCATGACTTAAGTCATAAAACTATCAATAGTCTCACTATCCTTCATGTTTAGATTCTCAAAGTCCCTTCTCATGTTCTACAACTTAACATTCTTCACCTTGGTCACACATTGATAGCAAGTTTGAAGAGTGTCCCAAGCTTTCTTTGAAGACTCGACACTTGATGTCTGTAAAAAAATGGATTCACTCACGCCTTGTTGAATAAGACCAAGTGGTTTATTATCCTTCTTCCTATTTTAATTCAACATAACACACTCAGCATTTGACAGAGACATCTTAGCAGCTTGATCAGCTGGTTCTAAGTACCTAATCGTAACAAACTCCCAAATATCTTAAGCACACAGGATAGTTCTCATTTTAATAAACTAAGTATCATAATTTCTTTCAGTCAACACAGGAATTTGTGGTTTTACTATACTGATGTTAGTAACCATCTCAAATCAAATTACTCTTCAAAACTTAACCAAGCTCTGATATCACTATGCGGAAGGCATGGGAGTGCCGATATTCTACTGTAGAATCACTTTAAACTTCACTTACAGCTCAAATCAACACTTACAACACTGTAACAACTAGCTGTTACAGCTAACAGATCTCTCAAAACTTAAATTAATTCCTACTGGACTGTAACAGCTTGTGTGTTACAACTAACAATAATCTCTAGATGATGTTGTAGTTAGTTGTTACAACTAACAACAATCTACATGATTGTTTTAGCTAGCTATTACTGTTAACAGACACCTACAACACAGTAACACGTGAGTTGCAACTCACTATTTAATAAATTTATGATAACCCCTAGGTCCATAAACTTAAAACAAGTACTCTACTTGATATATTAACATAAATAAACTCTGATTTCAACTACTACAAAAAATTAACATCAAAAAATAAAACTGAGTTTTTCACACTCTGAAACAAAATAAAAATAAAAATTACACAGTAAACTTCTAGTTTAAAATATGTTTGCTGTGTATTTTCCATCATACAAAACATGATTACAAGCTAGGTATTTATAGGATTTTTGGCTAAGTGGGTCATTAACTACTAATTGACCCTTTGCATTACAAAACAAAATTCTCTACAAATGATTTACAGTCTGACAAAAGTGAAACACTGTGTTGCGTCCTAAGAATCTAGAGGTTCTTTGCTTGCTCAATCAAAACAAATTTTCATATTTTAATAATCGAGTTTCTGTCAGACAGTGTGTCCGTGATGCGGTGTGTCGGGTCTTCAAAATTCTCGCAGTTGCATTCTGGGTGGCGATGCCTTTTCAAAACATTGACCATTAGTGATTTGAAGTGTGTTGCCTCTTCAGCATTTTAGCAGAGTGGGTGGTGGAATAATTAATCTGATCGCAACATAGCAAATACAGTAGATACCTCTCATGACTAAACTGACATCGTTTCTCCATAATGATAGGGTGCTTGTCTCACAATGATTTGTTCATAAGTGACATATTTGTCAATGTCGGAAAAGGAATTAATCTCTTGTCGAGGTCACTTAAAGTCACTTAATAGATTGCAACTTCAATTCACACATATTATCCTTTGACAAATAAGACCCAAATTCATTTAAAGATTTAATTCGCAGGTCTATTGTGATAGTCAAACTGATATGGTTTATCCTCTTTAATTCGTAGGTCTGTTATCATAGTCAAATTGATATGGTATATCCTCTCACTCACAAGGTGCAAACCAAATACACTTTCACGTCATCAAGTGGCATGAATCGTAAAGCAAATTCCAAGTCTACACTCCGCACAAGAAACACAGGAAACTCAAACCAAAAATCGCTCACACACACTCAAAGACTCTATTTTCCTCCACTAAAATAACAATCACATATTTTTCATTATCATTGGCCATCGTGTGAGAGAGTCCAACACATTCAGACTTTGATACGAATTCGGAAAATCAGAAAACAAACATGATTCAACACACAAAGCACTAAGATTATTATTATTGTATATTCAAACTCAATTACAAAAAGTTTAGGTTAGCTTTGGGTTATTCCAAACTTAAAAAAATAAAAATAAAAGAACATCTTTAAAATTTCCAACAAACCAAAACCAACTAATCTAAAACAAGCATTAATCCTAACATAGCTCATAATCGAGATCTTAGTTCAACTTTTAATGATTTTATTATTGATTGAAGATTGGACAAAAATAAACACTAAAGGTTTTGTAACAAAACAAAATAAAAAATAAAGATGTAAAAAACATAAAAGAACATCAATAATATTATACAAAGTTATTTATAGTATTTCAAATAATCTTTTACATTAATATTGAAGTCACACATATTATATTTTAACCCCTTATTTTCAAATTGGTATATCATATATTAGTATTTTAAACATTATATTTCAAATTGTTTAAAATGAAAATCGAATATAAAATTGGTATACACATTTTTAAATTAAAATAGATATTACTTTAAACATAATTTTTCAATACTTATTACTCAAATATTACAACCATTGAAATGACCTATTTCCCTCAAAATATATTCTTATCCATAATTCTTATATAGTAAACCTATAATGGGGATTTTTCAATACCAAATGATTTCCTTTCATTATCATTACAATAGTTAACTAAATCACTCTTCAAATCCATCTACATATCATTCCAACATATTGTGTGCTTTAAGTAGCGGATCTTGATGCCATGGTCTGCCGTTAAATACCGCATCTTTAAAGATCGCCTTTGTTGCGTGTCTTTTGCGTCGTTGATTGGTCGTTCTTAACGCCCGTCGTATTTTCAAAAGGAGACGGCAAAGGACACTTTGAGTTTGCTCGTGAAAGCCGGCGGAGCTGGGCGAGATTTCATTGCTCGAGCTCAGGTGATCTGTCTTTCTCGCGTGTTAACAGAATCGGCCGTCAACGAGGCTGTAGCTGTTCATGTCAACTGGTAAGACTGGGAAACAAAGGAGGAGTGGATATCTTGTAGGTTTCGATACTCGTCGGGTAGAAGATACCAATTTGCAGCGGGTGTGTAGCTAGGTTCTTACCCGAGATGCGGCTCTTGAAAATCGAGAGCTCTTTCAGTAGAATCAAACATCTTACACAAAGCAGAACAGATTTGATTAAGTTACATAAAATCGAAATATCAAGTTTCATAATATAGATAGTTTTAAAGTGGACAGACAGAAATCCATAAATTTCTGGAAAGTTTGCTGAAATTAATATCAACATTTTGACTGAACATAAAATGAAATTTTAAACCTTCGTAATATTGAATAAGGAAGAAAATGTATTCTTTAACAGTGGAAAAACTAATTTACAAGCATTATATAATATCGATGTTGAGACAATAACAGCATATATTGCATTTGATAACCTACTTTTCATGACGGCAATGGGACCATGATGCAGTTCGTTTCGTCTCCGGTCGCAAGAAAGTAATGTCTTTAATTTGTCATATCGCCATTTGTAGTCATGCGCATTCTACTATACGCAGAGCATCGCGGTTGTGGAGGGGTGCGCAAACCTTCTTGTTGCCTGCCAAGAAAAACAATAACTAAAGGATCGGTTTGTGAATAGTTCAAAAATTTCCCGGAATCACTTTACTTCTTATACCAGAGCGAACTTGCTAACTTAGCCAGCAGAGTCGGTTAGTTATTTATCGAGAAGCCTACTTAATAAACAAAAATCATAAAAAGCTTCGGGAAAGATACATAGAATTCTCTCATTGTTTTATTCGTGGTTCGCCAGTATAAAGAATTACACTTGTGATCAGAGCACTCTGAGACGAAAAACCAACATTCATAAATTCAATTAAGGAACTAACGAACTAATTTAATCACTAGTAAATAGTGAGGAGAGCTTGTGGGAGTTCTCTTCAATCCAAGTGAAAACAGTGTAGTGGCAATACAACTCCCGTGTCAAGCACACCATTATCTTGCCGCGAAAGCATCTCCTCCAATATTACAAGATAAAAGAGTCCATGAACCAGCAGTTGAATCATCCCCACACGGTACTCCTTTGGACTGAAGGGAGCTGCCAGAATGCTATTGAATCCTTAGAAGCTATCCAATAACTTAAGCCTAGCTGTCAAACAAAAAGCCAAAGCCCAGAAGAAGCTGTAGCAACCAGGACAAAAAGCAGCCAGAAAGACAAAGCAATAAAGAACCAATTACCAGCAGAGTTAGTTTTGACGTTACAAAAGATTGAACAAAAAACATATTGCAGCACAGAACCCACATGACAGAATTATGCTATAATATTTTAAGTCAATGAACAACCATTTTGAAACCTGCTCAATGCAAAAACAAAATTTAACAAACTATTAAATTTGAGAAAGAATCCAACTCGAGAGACATTGCTTCTTCTTCTTCGTTCGATGCAGTGACATTGGAGAAGCTCGAGAGACTTATATAGAGCCTACACACTCGCGAACAGATTCGCTTGAATTAACAACAATACGTTTGACATCAGGACTACGAACGATTCATGGAATATGACTGTAGTAGGGAATGACAACTAATTTGACATTACCGACTTGCATAAAAACATATTCTAACTCTCTCCCAGCATAATGAAAATCCCAGCACTCATTCCAATCCAGTCCCATGAACAAATCCTAAAATCCTAGGATTATAGTTTATATTATTCAATTCAAGCCTGTATGTTGTCCCTTTTAGCTTGTATTTTTTTAATATTTCTTTGCTTGACAAACCAAATCCGATCGTCCTTTTAAATTCTAACAATATTCGGCTGTGCTCAGGACATCTAATCTTTATTAAAGCGTGATCATTTGAAAATTCGAATAACACATAAGTCAATGGGGGCAATTACTTATGTCAACTTGATGTTCGTCATGATAAAATAGGGAAGACAATCCTGATGCATGTTGCTGAGTGCTTCAAATAATCATGTACTCTCACACCAACTATCAAACTGCCTTCTCTTTTTTATTTGGTGATCAGTATTCCTTCCTTTTAACGAATACAGGTAACGACACAAAAAGTTTAAAAGGATAATGCTACCTTTTCAGGTATTCTCGTTTCACAATAATCATATGATATAAATTCATGTTATATTATATTTAATTGATATTATGCCATTAAAATGTCCTACAAGTTTCTTCAGCTGTCTTTAAGATATTACAAAATATACAGAAAAGATTTTCTTGATTTCTTATAATTTATAAATTATTTCAATTGATTGAACCAATATGCAATAGGATATTATAAAATTTATCTCATAAAGGTTTTTTTTATTTCTTATCATTTAGACATTATTTTGATTAATTGAACTGATATTTTAAAGACCAATATGGAATAGGTGTAAACTAACAATGAAAGATGTGCATACTAAATCAATAATGTTAATATGGTAAATAGTTTTTTTATAAATTTTAATTTTTATAATCTAATATAAATAAAAAATATAATATAAAAATAAAAATTAATTAATAATAATAACCACATAGGTTTACTTAATAGAAAGCATTAAAAAGGTCCTTGAATCAGTAAGGTAAGTGGTCCATGAATCCAAGGGCTCTGCTTGCTGAATGATAAGTGGGCATTGCCTAATAGAAAAAGCCCCATAGGCATGTCCCTAATGTCACTTTGGATAAGCTTACCAACAAAACTACTTGGAGACTTGCATCGAGACATTTAACTTGTCTCCGTGTAACAACACAATTGAATCTCCCTGGGTTGAAATGTGCCCAACCATAAATAAAAACTAGTGGAATAGTCTACTCTCATGTTTAGGGGTGATTGTTTTAGTAATAAAAAATTTAATGTTTCATTTATGTAAAGGCCTGCAAGATGATTGTATTTAATGTTTTAAATTTAAAATTAAAGTAAATTTATAAAGGAAGAATTTGTGATCTAATAACATTAGGTGGACCTTAAAAACAAAAGCTATACACTTTTTAAATTTAAAATTAAGATTATTAAAAAAAACTCCATTTAATTTATTTTATACAGCTTCTATGATGTATAAGTAATAGAAACTAAAAAATTCTAGCCGAGGATTTATAAAAACTGAGTATATATTGTGCAGATTTATATGTTCTAAATATGTATTATAAGTTCTAAATATGTATTTCCAGAATTTCTGCGCCCACGGTTTGTTGCGTACTTAATTTAGTATGTAGCGGTTCTAACTTTTAAATCAGCAACTTCATTGGAAGAGGCTTTCCTGTTACGGTTCTTTGCTCATAGCTCAGCATCCGCGATGTGGGGTTGTTCATTTTAGTGGTCACCAACATCGGTTTCATTCGAAATTATGGGCAACAAGTTTACATTGGAAACATTAAAGCAGGTAGCAAAACGCATATTTTGCTCTATTTTCAACCAATTTTGCTCTATTCTCAACAAAGGCAGATGCTTTTGCCAATTATTTGCACACAATGAGGGCTCTAAAAAAAACTGATAGAAAGATAGCTGTGAGACAAAGGTGAGGGTGTTATAGTTAAGAGATGAGAAATGGAACACTGAAAATCAATTAAAATTAATATTAATAAATTATATATAAATAAAAAATGGTAAAAACACTATTGAAAATTAATTAGTATTAATAAATAAATAAAATAAAAAATGTTACAAACATTATTTATGTTAGAAAAAAATGATAATTAAGTTAGAATAATAATGATGATTAAAGAAAGTGAAATTTTTTTAGAATACTTAAATGATAAGAAAATAAATCAAATAATTTTCTTGAGAGAAACAAAATAAATAATTAGTAATAGAGAGAGGGAGGGAGGTTGACATAAGAGGAATTATGAAAAACTAAGAAAACATTTAAGAATGAGTAGATAAATTTGAGTAAAAGTGATGGATAATATGTTTCTTGGCAAAAAAAAGTAAAAAGCTCAAAAATAAAACACATAGATCTAATGCTTCATTAACAAGTGAAAACATAATATAAGAAAATGTCTATTAAAACCCAACCTTAATTGCCTTACAAAATATCTTAAGTGCGTACAATTAATGAACCTACTAAACCTACTAACATGACTTCTACCTATTATATTAAATGTCTACTCACAACAATTAGGGGGAGGATAAATTATAGTTTAACACTCCCACTTATTTGACTTCATTCATTACATACATCAGCACATGCAATTCCTAAGTGTTGTCTTTGAAATTCAAAAGTTTCTTTTTCCCAATGGTTTGGTAAAGATGTTTTTGTTAAAATTGTTGTGCCATTTAGATAATCAAGTAATGAGTACAATATTATTGATGCAGTAAAAGAGGAATGAAGATACACCCTCAACAAATCAAACCACACACGAAACATATAAGTATAGCTCAGATAATTATAGTATCATTGTCATTCATTAATCCAGTGATACAATAGTGTTACAAAAGGAAGAATTTGAATTCATTAGGGATGAATTTGAATCTACCAGCTGGATGTGACTGTATCTGACTGACTAGCTAACTAAGGGTGTCTCAATCAATATTGGATTCCAAATGGTTAACTCCAGATGTTTAATCAAGTCACACAATCAATAATAATGAGTTAACTGAGTCTAACTAAAGTGGAAGGTAAGCAAAGGCGCCTTATCAACATGTAGCCATGCATAAATGGCACTAACTAAACTGATTGTGATATAATTGAATGTAACTGGAAAATAACTAACCTTAACTAGTTGCAACTCCAACTGACTGAAGGAGGTTGGTGTTGGGACTCCCTGTGGCTCCTAAAATGTAGGGATTGGTCTAGGAGGCACCTAAACTGATGCATGCAAGTGCATTCTGTGGCAGTTATCCTCTATAAATGTTCTCCACACTCTACTAACTGATACATGTGGCCCTATTAGGCCAAGTAGATCTAATGGTACTGGTCAACCCAATTAATTAAATAAAACTCCTAATTTAGGATAAAATAATATAATAGACAGTTTGGTCAAGGGAGGATTCTAAATCCTAACACACCCCCTGAATCCTAACTTGGATAACTATGGGCCATGGAAACAAAGACAAAAGTCACCCATGTACAATCTAAAAGATAAAAATGTTGCTTAATAAACCAAGGAAATAGAGGAAAGCGTCATGGGAACCCCCCCCCCCCCCAAGATAAGCAGAAATCAGGAAATACAAGTTAAAATCTTGCAAAATATTTTGGTGCAATTTGCAGCAGTAATGCGGTATTCTTGTACTTCTGTAAAACAACATCCTGAATCTGTGCATGTGAACCTCTAAATCCAAACAAAGTGATTATTTTTGGAGGAATATTCCTCTTTGGAATAAGAATAATGTGCTCAATTGTATCAGGAAAATAGACAACTGCAAGATGAAAACTGGACCCTCGTAGAGCAGCTGAAACCAACTGATGAGAGAGAAAAGGTGCTTGAGAATTCGAACCATGTGAGAACACCCAAGAAACTGATATATTGCAGCCTTGAACATCAAACCATGTGAGGAAACATCATCCCCAAGTGTTAGGAGCAAGTTTCCAGGCGGATGCAGAATGTCTCCAACGTTACTAGTTCTGTGAGGAGACGAGCATGTGATAAAAAAGGTAGGTAGAGAATCCCTAGGACTATGGAGAGCGAATGCTTGAGCTCCATAATATGATATAGATTCAGAAATAAACAATAATTTACAAAATCTAATATCATTAATATCATAAGATAAAACTAACATCAAAACCTCAGCAGCAAAATTGAAGGAGACTTACGGTGCTTGATTTGTCACACCAAAATTGATGAAACCAGCTACAAGCAATATTGTAAGATCTTGAATATTAAAACTTGAAACAAATATTATCACATCAGAAGATAAATCAAATCCAAATAGGTTCATATCATATCCAAACCTGTGCTCCACCGAGATGGTAGATGCACAATTTTCTCCTTCTTCAAAATTCTGATTTTTGGTGCATGCAATCCTGTAGGAATTTACCTGAAGTTCTATATTAATGAGAGTGAACGGATCTATTCTATAGTGTGATATTATTTCCAGAATATCCATGGTATTATGTATCTTCACACCAACAACATCATTAGAGATAGAGAAATCAAATTCCTCTTCCTTTTGTGAAACAATTACTAGTAAACTATGCATAAAATTTAAAATAGAAGAATCACTCAAGATTTTTTGTAAAGAATGGAGGGAGAGTTTTTATATTCAAAAATAGAGATTTGAATGTCTTCTTCTAGATCATCCATGTGAGGAGATGAGATATCAGAGATCTCATACACCCCCCGTACAATGAGAGAAGGGGTCTATCACATGCCCCAATTTGCAAAACATTTTATGTTTTAAGAAACATTATGTTATATTTTATTATAAAGTTTGTAATTAATGAGAAAGTGGGGTCAAGCGTAATTGAATGTAATTGCGGAATATTTTATTAATTAATAGTTTCCTTATAGTAATTAAAAGACCTTATAACAACAAAAAGTAAATAAGTAGGGTTAACATAAAAGAAACACTAAATATAGCTAGAAATCTAATGAGATAATTTCATCATTAGTCTAAATAAAACGAAACTAGAATAACACTATAATCAAATACTAACTATGTAATAATTTAAAATAAATTAGGGTTTTATAAATAACACCTATATTGAAATAACAGTCAAAATTAGGAATATATTTACCTTCTCTTTTACTAGGAGAAGGATTTTACAAATTCAACCATAAACTGATTTAAGCATACATTTCTTCATTTATATAACATTAAGTATCAAATAGATGAATATATAAAAATTAAAACATCATCTAAATGAAACATTATTAAAACTGTATGATAAATATAAATTGAGAGAAAATAAGTAAAAGACCTTTTAAATAATCAAACCTAGGAAATACAGTAAATTCTTAAGTTATTTATTCAACTTTTCTTCTATCAATTTGCTGAGTATTTTCTTACTTGCAGTAAAAATCCAATTTTGTCATAGAAAACAACTCACTGAACTTTTATTTATCTTATAGTCAAAATTGAACAACTACGAACATAAACATAATAAACCTCTTAAAAATATTCTTTAACTATCTACTCATCCAGAACAAATATCAACTTACAGTAATAAAAACTCTCTTTAAGATAGTTTAAACATATTTGAAAAAAACCAGAACCGATAAGAATCTTACAGATGCCATCATATTCTTAAAACCACAATATATTTATATTATCAAAATATAAGTAGAAACAGTAAGATTTGAGCTTATCTAAAATATAAATAGCACCTGAACCCTACTATCACCGAATCATATGAGTTACGGCCCTATGGCCTTTTACAAACAAAGTCATGTCTTGAAAGCGTGTATAAAATATTTTTACTGAAATCGAAACGACGGCCATGAAATCCCCCAAGTATCTAACACGAAACAACCACTAGGGCTCTTCAAAATATTTCTTATTAATATATCATAGTATCGACTTCATGGCCTTCCAAAAAAAATAGAGCATCATAAAGCCACGACAAAACAGTAACCAAACAACTAGACATAAGTAGTATCATCATAAACACCATACAACCAGTGCAGGAGAACCTCACGTTAGACCGAGGCTTACCAGATTGGATAGGAAGACTAGAATCCCTACGTGGAGACTTTATGGTGTAATTCTAACACAACGGCTTCACTTGTAAACCCATAACAGTATAATAAACACTAATTGAGAAATGTACATATAAAATACAGAGTTAATAATCTATGAACTAGTGAAAGAACATATATAAACACAAAGAAATTCCTCACCTAAAGAAACTGACATCAACCTTGATCTTGGTAACAAGAACATACCCAAACCACTCGAGCATTAATGCCAAGAAACGATGGAAGCACCATTGAGAAACCCTAGAAAGGAAGTCCAAATCAACGCCGAAGTAAACTATACACCGACCTCACAGTATATAGTTTTATTACTACCTAGTGCTTGAAGAATAGCTCATGTAGAAACAAACTAACAACAACAAAGACCACTTAAACTAGAGAAATGGTAATGACGACCGAGGGCTTCCACACCGAATGAAAGAAACAAGGCACATGAACCTCTATACGGAGAAGAAAGACGACTTTTGGCAAGGAGGCCTACACAAAATGGAGTGAAACTCAGGCCATGCGGCCATGAGCCTACAACTCATCCACTCCACAATAGAGACAAGACAAAAATGCAACTTTTTAGGGTTTGGTACAGTTTTATATTGCACATCAAGGTCAACAAAACCTAATCATCGAGCTTCGACCACGTGGCAGCCAAATTATTTGAGCAATGTGGGTTTGTAATATAGTTCGAAATCTCTTGGAGTAGCCTATATAAAATAGCATTTTATAGCAAAACTATGGTTAAAAAAACCTTGTCTTCACTCACAATATCGTGAATTTATAAATGTGCATCTGCATAACGTTAAAGAATCATATAGGAATGTAAAAATTACTTACACCAAGGTTTACATTATGTTCTACAAATTAGAAATGGGTAAAAACCTTCACAAAGAATCCTTCAATGTTATATTCATAATAAACAACAATTTGGGAGAAGCCATAGCATGATAAAATACCTTGTAAAAGGATTAATCTTTAATGTTTTTATGCTTAAAAACCTAAGATAATGCTTATCTTGATTTTTGTTAATCTAGGTATTAAACTTAGATCCATATATCACCTCGTGAGATAAAGATCATATAAATGTTAAGTTGATTATTTTTTTTTGTAGAAAGTAATATTTTACTTCTTTACACAAATAGCAGTAATGCTATTGTTTTAAAATACAAAATTTGTATTATTACTTCTCCATTTGATAAGTACTAGAACAATTTAGAAGAACTATCTTATACACTAGCTAGGTATTATTTCCATGTGTGAATAAGAGTCAATTAACTTTATGACTATACCTAGATCATAAGATTCCTAAGTTTATTTAACTTGTTATTAGTGGAAAACAAATACTCTTGAGTTTAACTCAGCATCGAGTAAGTAAACAAAGGAATTTTCTATACAATTTACCTTTCACTAGAGTTATATACAGGAACTAAACTAAAAATGGATTGATGAAAGTAAAATGAACAAGTTATAGTTATAGCGAAAAGGAAGAGCCACTGGAATAGGTTCAGTTTACTAAAAATACTTATATTACTAGAAACAATTTAGAACATAAATAAACAGATCAACGATACCTCATTTATTGCTCAAAGCTGTAAAATAAATAAATTTACTAGCATTCTATTTTATGCTAGTTGAGATAATAATCTCGATCTCGAAACTGGTGAAGAAACATCTTACCTATAAAGGACTTGTAAAAGAAGCATCACTTCACTACATTAGCTAAAAATATAAGTAAGCCTCAATCTCAACTGAAGTTCTATCCTACTTCCATAAACAGTAAAACAAACTTTGCACTAGTAACTAAACAAATGTTTCAATTCCTGTTATTCCAAATCATAACCTACTAAATAAAATCCTTAACAATGAACTATGAAAACAAATAATAAGTATGCAGAATTAGAGATTAACAAAAGAATCAGTTTCTAGTTTAAAACTGTTGAAGGTAATTGTTAACAGTTAATTGTTCCTAAGTAGTGACGACTACAAACATTTTATGTTATATGAAAAAATTTAAAATTTTACAAGTTTTTGGGGGTATTACATGTGGTATCTGAGCACACATTTAGACATTAGGCCTAAATGAGGGTCAACTTGCATAGATAAACAATAGATTTAATGCATGCATAATGATTATTATTTTTCCTTTTGAAATGTTATTTCCATAATTTTTTTATTTTTTATTTTTTTATTTTTTTGAGCTAAACTGCAGGTATGGAAAGACTCGAGGAATATGCAGATGAAGAGTCCCCATTTATTGAACGATGTAATTATAGAAGAGAACCAATACATGAAGAAATAACTAATAACTCTTCAGAAATTTTTACAAATGGTTAAATAATTAAGAACTGTGATGGAAACAATAAAAAATGAAAATGAAAGAATTCTAAGAGCTCAGGAGAAGCTGAATCAGATCTTGACAGAAAAATTTCAGAATGAAGAAAAATATAAACAGACAGGATCTGAAGATATGTCTTTCCAACACAAAAGGAACAATTATAAACTATCTAAAATCAAAAGTAGCTCATCCTCTGATATTTATAACGATTCACACAGAAAGAATTATTAGTATACTAGTGATAGTAGAAAAGATAATCATCATTCAAGAAAATGAAAATTTAAGGCTTATGAAGAAATTTCAGGGGCATTTAAGAAAATAAAACCACCAACTTTCAATGGTGAAACTGAGAAGGGAGAAGAGGCTGAATCATGGCTTTCTCGGATGAAGAAATATTTTCAAATTTACAATTAGTCTAATGAGCTAAAAGCGAGAGTGGCCATTTATAACCTAACTGGGAAGGCAGATATTTGGTGGCAGGACCTAAAACGAATCAAAGCCATTAGGGAAAATAAAATTAACTCGAGTACATTAAAGAAATATTTTAAAAAGAAGTTCTTGTCAGAATAGTATTATGAAGAGCAAGCTAAGGAATTTTATGAACTGTAATGTCTCGAAAAATTGAAATTTTTTTTTTTATAGTATAGCGAAAACTACCCAAAGGGGATAATTATTAGTTGTGCAGAATAAAATGCGCTACTTATACTTTCTATCTCTTCAGAAACTTCCCTTACTATCTTGTTAATCTCTTATCCATTCAGTGATTATTAGTTTGTTTAATTCTTATGTTTTAATTATGTTATTTAAACTATTTATACATGTTCGTTATTAATGTCGATGAAAAAATGAATTATATAGATCATTGTTTTACTCTTGCACATGTGTACTTTGTTTATTTAATAGAAACTAACTTAACTTTATTGATGGGAATAAACTGGTGGAGTGGCGGGACTTGTTCTCCTGTGACAATTTGAGAGGTAAGGTATTACCCAGTTACGTAGGTTTACTTAGTTCAATCGAACTAAGGAGCCCTTCTCTTTTACTTACAAAGTTCATTACTTTGCAACGGGATCTGGTGTAAAGTGTGTTGACCGTCTTGATCCTAGAGGACCTGTTGCTAGTTGTGATGCTGCTTATCGACTTGGTTTTATAACTTGGTAAGTGTCATTATCATCAGTGTAGCTACTACGGATAAATTTCCTGTACACTTAATATTCTTCGTTATGTTTGGAATTCATTAGTCTATATGTCGTTAATGAATTTTACGTTCTATGTATATTCTTACTATACTTATTAACATCTCCTATGTTCTTTTATTGACATGTTATTATATTGGTTTTAAGGGCAGTCCTTTGGATTTTTATAGTCCAAGATGTTATCATGGCATACTTTGTATGCCATGGTTCTTAAGCGTAAACACCTTGTTAATAAGTTACTTAAACCTAAGCTCTAATCCTATGGTCTAGACATTATCTACATACTTAAGCATGGGTTCTTTGACTTTGGAATAGCGCAACCTATGGACTATGAAATATTGTAATTCTATCATAAAGCAAACTTTTTAATATGATAACGTGTATTAGAGTTTGGGTGGTGACATATCATATGGTATAAACCATACCATAGCAGGGTTTTAGCTAATGGTGAATAAAACCCATGATATTGCAATGACGTTGAACTATGGAATAGTGGGTTTGGAAAATCAAAAGTGGTTATGAGGTGGTGCATTTATTGTTCTTGGAAATCATGGCAGCCCCAAGCTTAGGGCTTGGCTCATGATTCAGTTTGGTCATTTTGTTAGGGTTTGTGGAGAAAATGGGGTCTTGGCTTTGTGCTGTGAAGGAGATGAAGGTAAGCTTCTTCTAGTTTCATGTCTGCATTATGTGTTTGGTTTCATGACTCCTTCATAGTTATTCTTCTCACCCTATCATTTTTTATTGTGGTAAATCATGTAAATCATGTAGAACCTGGAAATGTAGAAGAGGTGACAACAGCTTAAGGAACATGTTTGTAACATACCCCTCATACCGTTTATGCCGTTATGTGTGAAAAGGGTAATAATTTTACTTCCCTGTTACTGCAAAATGAGTTAATCCTATTAGTGGCAGGTTTTGCATGGCACTTCGATGATGCGTGTCTAATTAATTTCGAAGATGACAAACTACATGCATTGTAAAACTATCATTTGGGAATTTAAATCCAAAAGTTTGCATCAATCATTATTACTATCGAGATATATCTGTAGCATCATATTCATGACTCATACAAGTATATAAAGTCAAAATCTTATGACAAAGTTGCTTATGCATTTTCTCATCCTAAGAGTCCTTTAGGATATAGTCTTTCAATGAAAGTTTAACCTTACAGTTATAACATGATGTGACTTTATTTGTAATTACGAATGCTAATAATAACATAAAACTTGAGAGATAACCCTACCTATGTTGTATTCTAGCTTTCATAAAAATGTTTCCTCTCAATAGAGGGGTGTTATCCTTGTAGGACCATACATTGAATGTTTTTAACTAAGGAAGCATAAGAGGGACATTTTTAGTTTCCTCAATGGCCAATAATAAATATATGTTAGTAGTATGGATGACGATATCTTAAGTAAATTCAAGCATAATTACTCTTCATAAGTTTAATAGGTGTAATACACAGCATTAAAGGGCCTTTAAAACATTTTGTAACCTACCCCTTATCAGCAACACAATAATGGTACCTTATGAATGAATTCTATATTTTAGTCTACCAAACTAAGCTATCCAACATATATTAAATCATCGAGATGAACCATCTTCACAGTATTATACTATCTACATATCCTAGGTAACAAACCCATAATCTGAAAGAGCAAGATCTTATTCCTTGTCTATTTATGCCCTTTGAGGAGCTAACCAAAACTATTGTAAATGATAAAAGTAATACCTGGAAATACATCCAACAACCATCATGCATCAAATATGTTAAATTTAAAATATTACCGACTTTAAAATATGTACAACACTTGCTCATGAACGAGACATATCCTTTAACTACTGAATGTACAAATCCATGCAGTGAAACTATTTGTAACTTGGAAACTCATAAGAGGATTTATGCTTTTCCTGTTTCCATTTCTGTGACTCAACATATATGGCCTTTTAAATGTAACCCAAGATAAATTCTAAGTTCCAAAACATAGAAGTGAGTTGGTGTATTTTATGAAATTTGTATAGGACTTTAAACATCACTATGCATCATGTTATTTAACCATACTTCCAACCCTTAATGATAGATCACGATGCATAAAACAATCATCCTTTAACCTCAATAACTGCAGTGTATAAGATGTGATCAAATGGGAAATGCATGAGAAAATCATTAATCAATAAAAAAAAAAATTAACAACATAAAGTGCAAACACAAAGGAGCCACCGATATGAGCGAGACATAGATGTATGTGGTTCACCCCATACTTGGGGTTACGTCCACCAAAATCTAGTTCCCTTCATTATTAAGGACGAACCTTCACTAGTGGAAAATGAGAGATTAGTGACCAAAAAAATGACCAAAATCCGCATATCAATGACCACTTTTGGTTTGGCGATCATTGGTGGCTAATTTGCGGTCTTTTATTATATGACCAAAATTGGTCATTTTTATTTTGGTCATTTATAGCTTGTCGGTTGGTCATTAATTTGGTCATATATTTGGTCATTAATTTGGTCATATATTTTAATCAATGACCAAATATATGACCACATTTGTAACCAAATTAATGACCACATGACAAGCTAGAATATGACCAAATTTTGTCACGTAATAAAAGACCATAAATTAGCTACCAAAATTGATTTTTGGTCATTGATATGCGAATTTTGGTCATTTTTTGGTCATTTATATCTCATTTTTTGGCCGCATATCTTTCAATTATTGGTCATTTTATTTGTCAATTTTGGTCATTACTCTCATTTACTGGTCACTAATTTAGTCATTTTTAGTCGCTTTATGTATGGTCATTATATTTTAGTAGTTTTAATGTTGTCTATTATTAATCAATATAAAATTTTAATTTGATATTACGTTTAAATTAAAAAAAGAATCATACATTTATTCTCATCTAATACACATGCGAATTATGCAATGTCACATTATAATTAATTACAACACTTGTAAATAATATCTAATACACATGTAAATCTGCATGCAATGTCACATTAATTAGTTAATAATTACAACATTTGTACATAATACAAAGTACAACCATATATATAAGTTTTAAACCACAAATTATATTATATGAAATGTCAAAAGTATTACAATAAATATGAGTTTTCTCAAAAACACATTAATTTCCATATAACTTTACAGGAAAATCATCACTTTTCAAAATATTACAATGGCTAAACCATCATACTTGCACTTGGTTGCAAAACCATACTTAGATCCCACATCAACAGCTTCAAAACCATACTTAGATCCCACGTTAGCAACTTCAAAACCACACTTAATAGCTTGAAAGCCTCAACATCAGGGTCTTCATACTGAATGACAAATCCTCAGTAGTGGGCTCTTCATACTCAATGGCCTACTTATAAGTTAAGCTCACTCCTACAAAATCCAATAAAAAAATATCACTTGTAAAATAGAAAAACAATGAACTGTAAATTAGAAAAACAATGAAGCAAATTATTCATCTTGTTCAACAACTAACAACAATAACCAAGATCATGTGCAAAATAAAAAAAATCTAATCTAACAAATTGAATTTAAGCATTGGTTAAAATTAAACTTGAATGGCTAAATTTGCAACTACTTAGTACCTAAGAAAAGTAAAACTCAGCTCTAAACCAGGAAATGGATTTCAATAGGAAATATAATCAACGAATCCACAAAACAATTATGCTCGACTGCACAGGTAGAAACCTATATACATAGTGCAATCTGCGAAGGAGTTCTCCCCTATATGTCATGTGGTTAATGAATGACATGACAACTATGGAAAGTGATGAATGATTTAAGAAAGTCTCAAATCCAACGCCTTAATGAAAAAATGGGTGCATACCTCCTATGCCTTAGTGAGTACGTGTTGGTGCAGACCTCCTATGCCTTAGTGAAGAAATTGATGCATAACAAGCATATATGTATGTATGCATTACTACATTTCCGATGGCTAAAACTGTTTTTAAAAAAAAATACAAATGCAAAACTCAATCTTCCAAGTAACAAGACATGTCGTGAAAGCTATTTCACGTCAATCAAAATTATATCTTGAAAAACAATCGAATGCAATGGCCAAATGTATGTGAATAAACACTTCAATGACATAGGAAGAAAAGTTCACATAATAGAATTGAAGGGAAAAGAGAATTGTAACCTTGTCAAGAAGGGTAATATTGAACCGCTGCAAGAATAATAATTTTTTCATGCCTTGATTATCACCTTATGATTCGCTCAGGTAAATCTATTGGAAGAAATATATATTTAATCATGTTGATGCTGCTGAGTATATTCCCATATTGCAATAGCACCACTGACATGGACATTTAGAGATCTAACAACACCATATTGAGGAATTTCCACACATGCATCCAGTACATGGATGATATCAACAGGAACTCCCTCTTTCTCTCTTCCAAGTACGAAGACCTAATTTAGAGGAAAT
>LPNX010258155.1:0-34069 GCA_001517045.1 Pseudotsuga menziesii
CTCAAAAAATCCAAGTAAGTTGAGGGATGCCTGATTTTTCAGGTTTCTATTGCATCTAACGCGCCAAAAAGGTCCATCATCTTCTTGCACTCACCCACAACTCTAGTGTAGAGTGAGTCTACAGACTCTAAATATTTCATTAACGGAGATTCAAAATCTCTTCTAAGAATCTGCAACTTGGAAGTCTTTACCTTGTCCAAACCTTGATAGAAAGTTTCCAATGTGTCCCATGCCTTCTTAGTGGTAATTGTTGCTACTAATCTTAGGAGTATGTTTTCATGCATTGCTTGGTGTATGTAGAACAAAGATTTTCCATCTTTCTTCTTATGTTCCCTTAAGGAATCTTTCTCAGCTTGTGTGATATTGTTATATGCAGCTTTATCTGCTGGTTCTGGATAACCATTATGGACTATCCCCTAGACATCTTGACCTCTGAACAAATCCTTCACTGTTAGAGACCAATATTCATAATTCTTTCCTGTAAAAATTGGAGTTTGCAAACTCCACATGTTTGAACTAGAAGTGGAAGCCATTTTTAATTTTTATTTTTCCTTAAAAAATCACTTTTCCCTTTTTAGGACAAGGTTTCTTTCCTAAACCCTTTAATACCAATTAAGAGAACTGAGTTGGAAAAAACTTGAGTTACCGCTCAGTTATAAAATTTTCACGTCGACTTTGACTTCTTCCTTTTCTGGTGGGATAAAACTTGTCTAACTCTCACTAGGTCTACCAATTGACCCGACTCTTTTTTACCTCGACAAGTTCTTACTTATTGGTTTTACCGACTTACTCAGCTTTGTCAGGTTTTATTTCGAACAATTAATTTCAACGGATTTACTTTGATAGACTTATTCGACAAGTTTACTTCGACCGTTTTACTTCCACTGATTTACTTCTACCATTTTAGTTCTGACCAACTCACTTCGGCTCGTTTGCTTTTAGTCAAATTTTACAAGGGATATTTCTTAGCGTAAGGACTTAAGAAATTACAAATATTTTTCACCGATTGGTAACATGAAGTAAAACTTAACACAACAACAATTCGACATAATTACAAAATCATATAACCAAACATTAAGAAGACTTGTGTCAACCACTAAACCTGGAACTTTTACTCGGTGAAATGTTTATGGATTCTTTGATCTTTCACTCAGACTATAAATGTAAACAACATTTACTCAAGTAATTGTGGAGAGAATGTGCGGCTAAATAAACATGCATTCAACCATAAACTATTTGATTTATATAACATGTCGAGACATAAGAGGAAACTATTTGCCGTAAATGCAAACAGGAAAATTTACACAGATATTTCACCTTTTACACACCTTGGACTCTCGACATTTTCAAACACATAGAAGCTTGAACTTTGACACTATTTTCTTTACTCTCTGCTCATAATTCTTTGAGAATTCTCTCTTTGATTTATCATCTTCTTCTTCTATTTCTAGGAAAACTAAAAATTGCTCCTCTCTGAATTTGTTGACTTAATATTAAAGGTTGTAATAACTATCTAACTAAAACAGTTTTATATATGATAGTCCTCAACTATTCATTTTGTGAGACTGTCTAACATAAATTGCATAAATTGAATTGATACATACTCTAGCAAAGTCGGCTAAAGTTTGATACAGATATGTGAGTAATTAATATTTCCATGGATGATTTGACGTTGGGGTTCCATGATCGGAGTGGCTTCGAACGTTTTTTTCCATCTTTAAGCTAACGGCATGCGAGTGGTTAGCAGTTATCGACATTCCACTTTATTTCACGATGAAGATCTTAATTCTTGATAAATTAAGTTAAAATAATATTTAAAACCCTTAAAACGGTAATAGATAAGCAGACCAGCCTCAGTGTGGTGAAGTGCTTTGCTTTAAACTCTTAAAATTGTAGATGATAGCGAGATCAGCCTCACGGTGGTGAAGTCGACAGTGATGGCAATGTTTCAATCTTTGGAATTGTATTCGAAGGGAGGTGGAGAATTGTATTCGAGGGAGGAACCCACCTCATGGTGGTGAGAGCCAACATTATTGGTTTTGTTTTAATCCTTTAAAAACCATAGTTTGTTCTAGAGATAGTCCACCCCTAACATTTAATTTAATTTTATTAATCTTCTTTTGGTGATGTGAGCAATCTACATCCAAAACATAATGGCCATTACAATATTTATTTGATTGCATTCGTGATGAGGAGAAAGAGAGGTGGCCATTATAATATTTATTTGATTGCATTTGTGATGAGGAGAAAGAGAGGACGGTCCCTTTGAAAGAGTTGGTCAGAGTCCCTCTTACTTTAATATCTTTGCGTTATAATTTAATTTTAATTAATACATCTGCGTCATATCTTCCATATGAGACAAAAGCGTATGCGTTGGGTTTATGAAATTATTCTTTATTAAGAGGAGGGGATTTAACATTTATTTGCAAACATAAACATTAGGTGAAGAGAAGAAGATGGTCTCCCTTAAAGAACCAATCTAATCGATTTTATTAACGAGTGTTACAGAGGTCTTAAGAAAGGATAGACCAGGTTGGTATTTTACGTTAACTTTGTTTAAGAAAGGATAGACCGGGTTACTATTTTACGTTACCTTTGTTTGTTAAAAAGGCAAATTTTATTATTAATAATCAAGTTTAATTAATAAAAAAATGTTTTTAATTAATAAAGAGAATTGAGTTCTTGTATATTATTAAGAGTCAAACTATCTGATATGAAGACTCCTTTCAATAATGCTTCCTCACTTACAAAAATAGTGTTATAAATTAAAATGAATAGTGTTATAAATTAAAATGAGTGTAAAACATATAGGATCAAATCTTTCCTCAATTACAAAAACAATAAATAAACGGAGTTTAATTGCTTGCGATTAGTGGGCTTGTGATTCAGCACACTGTTAGGATCGTTGAGTAGGTCATGTTGTCTAAACGCTTTTGAATTTTAATGTTGTAATATTTGCAACTTAATTTGAGTAATTAAAATATGAATAATATGAAAATTATTATTCCATTAAAGAAGAAAGTTTTGTGGTAAGGTCGTAAGAATTTTGATATTGTATTATATGTTTTGCTATTGTATTATGGTTTTTTAAGGTTTAAGGAATAAGATTGGTGCCAGTAAGTAAGTGCACTTTAATATGAAATCAAATAGACTACATTATCATGTACATGATCTTCATTCCAATAATAATGATTAATTATGATGCCATATGGTTGATGAAATATTTATAAGAAGAGTTTTCATTATGATTTTAATTATCATATTAATTATCATATGAAATTAATTAGTACTATTTTCATTAGTCTCTTAAGAGTGATATGGTTGCTTAAATAAAAGGGACTATGGTCTTATTAACAATTGGTTAGAATCCTCAATTAAATAATTATGTTTTCTTAAATATTATTGGTTCATAAAGGATTATGTAAATCTTTGAAGAGGTGCAATAAAATAAAGTGTGGTGTGATGAGTTAGGGCCCTACTTGAAATATACTTGTATTTATTTGTTATGCTAAAGAAGATAGTTGTATTGATTTTACCTTTTAAGATGAATGCTCAAGATCTGGTGGTAAATAGTTGAGGTTAACGTTCTCTCCTTAGTTATTACTTTTATAACCATTCCATGATAAATTGTATAAAAAAATTGTAGTACTTCATCATTTAATGTAATATTATATTATCAATAAGATTATTATTTACGGTTGAAAAATGATGTTAAAAATATATATATATATATATATGTCATCTTCAAAAAAAAGTAAATTTAAGGATTAAGTTTATTAAAAATTATTATTTTTTTATTAAAACTTTTAAAATTATTTAATTGAAACATTGTCATCAATTAGAGCTTTCTAATAAGCAATGCTTCCCAACTTATTATTGAATATGTAAACATATTGTAGACAACCACCCAACATATCGTACACAACGTCTAAACATATTGATCTCTATTGTTAGTTATGTTTACCTGTCTTTTTAGATCAGACATACCATCACTGGATATGATTTCGGCAACGGCATGTAGTATGCTGGCGACACTCACAAATATCTATTAATATAGATTATTATTATTAAATTTTGAGTTATTTTGGAGTTTTTATCACGATTTTTCTGCCGTATGTAAGTGTAAGTTTATAGTGAATCACCATTTTTATGCCATATGTAAATGTAAGTTTATAGTGAATCAACGCTATTCAACTTTTTTTTTTTATGAACCAGCATTTAACAGAAGCAAGTATATATTATCCTAATGTTTAAAATAAGGCGTTTAATTTGCTAGAGTCAGCTAACTAGTTTTATCGTACAGCACTTCGACAAATTTAATTGTAAGTGGCATCACGTCTGTGACGAATCGGATTCATAAGCTATTATGCAATCGCCATTTATCTATTAAATAAGCAGGCTATTATACAAGCTAATACAATAAAATAAATCACGTTTTATTCTGATAGAGTCAGCCACGTTGTTTTATTCTTCACCCTTTTTTTATGGCGTGATCACATTTCCTCTTAAGGAGGTCATGGTGATAATAAAAGCCAGAAAATATAAAATAAATTAATAGAACAAAGTTTTGCTGCAGTCTGTCAGTCACAAGGGTTTTCAGGTGATTCAATCAATCATTATGCTACTTCGTGTTCTTCTCCAGTTTTAATCATTTAAACCTGCAGGTGGTGCAGGTGCTGGTGCTGCGACGGATAGGGGATTCTAAGGTCTTCAATCAATTACTAAGTAGCAGCAACTGGATCAGGGTTTCTCAACCCTGAAGATTTGAAAGGCTTACCTTCTCCGACGTAACCATCAATCAGATGAAGATAGTTCTTTAAGCTGTGGGCGTAAGCAGGATCAAGATTGTGGATCCCTCTCAAAATGGGGGAATCGTCATTATTCAAAAGAATTTGCACACCCACGTGAAAATATGTCCAAGGAAGCCAATCGAACATTTTGGTCAACCATCTACAAGAATTCTCGTTGAAAACAAGTCCAGGAACTTTGGGAACAATATCGTCATTGTTCACCAATCTCAGCACCTTCACTCCGAGCTCCTTCATTCGCAGGGCGAATGCTCTGTTTCCTACTCGCGGGCTTGCGAATGCAAACACAGTTACAGGTATATGCTGTGCCGGTAAATTTGCGTTGAGGACCTTTTTAACGTCATATGAACATAAGGTTGCGAGAGCAGCTCCTAAGCTGTGTCCAGTTAAAGTTACGCTCAAACTTTCATCCTTATATTCATCCACCATTCTTAGAATTTCAGTAATAACAGTATCTCTAGCAGGTTTTGAGTTCTCTCCGTGAGAGACGTAGCAGCTTAAAAAGCCGTCCTCCACTCGGACGCCATTGTCGTTGAAAGGAGTAGTTGTAGACAATCCGGCTCTGACGCCCTTGTTCTTGAAACGAGTAATCGACAGTCGGGCAGGAACTAAAATGTCTCGAACATCCTCCATCCATTCTTGAGCTGTTTGGGTTCCTCTCCAGGCGACTACAATATCCCGGCGCCCGAGTCTTCTTATCTCTTTAGCATCTGTGCATACTGCAATAAAGCCAATCCACACAGATCGCTCTATTTCCCTCCCTAATATATCAGTGTCTGCATACAAATAGGTGGTGACTTTATAGCCATAAGAGTAATCTTGAGAATCACCCACCATTTGACAACTATCAAACAATTTATGAGGGCTATACTTACACCCACCATATTCATTCATTGAAAGTTTACTATCAAATACATCATAGCATAGTTCTGCAAGATCACCATATCTGAGAATCTCCCCTTTGAAAACTGGATTAATAGGATTTAATAACCCATTCCACAAGTATTCACCCTGAATATCTTTCCATATATCAGCAAGCGCTATGTTTTCATATCGGCCGATGTCTTCTAGTCCATGTCTTGCAGACCAAGCCAGTAATTTTTGGTTTTGCGTCGGGATCTGCTCTTCATATCGAAGAGTGCCGTTGCTGCTTGAAGCTGTGATGCATGAAGGCAGCAGCCTCATCTTTCTTAGTACTGAGTACAGGTGACTTATAATTCGATACATGAATTTGTGAACTTCAAGGTCCTCCGCTAATCAAAGGGAAGATAAGTTAAAAACGGCTTAGCTTCTGCAGTTCTATGAAAGCTATTAATTATTTTAATTTCTCTTACCAAAGCCGGGTACCTGTACTTATATCGATATCATACAGGAAATTCGTTTGAAGCACGATTGATTCCGTGAATTCCAAGTCATGGAATTTGAAATGGTCGCATGAGACTAAATATTTGACATTGACCTAAAGTTCTTTAATAGCATTCCTCCAGCATGATATTGGAATTATTCAAACATGCTTATTTATATTTCAGGGCTTTCCGTGCTTTTTGTATCTAATCAGCTTCCTCGAACCATTTCATGAATTTTTGACCTTCACAACCTGAATGCTTCTGAAGTTTCGGAACTCCAGAAGGGATATAAAGGCGGGACACTTCCATTTTCGGTATATGATTGTTGCGATTGAGTTTTAATCATTTGAACCTCTTAAACGCTTAAAAGTTAAAACACCTTATCATGTTTATCATATTTTAAAGGACCTCTAGCCTGTAATACTACTCTCATGATCAAACAAGTTACCTTCTCGTCAGCATTTAGTTGTACTTGTTCGCATTTTGAGATTATCACAATCCATCAGCATGATTATCTTGAAACTTATAAATTCACACAAGTTGTACTTGTTCTCATTTTGAGATTATCATCATTCATTATCATGATTATCTTGAAACTTATAAATTCATTTATTAATAGGTGATCAAATCTAATTCCATTAGATGTTACTTTAATTTTTTACTCTTGTTGATTTAGATAGTTATCTCGAATAGAGTAGTCTTTATTGTTTAATCGATCAAGAGTTATCTTAGCAATAGTGTTTATTCGTTTTGGTCAATTGAGGTTCCGATCGGCGTTGGCCCGCAAAATTACTGAGCAGACGGTGAAAGTATTAACCCGGAACGATTCCCACTAAAGGATAAAGATCAAATCCATATTGTCTGTATCATTCCGGTTTCTATGTCAAATAAGAATCAAGAAACAGTGCCGTCCTTGCATATTAATCACGTACACAACATCTCTCCAAATGCGTTATTTTTTATTTAACGTCGAAGGAATGTAATAATCAATTTTTTTGTTTTTTCTAATGATGAAAAGGTGTGAAATTAATTGTAAAATAATTGGTAAAAATAAATAAAGTATACTTAAAAAAATAATGTATAAAATTTAACAAACCATCAAATAGATAAGTGATAGGATAGTAAAATTCAGATAAGTTGTAATTTAAATAGAAAGTAAATAAAAGTATAATTTGGAATGCAATACTAAACAAGTGGAATAAGCAACAAAGTTGCTTAGTACCTGCCTCTTAAGAAGAGATTGAAAATATATAGCAATAGGATAATTTTGCTATAAAAATATATGATAAGACAAATATAATCACAATTTGAAAGAAATAAAAACAAAAATGAATTAAAAAATGTCCATTTAAATACGATATAGGTTATTGCAATGTAGCATAAAACAAGCATATTCAAGCTTCCTTACATACTTCTAGTAATATTCTTGACTTATGTTATAAAAATATGCAAGTTTCTTTATAGACTAGCATAAATAGGAAATGAAAAATAATAGCTTCTAAGACTATAAATTAGTATCATTGTTGTGAGAATAGTTTATTTCTATTTTATTATAAATTTATAATGTTATACAAATATGCAAGTTTTTTTAACCAATTTGAACTTATTGTAGGTAGCTATTGAATTAATGTTGAAATGTGAATTTAATATTAATTAAAATAATTTATAAATATAAAAGACTAGTATGGTGGAAGAGTTTATATGTATATATATATGACTTAATTCATAATGATGAAAAAATTGATTGAAAATAGTTTTGAATGACTATTTTATTTTTTCCTTACATTAAAGGTGATTAAAATAAATATAAAAAATAAAATTTTAAGGCTAACCAAAGATCACAAATAACAACCAATTATAATAAGGTAATGTAGAATGTAGAATATTGTGCCATTGATCTTTACATCGTCAATACAAAGTAATATCAAAATATTTCGATGGATCTACCAGCATTATTATTTGAGGAATTAGGTCGTAACGTTTACGTATATTCTTTCAATTTTGTCACAATACCAACAGGCTATATCATCTTGTTAATTGAAGGGCTATCTAACCAAAACGACAAGGTCTATACGTTTCAGGATATTTCGTGAGAAAATAAATCTATATTAATAGAACCTGGTCAACATGATATTTACTCTTAAGCTTTGGTGATAATGAGTTTAACAAATTTCTAGTATTCGAGGATATGTACTGTTAAACTTTGGTGATAACGAGTTTAACACATTTGACAATTGCAAAAAACATGTTTTTGGGGTGCAAATAACATTTTTACGATTTCACCTTTCAACATTTTTCTGTGATTCTAGTTCATATTTTTCCACCCAAATTCTACATAAAACTTATAAGGTTGAAAATCTCTGTCTTCTTTTGAGGGAATGAGCTCTTCCAGGGATGGCATGGCTGTGAATCGTAACTGATGGAATTAGCAGACGTTGATCTCGTTCTCCCAGAGATATTGAAACAACGACAACTTTATGGAATTGTGTTTAATTATGAATTATGATTGACAAAGTCTCCTGCGGCCCCACACTAGGACAAGCAATCCATGCAAATTTTTGGCTGGGAAGAGAGCTCCGGAGAATCACCTACTAATTTGCTTGGCTTGCAGAGGAATTTCTGTCGCGCTAATTCTGCTCTGCTCACCGGTCGACGGTGATGCTTGGATTTTCGTTCCTTTCATTTGCATTGTACGCAAAAGTGTCATAAGATTTAGTTTCGTCGCAATGCGGACCTAACAACCACTACTTCCCAAGCATTGTGGACTTTGTGGTTACAGTAAGTTGATGTGCAATCTGTGTTTGTCTTGGCATTCCTACGTCTTGTTATTGTGCACAATTGTCCTCTGCCATTCATATCGAGGCCAGCAACTCTTACTAACCCAACTGGAAATCTTAGCTCTTGATTGCCAAAGAAAAGGATACAGGTTTTATCTTCTAATAGTTTAGATAGAATTAAGGGCAGGTCATAGTTCACGGCTACTAGATCTGCTTTTCATATACATTATACACTGGTTTTCTTCAAACACAAAACTAATATGCCTCACATACATTACACAATGTTACCGGGGAGATAGGTTAAGACAAATGAATCCAATTAGCGACGCTCGAAATTCCATTGTTAACCACGAATAGCGTGTAGTATCCTGGCGATGCTGCAACAGAGCTTGGAGGTGCTGTAACTATAGCAATATATATTCCTCTTACTCTCTTTGGGCTCGTTGATGCGAGTATGAGCAGTCTCTGATTCATGGAAAATGCATGCGTTGTAAAGGATGGAGCGTAAATGTTGAACTGGATATTGTTGGGAAAATAACTTGAAACAGAGAACTTAACGGTGAATCTTGTACCATAGCTCACAGAATCGGTAGATAGAGAAACGATGTTAGGCCTCAAAGTACTGTAGGATTCGTCCAAATAATAAGGACTATATGCTTCCAGACGAAGCTCGGTTGGAAACGTGACTCCAGAAAAAAACGTAACCAACGTGGGGGTTGGAGCCTCCAACAAAAATCCTCCCATCAGGCAATACATTTGCAATTGAATGATACAATATCGGAATGGTGGAGGCTGCCAGTACTGTAAATCGTTGCCCTGCCATTGCATTAGGTCTGTATAAATACGGAGCAAGAGCTGGATTCCCTGCAATCTCCCAACCTGCCGTCCCTCTCTCGGCACCATTGATTATCACAACTTCATCATTAGGAAGGTTGAGCTTATCTTGCATAACCCTAGGCGTAGGCATATTCTCCATAGCCCAAACAGGGTTGGGATCTGTAATAAGAATTCTTCCACATCTTTGAAGTGTGGTTAGGAAATTCCCAACCTTTGTTGAGGTGAAAGCGTTGTTAGGAGCACCACCACAGATGAGAATTTCTATTTTTTGAAATCCATCAGATGCCAACAGTGGCAGCATAGCAGATGAACCGGAGGCGGGGTAATTTCTGGCTCCACCTGGCATCCTGGGAAAGGTCTTTACAACCTTATTTGTTTTGTAATAAAATAAGATGGAATCTTTGTTGGAAAAGATGAAGAGATTTCCATCGGAGCATTGGCGATCGGCTGCTGGTAGGTGCCACGGTCCACACGGCAGCGGTAGCAATAGCAGCAGGAGGCATGAGCCAGATGGCAATGGCATATAATATCTACTTTTTTAATTGTATTATTATGATATCATCTTGCCACATGTCAACTCAAATCCAGATACCAAATTCCAAAGCTTGCATCATCTTCTATCCACCAATCAGCTGTTTACAAAAATAGCTTTTTAACAAAATTAAAAAAAATATTTTACAAATCCCTAAGTGATACTTTGCAAAACAGGTTTTGATTTTTTAAAACTGCCTCAAAAGACACCAAGTCAAAGGAGTTTGACTTGTGATAGATTACAATATACCTGCCTGAGGCAGGTATAATAATGTCCAATTTAGTTAACTTGTAATTTAAATAGAAAGTAAATAAAAATATAATTTGGAATGTAATAGTAAAATAATGTTTTTTCAATATTTTAGGATAGTAAAATTTACAAAACATCGAATAAGTAAGGTGTAATTTAAATAAATTCCGCAAAAATATTTAATTAAAAATGTAACAGTGTGATAGATAAGTTGCAATTTAAATAAAAGGTAAGACAAAATATAATTTCGAATGTAATTTAATGTGATAGGTTTTAAAGATTTTCTATATGGTATGAAATGTGCACGAAACTATGAGTATGGTAATCACTTCATGTGTGGTAATGGATGTAAGGGATTGCATATATATTTTGGGAATTGTTTTTTCGCCATCATCACTTTTGGGGAATTGTTTTTTGCCATCATCACTTGTTGGATGGATATTTTAAGGATTTTGTTATTGTATTTGTGAAGAATTGTTATCATTGTTGGTTTTGTTGTTGTTGTTGTTGTTGTTGTTGTTGTTGTTGTTGTTACAAAGAGCAAAGATAATTCTCATACATTGGAAAGGAAACCTAAAATAAGTAGGGATTTTTTTATCATAGGGATATTTATTAGAAAGGAACACTATTTTGGTGAGAGATGGAATGTTCATTAGAAAGGAAGATTGTTTTGGTGGGAGATGGGATATTCCTTAGAAAGGAAGACCATTTTGGTGAGGGATGTCTTATTATAGGGGGATTTTAATAGCAAGTGGATAGTTAAAGTTTTGGTGATGGAGCTTGATGATAGAAATAGTGATTGAAATGTTTCTATGATAGTTGGAATTTCTTGGTAGTTTTTTGGAAACATTGTTGTGTTCAACAAGTTTTTAAGTGCCTCAATATTGAGCATGAATGGAAAATATTTGACAAAATACTAAACGAAATGTTCTCTTTGGTGTGACAATAACTTTAGAATACAAGTTTGTTATTGAATTTGTACAAGATATTATATTCATACCCACATTATCCATAATACATTTGACCTACATTGTCAACATGTTAGTGGGGGATAGGAGAGAGAGAGGGCGGAGAGGTTAGGAGAGGAGGGGGGTTTAGCGGTAGAGGGAGGGTGGGTTGTTAGGGGGTTGGGTGAGAGAGAGAGAGAGAGAGGGAGTAGGTTAGGGAGAGGGATGGGGGTTAGGGGAGAGAGTGAGAGGACAGGGGAGGGGGTCTGAGGGTGTTGGGGGAGACAGAGGGGTGGGAGTTGGGGTAGAGAGAGAGAGAGAGAGAGAGAGAGAGAGAGTTGATGGGAAATGGGGAAATTTTGTGGGTGATTAGGGGTAGGGGGAGGGGTGTGGTAAGGGGAGATAAAGTGTTATATATTGGGGTAGGTCTAGTGTCCCTAAAATTCATGAATAACAAAAAATTCATAGGTTAATAAAATACTAAAATTCAAGGACATCGTTAAAAATTCTACACAATCAAACTTGGTTGTATACTGAACCTAAGTGTCGTAAGTTGTTTTCCCTCTATTTTTTTTGTCTGATGAAGATGTTTTACATGATGTTTTTCTATTACCTTGATATGTGTGTACGTTTACTTTTCCTGTCTATTAGGTGTGGACATTTGTTGACACTTATATTATGTTACATTTTACTTGTACTTTACATGTCTTTAAATTTGTTTATGGTTTTATTAATAAGACGTTGAGTTACCTTTGTATGTCAAGGGGTGGAGTGGCGGGGTTCTATCCCTTGAGGGACCACTCAGAAGGGTAAGGATTCCTATTTCTAAGGGGATTACTTATTCTTCATGAACTAATGTAGGCTCATATTTCTCTTGTGCAGGTTATACAACCAGTGAATATTGTCCTATGATTGTAGCAATAAAAAAATCCTACATCTACAACAAACTATATCTACACTACACTATTCATGTGCATAGATGTGTGAAAAGAGTACTAAAGTCCTAGGCCTAAAATATACCTAAATCCTATGGTAATAAGGTTTATGAGATTATAATTTTGCATTTTTATAAACTTAATTGTATAAACTATATGCTAAGGTTTTCAAACCTTAGTTGCATTTTAATATATGCTTTGAACTATACAGTATAATGCGTTTATGTTTATGGCATAATTTATATGCCACTGAAACTTTGTAATATCATGGGAATGGAGGGTTTAAGGTTTAAGCAATGGGGTGTGTGAACTATGGTGCATACAACGTGAAAAAATACTATAGCCGCATCTGGATTTTGATTTATATAATAGTGGTGGATAGGGTGGCGAATTTATTGCACCTTGGGAAGTGTGGGAAGAATGCCACAAGCATTGTGTAGGGTTTGTATGTGGTTCATTTAGTTGTTTTTGTTATGGTGGAGGTGACGGTGGTCTCGTTCTCTTGGTGCAAGCTTTGCTTCTCATGTTGCGTACCAACAAGCTTCCACGCTCTTGGAAAAAGTATGTAGTGGCATTGGTCTGCACTTTGTATTGTTGGTTTGGTTTTTGGCTTAGAATAATGGATAATTCTGATGGAAGTTTTTTGGTCTATGCAAGTAACACAACGTGGATTCTCTGTGTGGTTTAGAAAGTGTCGTAGGTTGCATGTGCAACCAATTTCTGGGTAATCCCTGAATTTGGAAAAGTCCTTACCCTCAGTGTGTGTTTTAGCAGAGGAATTGGGTTGTGGGAAAAACATCGTTGAGTTATTTCATTTGTTGGGTTTTTGATATAAAGCTTGGAATTCGTATGCGACTGTGTATGTGATGTCCCAAATTATGCATTGAGTCACAATGGCCTAATCACATTTTCCATATTCATGAGATTTTGTCAAATTGATGGTAAGGGTCAAATAATTGTCAAGGAGGAAAATTACTAGTTTCCTAGGTTGGGGATGGAAGCTTTGGGATTTCAAATAAGGAGGACAATAAATGATGTTAAGACATTAGAATGGAATAGATATTTAGTAATGGAGCTTATTAAATAAATACAAGAGAAAATTGAAGTGGCAATGGAAATGGAGCATGGAGACACATGGAAACTATGGGGCCCACACAAGCTAGAATTTATGTGCTACATGGCATCCTCCTCTTGAAATTTCGAATCCATGGGAAGCCAAAATGTTCTTGGATGAGTTATAAGGCTAATGCACTTGTCCATAGGCATCATAGGTTGAATTTGGAATGAAATTTAACTTACCTAGGAGAGGAAGAGTCATTTTGGAGCTAGTAAAACACTTGGACTAGATTCCCTAGCTCTATGACAACAATGATTAAAGTGCTATGACACCCGTGACACAAATCAGATATGGACGATGGAATTTGACATATATGATGTGTTAGGATGAAATAGAGCATCCAATAGGGCACTCATGTGATTTGGGGAATCCCAATGGTTTCCTACTCAAATTGAGGGGAGATGGAAGGATAGGAAAGGGAGGACACATGGAAAATATTGAGCCCACACCCAAGTTCGAATTGTCTTGAGTTTGTTGATGGATTGGTAAATTTTGAAGACTAAGGATATTTATAAAATATAGGAATTGACCAAGAGAAGAGCTTTTGTTCATTTGATAAATTGTCATTTGTGAATTGTGAGAGCTAGTGGATGACCAGTTTTCTTGCCTTAGACAATTTTGAGGGTGAAAGATTCCCATCCAAGTTGGTGTTTGGAGAGGCCACTTAGGCCTTTCATGGAGATTTAATGGAGTTTTATTTGCATGTGTAAGCTATAGGGAATCTCATGGTTTCTTCTATTTCATCATTTTCTTTCAACCATTTCCAGTTTTTATTGCATATTCTTGCTCATGGAGGGATTGCGCTTTGGGTGAGATATTGATATCTTTGGGGAAGCTTATAATGCCCCGTTATTTTATTTTCTGATATAAATTATCTGTATTTCAAGTTATAAATACTCTTAGGTAAAAATAATGAAATATTTCATGTAAAAATGTCAATCAATGAAGAAATAGTGCCATTTCCCCACTATCTTGTTGTGAACAAATGTAATGTTGGTGGATTGGATTTGATAAGTAAAATACTAATAGTTTATGGATCAATGGATTGTTATTTTATGTATTTAAATTTTAGAAGACTCTCAGGTTGAAAGACCCAAAATATTTCATATGTAAATGTTAAACAATGAAGAAACAATGACATTTCCCCACTACCTTGTTGTGAACCAATATAATGTTGATAGATTCGAATGGATAAGTAAGAAACTGATGGTATATGGATGCATGGACTATTATTTCTAGATTATATGAGTTTAATATTAATTATATAATAATTTGGAGTTATTTTGTTGAGTTTCATAGCATTTGGAGAAGTTTGCCTATCATTTCCCCAAAGGTTGAAACTAGTATTTTTGCATCTCATTTAAGGGAGTTATAACAGACATTAAAAATTGAATGGTGATCCATATGAGTTAATATTGATGTCTTTTACATGTCCCCTTCTCCCATTCATAAATTCAAGTTGCCTTGAGTGCATTTGGGAAGCCATTTTCAATATTTGTTGTGGGGGAATTAGAACCCCAAATTTGCTAGTAAATACTCCTACTTTTACCAAAATATTAAACAAGTTTGCATAAGTAATTGGAGAGTCATAAATAATCCCTGAACATCATATCCAAGTCTTAATAAAATTCATGCACCTTCTCAGAATATTTGGGAGCATTTGGTTTAGTTTGGAGACCTAGACATCAAAACTAGTCAAAGGTCGAAATTGGGAAAAAAAATGAAAAAATGGTCATTTAATAAATGTTATTAAAAGGGGACATTACAGTGGTATCATAGCATGATATTGGCACCTAATGTGGTATGATATTTATGAGGAAACAAATTTAGGGACCACCATTATATATTTTGAAACCAAAAAGTGCTTTTGTTGAAGAGGAAACTATGACTAGGGATGAAAAGGGAACCTCATATGATGTTGAGGAGCATATAAAAATCATGAGACATATATTTGAAGACATGACCAAGAATATTATGAAAGGATTTGAATTGTTGGCTATACAAAGTTGGAGAAAATATATTGATTCTAAGAAAACCAAGGGGAAAAATGCACCAGCTTGCTTGAAGGAGCAAAAGGAGGAGACCCGTGAACCACCCAGTTATAAAATAGGTGAAGTAGAAGAAGTAGTACATGAAGGAGATAGAAATTCACTCCCAAGTGACTCTAAAAAATATCAATATAAATCACATGAGTATGAAGAATTTTCTATTTAAAATATTGAAGATCATTTTGAAACACATTCTACCATGGAAATGAAACAAAGAGCATCTATTGGATGGGTGTTTGAACTATGAAGGAGTACCTATTGATGGGTTCTCACACCTATATGTTCATGACATAGAGATCACTTTTGAAAGTGTTGCTACAAGACAAAATTCCATTAAACCTTAAAATTAATACCTTGTAGTAGTTGAATAAGAAATAAGATCAACTTCCCCATTACCACTTAAGCTTCATGAAGTTGGTTCAAGAAAGAAGGAAGCAGATGAGGAGGTTCATTTGAAAGAGCCTCATTTTCTTGAAGGGTCCTTAAATATGAATTAAAAGAACATCCAAGATTCCTTTAGCATACTCCATGACACTCAAGTATTAGTGTCAAATCCTTGTTGGAGGGCTACTTCATTGGAGGAAACATCCTTCCTTGAAGACATGGAGAATATTCAAAGAGTAATGTGCCACATCAAAGGTAATTTCATGGTAATTTCATGTCTTTGATTTTTGATAGAAACCATTTGTTTGAGCTTAATGAATTGTTACATGATGCATACTTGAATAATAATTAGGATAATCATAAGCTCAGAATTCAAAATGAGCAACTTCTTTAAAAGTTGCAAGATACTTGTTTTTCCTCATATGTTTCATATTGTCAAATGGTAGATTGTTTGGAGGATTCTCATGACATGGTGGATCATGAGAAATGTGGAAATTTGAATGTTTGAAGATGAGCTTGAAGAGATCAAAACACTTGATGTGGTGGAAGAGGAACTTGAATTGTTTGTCAATAAAGGTTATACAATTTTTAAAGAAGAGCATGAATCCTCTACATTGGAACCAATCTATGACAAAGGTTTCACACTTTTGAAGGAGTTGCATGATACTACCCATATGGATCCTTCCCATGATGAAACTTAAGCACTTTTTGATCATTTGGGTGAGTTATTTCATTCTCCTACATCCTACAATTCCATGTTATGCATCATTAGTCGCAATGAAATATGGGTGAAAGGGCTCTTTTTGATGGGGCCACATGAGGAGTATGGAAATCCTAGATTTAATTTTAATGGTGACATGGTTGGAGCACATTCTTATTCACATTTGCATCAGCACCCTTTTTTACTTTATTATGATGCACATCTACATAGATACACCTATTATGTGCATTTGAGTCACTTGAAGAATCATGGTTTTTCTTGCTCAACACTTGGTTCATTTGTTGTTGGAGGAACTTCATCCAACACCGGGGTGAATGGAATAATGATTGGAGAACAGTTTTTCTTCCAGCCACATAATTTTTTTATATATTTATGATCTTATCATTCATGGATGTATGGGTGAGACTTCTTTGATTCATTTTAAGTCTCCTTGTTTTTTTTTGCTCATTATTTGGTTCATATTTTAGTGGGTATTCTTCATTTATTTCAGGATGAAACAATACATGGATGAATATTTTGACGCATATCACATAATTTTGGAGAAGCATTATAGGACATCGGATCCTCACCTATGTCATTGAAGCATATTTTATTGGTCACTCAAAGCTTGTATGAACTTGAAAAATGGTGGTCTACTTACTTGGAGGTATAAGCACTTTCATGATTTTCTGACGAGGCACCTCCTTGATGTAAATTTTTATTATGTTGTTATGTAATTTGAGTATATATAGTATGTACTCATAATGTTTGGAATAATGCATACAAGAAAATTGGATCCCGTATTCTCTTTCCTAATGGTATGGATTGGAGAGCACTCATAATTGTTGGGGTACAATACAAGCAATGGGACCCTGGGATAGTTGTTGATTTCATTTTTTTTTGGGAAACAAGTAGTATGGGAGATGGATTCCTGAATTAATGAAGTTATTTTAATAATATTAGTGCATCAACAAACAAGGTGGGTTTTCTCTAAAATATTCATGGAATCTCAAAGACTCAAAGTTGGGCAACTCTGTGGCAACTTCAAAGAATCATACAGAAAGTAGGTTCTTCAACACCCATGTTTGAAATTGCTTGAGGACAAGAAATATTGGGGAGGGAGGATTTGTCATTTCCCAAATTTTTCATTGTGTCACAATTTTCTAATCACATTTTCCATATTCATGAGATTTTGTCAAATTGATGCTAAGGGTCATATAATTGCCAAGGAGGAAAATTACTAGTTTCCTAGGTTGGGGGTGGAAGCTTTGGGATTTGGAATAAGGGGGACAATAAATGATGTTCAGACATTAGAATGGAATAAATATTTACTAATCAAGCTTATTAAATAAATACAAGAGAAAATTTAATTGCAAATGGAGCATGGAGACACATGGAAACTATGGGGCTCACACAAGATAGAATTTATGTGCCACATGGCATCCTCCTCTTGTAATTTTGAATCCATTGGAAGACTAAATGTTCTTGGATGAGTTAGAAGGAAAATACACTTGTACATATGCACCATAGGTCGAATTTGGAAGGAAATTCAACTTGCATGGGAGAGGAAGATTCATTTTGGAGCTAGAGAGACACTTGGATTAGATTCCCTAGCTCTATGACAACAATGGTGAATATGCTATGACAGCTATGAAACAAATGAGATCCGAAGGCTGGAATTTGACATATATGACATGTTAGGTAGAAATAGAGCATCCAAGAGGGCGCTGATGTGAGTTGGGGAATATCAATGGGTTCCTACTCAAATTGGGGGAAGATTGAAGGCTAGGAAAGGGAGGACACATGGAAAATATTGGGCCCACACCCAAATTCAAATTTGCTTCAGTTCGTGGATTGATTGGTAACCTTAGAAGTCTAAGGATGTTTATAAAATATAGGAATCAACCAAGAGAATAGATTTTTTTCATTTTGAAAAAATTTCATTTGTGAATTATGAGAGCTAGCGGATGACTAGTTTTCTTGCCTGCTCCAATTTCGAGGGTGAAAGATTCCCATCCAATTTTCTGTTTGGAGAGGAAAATAAGGTATTTCATGGAGAATTAATGGAGTTTTATTTTTAGGTGTAAGCTATAGGGAAGGTTTTGGTTTCTTCTATTGCATCACTTTCTCTCAACCATTTCCAGTTTTTATTGAATATTCTTGCTCATGGAGGGATTGCATTTTGGGTGAGCTATTAATATCTTTGGAGAAGCTTCTAATGCCACGTTATTTTATGTCTTATTTTTAATTATTTGTATTTCAAGTTCATAAAAAAATCAGGTATAAATACTGAAATATTTCATGTAAAAATGTCAATTAATGAAGAAATAGTGCCATTTCCCCACTATCTTGTTGTGAACCAATGTAATGTTGATAGATTCGAATGGATAAGAAAAATAATTATGGTTTATGGATGAATTGGATTTTATTTTTTGTATTTAAAATTTCAGGAGACTCTCAGGCCGAAACATCCAAAAATATCTCATGTGTAAATGTTAAACAATGAAGAAACAGTGCCATTTCCCCACTACCTTGTTGTGAACCAATATAATGTTGATAGATTCTAATGGATGAGTAAAATACTTATGGTTTATGGATGAATGGACTATTATTTATATATTATATGAATTTAATTTTAATTATATAATAATTTGGAGTTATTTTGTTGAGTTTCATAGCATTTGGAGAAGTTTTCTTATCATTTCCTCCAAGGTTGAAACTAGTATTTTTGCATCTGATTTAAGGGAGTTATAGTAGACATTAAAAGTCGAATTGTGATGAATATGAGTTCATATTGATTTCCTTTAAATTTCCCCTTCTTCCATTCAGAAATTGGAGTTGTATTAAATGCATTTGGGAAGCCATTTTTAGTATTCATTGTGGGAAAATTAGAACCCAAAATTTGCAAGTAAAGACTCCTACTTTGACCAAAATATTAAACAAGTTTGTAGAAGTAATTGGAGGGTAATAAATAATCCCTAAACATCATATTCAAGTATTAATAACATTCATACATCTTCTCATCAGGTTTGGGATCATTTGGTTCAATTTGGATACGTAGATATCAAAACTAGTCAAAGGTCAAAATTGGGGAAAAAGTGAAAAATTGGTCATTTAATAAAATTTCTTAAAAAGGGACATTACACTTTAGCCTTTCATCACTTGGCCATATATAAAAATTTAACATTTGGAATAGTATGTATTTTTATTATTATTAAATATTAATGGGAAAATCTGTTTGGTAACAAGCTTGTGTTTCTTTTTGAGATGTGTTTTAAATGATTTTACAGTGCCATTGCTTGCAATGGGACCATGGATGATTCGACTGTGTAATTTATGCTTATGGTAGTAGTGTGCGGTAAAGAACATGGATGCATGAGTTTATTATTAATGTGTCTAGGCTTACTTTGTGACTGTAAGCATGAAGCTTGGCTCGACTCTTAGCGTGGATGCATAGCCTGAGTTTATTTGTAAAAATGTATTTATGGTGTAAATGTTGACTGTGCATGTGATGTAAAGAGAGTAGCTATGCATAGTGTTTTTATTATACATTTGGTTATATTTAAAGTCTTCTCGGGAATCCTAAGAGGCGATACCCTTAATGCACAATTTGTAGTGCATTGTGTTGTTTTTTTGAGGCTACAGGATTCGATTATAGGATGTTAGTTAATTAGACTTGTGGTTTGATATTTTTCGCTTGGGAATTTCACACAATTTTTTTTTGGATGCAATTTATTTATATGGGCATAGGTGTAAGAACATAATTCCTTGTTTGATCATGTGAATTCATAGTTTATTTAATGAGATTCCACTAGCACGATGCATAGGGAATGACTTTGTCTTTATATTTAAAAAAAAATCCCCCCTCTAACTAAGCAGATAGAATCAGGATTCAAGTTTGAAAAACTTGAAAATATGCTGCTGCAATCTATGTGATGTAGCGAAGCAACATACATGATGTTCCATGCATAGGTATCCTGGGGCCTGGCATGTAGACTTCTCCATCTTCTCCCAAAATGATGATGGAAGGAAGGAGGAATGTAACCTTTGCCTCTTTTTAGATGAAGAGGTGTATGATCCACTCTATTCTTCTGAATACAGTGTTACCAATTAGCCCTTTCCATGTAGCATCTTACAGGGAGTTTGTTGCATCTCTCTGAAGGAGGTAAGATTGTATGACATAGTGCAAGGTTCTTTTCCTTCTAAGTGTTAGATGGATTTCTAGTAATCTTTTTAGTTCCCCACTTGGGAGTAGGGACTGGATCTGGACATGAATCACCCCCAATCTCATTCTCATAAACTAATACAGTTGGTTCTGCAATACTAGTGGAAACTGCAAAAGAAGTAGATGGAATCTTTTTACCTTCCCTTACAAGTGGTCATGTAGAGTGCACTGGTTCTGAAAATGGCATTAAGTGTGAGAACTCATATCCCTTGGAGGAATGATTTGGAGCACCCTTCGCTATGATTTTACCAGTAGAGATATATGTGATATTTATCGAGTCATGACCAATATCACTCACTTTGGAGATCTAGTATGAGTCATCTGGTATATAAATAACATATTTGCAACTAAGGAGGGAACATAAAGCACATCTTTTAACTTTTCATGTTCAAGCTTGATAGAACCCTTCCTTTTGGATCGAATTTGAATTTTATTTCCCATGTGAATATTAGGACCATCAAAACAATGCAAGGAAGATAATGATTCTCTGGATGCAACCATATGATTCAAAAGCTCCAGAATCAATGAGGAAGGCATGTGTTGTTGAGCAGCTAGCCTTCAGTGCATGGCATGTCTCTTTGTGTTCTTCAGTTTCTTCTCTATGGTGAGCCTTCCTTGCTCTATAAGGTACAGTAATGTTATGTTTCTTCAGAAGAAGAGCCATCTCATCAATTTTTATTCTCATACAAGAGCTTTATAGATGAAATCCCCTTCCGCAGTAAGAACAAAGGGTCTTTCCTTTTCCATTCTTCTTGCTTCTCTTCAAACCTGAATGCTTATTTGACTTCTCTTTCTCCACATGAGACTCATCCTTTTCCCTTTATAATTGGATACCTTAGGTCCTTCTACAACCAGTGCTTGATCTCTGGAAGATCGAATGATCCCCATTTGGATCAGCTTTTCATGCTCCTGAGTGAGAGATTCAATGAAGGTGTTTAGAGTAGGCATCCTCTAATTTGGAGTAGTGAGCTTCACTGAATGAAATGTTGATACAAAGACTGAGTATTATGCACCAAGTTTTGATAGAATGGAAAGGATGAGTTGATCATCTTCCTTCTCAACCTTGCACAGTTTCAACTGGAATACTAGATGATTGGATTTGGTGAAGAATTCATTTAGTGTTTCGAAATTGGATTGATGAAAATAAATCAACTCATTCTCTAGATGATAGATCCTCAGGTCAAATTCTTGTCAAATAAGGAAGAAAGCTTATCCCAAACCTACTTGGGAGTCTTCAATCCATTTATGTTGAAGATAATATCTCAAGAGATTGAGAGGAACAATGATCCATATTCTTCATCAAGCCTATTCAAGTACTTTTATTTGTCAACATAATGAAGTGGCTTTGCCTCTGTCTCCATTATGAATATGAAGAGTATTTTGGATCATAGCTACATCTCCATTTCCTCCTTCCACTGGTGGTAGTTTAAAGGAGTGAGAAGATCCATTGGAGAGTCCATTTAGAATGCAAGGAATAAGATTGAGTCGTTGTAGCGAATGCAGTGAAGGAGACTGAGCTGCTTGTAGTGAATGCAGTGAAGGAGACTGATAAACATGTAAATCACATAATCAAATAGACAAATTAAGGTCGACAACTAAAACTTTTGAAATTCCCTTCACACCCAGCATTGTTGATCAAGGAATCTTGATCAACAATTCATTAACTTTGGATAGTAAGTGGTAAATTCTTCGCTTCTGGTGCAATACTGGAAGGAGCAATTTTGCTGAATCTTTTTTTTGATCCAGTATGAATTTGTAGTAGGAGAAGTGCTTTGTCCTTCTAAGAATATGACACCACATTAATTTGAACAAATAGATCTATGGATCAACACACAACTCACAGAATAAATCACATAATTTTACTCATAAATTGAAGATTGAAATAGTGCAAAAATGGCTTGCAACTATGAATGCTTTCATTAATCAAAAGTAATTAGATAATTAGTTACAATTAAGTACAATGGATAAATAGACACATGCAATTTGAATCAATGTCAGGAAATTCAAATTTTTTTGACTCTACTTAATTGAATGGTTAACTAACCTTGTCTAAATCATTATCAGAGTTCAAAATCACAACTGAAGTGTCTAATTCAGTGTTAACTAGTCTAATTGACTGAGGTAGGTGAGTAAATGCACCTTAGCCACATGAAACCATGAAAAACTAGCACTAACTGAGTATAACTCTTATAATTATCAACCCATAGTTACCCATATTTGACATTAATTAAATCATTTTTGTCTTATTCCTAGAATCCTAGATTCCCCCTCTATGTTAGTTGACTTCTACATGTTCCTAAAAGTCAATACTTGCTAAACTGGGTCATGGAGAGCTTTGGAATCATCCTGGATCCATATTTAGCATGTCCAATTTATTTTCAATTCCTTAAAGTGCATATCTTGTTTTTCTGAAAGCTTCCTTGCTTTACATCTGATTTAAGGCATAAAGGAAAAGCTAGTCTAGGGGAACTTGCCTTGTTTTTTGACGACATCATCCTCTTCCTTTTATCCATAAAAAATCATGAATTATTTTTCTTTACACCACATATTATCTTTCCTACTTTCTTTATCTAACTCGTGAGGATCTTCATGGATTTGGAAAGTCCTTTTTGCACCTATGGGGGATTTGACTTGTTTTAGTAAGCCTGCTTTTTGACCAATTCGAATAGCAACCTAGTGATTTCAAATATCTTAGGTAATTATATATTTGAGCAGCCTATTACTTCATATGGTTGGCTAATGTACACTTATCGAATATAGGATTAATTTATGCTCCAATTTCAGTCTCCTTTTGTGTGAGTTTTGCATGTTTGATTAGTAATTTTGTGAGTGTAATTGATCTATCTCTTGGGTTCAATTTCCACATGGTATCATATCATTTTTGGATCAATTTCTCTCCTTCCAAATTGTTATTGCATGTTTGACATCACTAACAGGGAGCGCATTTTGTTGACTAAAAGGCATAGGAGATGAGATATGGACCAATCTCAAAGGATCATCTTGACTCCATTCAATTTATTCGAATGGAAAGCTGAGAGGGAGACATTTTTGAGAGCGAAAGGTCTCTACAGGGTTACCATGGCTACTGAGGCAGAGCCCAATGTAGCTACAGATAAAATCAAATGGAACAATAGGAGGGATGAGTTCTATGGTCTTTTGTGTTTGAGTATTTCAAGAGACCTCCTCTTCCATCTTGACTCATTGAAATCTCCTAATGAGGTGTGGGAGAATATTGAATAGATTTTTGGAAAGACATATGAGATGAGAGGACATCAAATCAAGAATGAATTGATCTCCTTGAATCCTAGTAGCTTCGAATCATTGCAACTCTATTTTACCAAGTTTAAGGCCCTTGTTTTGCAGTTAAAACAATGTGGGACTGAAAAGAAGGAGGAGAAACTAGTTTTGACCATTCTCTCAATTAAATCTAATATATACTTGTTTGACAATTAAATCATTGTATAACTTGTTTAAATGAATACTAAGAGAATTTAAACTCTCAATTCCTATCTGGGAAATAATGGCCGAGTTTAAGTTTAAGCAATTAAATCAACCTGTAATATAAAATATATCCACAGAGTTTATATAGAAATAGTTCAGACTAAGTTTCTATAAACAAATGGAAACCTATCTGAAGCTAGCATACAATGTGAATATTTCAAATCAATATTATAAATTGTACTTAGTAAAATCTATAGGAACTTAGAAAAGGTAAAAACCTCATACGTGCAATTTGCAGTTTATTAATGTTTAGAACCATGCACACTCAAAAACAAAGAATTAATAAGAAGTTATACAATTCTGACCTTAGATTTGTCAACTGAATAACTTGGGAACTAGCACGTTCCACCCAACCATGACTTAAAACCATTCCTAGTTTCAATTTGGATCCCCCCTAGCTGCTTCCAACATGTAAGTTGTCTAGAGCTCCTAAAGGTAAGGCTTCACCTATCTGGAATGTCAGGTTCTATACCAGATTGATTTGCTTTTGGGATGCTCTCCAAAATTATTAGGAAAATAGTGATCAGATGGAATAGAATGGAATCCACAAGCCTTTCTTTGGCTTGGTTCTTTATAAACAATCTTTAGGAAAAAGGGCATTTAAAATTCAGTTAGATTGATAATCATTGATTTTCTTGAAATAATCTTTTTAATTGATTTATGTGAAATTTAATATTATTTATTATACTTTAACTTACGAACTCTTTTACTAGTTCCTACTCTCACTCTTTTAGGATTAAATATTTATTTAATTACTTTTAGTAAATAATAACATATAGATTCTTTATTAATTATTATAGTTATTATTATTCCCTTACATTTAATATAGGTACTTACCCTTTAACTTATAACATATGAAACTATTTATAAATACATATATCGTTGTTAACATTTACTTTAGGCATCATATAGCATTATCCCAATCACATGGTACGTTCATTAGCTTATCATCATTTCTTTTATTAAGGCCTTCAGGTAAGGTTGGTAAACTAAGTTAGGCAGCTCTAAACCTCCTTTCATATTGGATTATCTCGTATATTGTGGTAGTTAGTTAGTACTTATGAGAAGTAGAAATTCCAAATTTCATTTAATCTACTTTAAAATAAGTAAGATAAGGTCGATGTTTTTCAGAGTCATTTTTACTCAACACAATTAATTTTCAGTAATACCTAGCATTATTCAGAGTCCACACTCAACGCTAAAAACTATGAGTTACACTTAGTGCAATTCTAGAGCCTCTCACTCAACACTAATGCTAGGATGTACTTGTATAATACACTTAGGGATAAAATGGCCAAGGATCCAATGCTCCAGAGCTTATGCTCAACATCAATTTGGAATGCTTCAAAGCTTATGCCCAACACTTCAAATTATTATATTTTCATGTGCTTCAGAGATTATGCTCAACATAAACATTTCATAACTCATGTGCTCCAGAGCTCACACTTGACACAAACATCAAAACACTCATGTGCTCTAGAGCTTGCGCTCAACACAAACATCAAAACACTCATGTGCTCCAAAGCTCGCGCTCCACACAAGCATCAAATCACTCATGTTCTCTAAAGCTTGCGCTCAACACAAAATCTCATCAATCATGCGCTTTAGGGTCCACACCCAAAAAATACAATCGCATACATGCTAAATAAAAAATATACATTGGATTACACCCAATATATCTAACAAATCATCATACTCATGTGTAGTGGGGTCTTACTCCCAATATACAAAATATAAACATCAAAGCAACATCTTGTGCAATGGGACTTATGCCCATTAGTGTTAGTACAAAATACATGATATTACAGTAGGGGTGGTAGGGTTTTAGGAAATATTAGGGACTTTAGGGAGAAGAGAAGTATTAGGTGGGGTTAGAGAGAGAGAGAGAGAGAGAGAGAGAGAGAGAGAGAGAGATGGGAGAGTGATAAGTTGTACAGGGAGAGGGATTAGGAGAGACAATAGGAGAGAGAGGGGCTTATGGGGAGGAGAAGTACAAGAGAGAGGCATAGAAGGGTGAAGGGCGTGGTTATGGGTTGGGAGAGTAGGAGGGGTGATAGGGAGAGAACATGGGGCTTATGAGTAGTGAGAGTAAGAGAGGGAGAAGGGGTGGGTGTTAGGGGATTGGCAGCATGAGAGATGAGTAAGGCATAGGTGTAGGTATAATAATAGGGGAGAGAGAGAGTGAGAGAGGGGTTAGAAAGGGTTAGGGGAAGAGGTGAGAGAGATATTGAGAGAGGGGTTATTAAGGGTTAGGGGGAAGAGGGGAGAGAGAGAGACAAAGTGGAGGATGATTTTTATAGGTAGTGGGAGGAGTAATAATTTAAGAGAGAGAAGGGGGGTTGTATGGGGTTGTGAGAGAGAGAGAGAGATGTAGGATTTAAGGGTGGGTGGAGGAGTATGAGAGAGAGAGAGAGAGAGAGAATTCGTAATGGGTTTTATGGCCCGAGAAAAATTCACTAAGTATCCCTAAAGGGTTCAAAGACGTGATTTGCAACTCACTCCAATATAATGATCGATTTTTGGATCAACGAATAATTACCTCTATTGGACTCATGAAATTGTATTACATCTAAGTGGGGGGCATTCACCTATATTTCCATGGATCAACGACCATGTTCTATGATGATTTCATAAACTAGGGTTTTTCTTAGTAGGGAACAATGCAATTCTCGCATTGAGTGTTCATCTCTATAAAGGCCTTGGTTGTGAGACTGTGGGTATTGTACCCACATCGTTCATTCCTAAAAAAGCTTATGAGAGCTTATGGAATTGGTTTATGATTCTCAGTGTGTTTTTTATACCTTGAGGAAAAATTCACCAAGTTTCCTTAGAGGGCTCAATGAAGTGACATACACTTTCCATAATTTGATGAATAGGCGTCGGATCGATAGAATCTCGATTCTTTGACTCATACTATATTAAATCTAGGTAGGCCCCTCCTCCATGCTTCCATGAGCCAATGACCAAATTTTATGGTGATTTCATAAACTAGGGTTTTACTAGTAGGGGACAATGCAATTCTCACATTATGAAGTCAATACAATTGATATAGTTCTCAAAATTAAAGATGAAGATTATTAAAAAATTGCATTCAGAACCCGATACGGTATTTATGAGTTTGTAGTTATTCCCTTTGGGATAATGAATGCTACAACAATGTTTATGTGTTTAATGAACAATGTATTAAGTAAATACTTAGATAAATTCGTAGTCGTCTTCGTAGATGACATATTAATTTATTCAAAAACGAAAGAAGAACATGATGAACACTTGCAGATAATACTACAGGCTTTGGGAGAACATAAACTATATGCTAAATTCAACAAATGTGAATTATTTAAAGATAAAATACAATATCTAGGTCACATGATATTCAAGGAAGGAATATTAGTAGACCGAGATAAGATAAAAGCAATAATGGAATGACATGTTCCCAAATATGTATCAGGTGTACGATCATTCATGAAGATTATGGGTTACTACAAGAAATTCATAGAAGGATTATCAAAAATTGAGAATCCCATAACCTCCTTGTAGAAAAAGGGAAAAAATTATATGGCATCTAAAGTGTGAAGAAAGTTTAAATAAATTAAAGGAGTTTTAACTACTGCACCTATATTAAAAATAGAAGATCCAAACAAGGATTTTGTTGTGTGCACTGATGCATACAATGAAGGTTTGGGTGGAATAATATCACAACAAGGCCACGTAATAGCTTATGAATGAAGGAAATTAAAAAAAATGAAAAGAATTATCCCACCTACAATTTAGAGATGGAGGCCATAATTCATGTGCTAAAAATTTGGCGCCATCATCTAATTGGTAAAATATATCTATTAATGTCTGATAACATAAGCTTGAAATATTTGTTTGATCAACAAAATCTGAATGCAAGGAAATCTAAACGGTTATCTTTCCTTAGCGAAAACGATTTTGAGATCAAACACATCAAAGTAAAGGAAAACAAAGTGGTCGATACCTTAAGCAGAAATGCAAGAATGAATTTTATAGCTGCCATTAGCAGTTACAAAATAGAATTAGATGATAAATTGGAAGAAGGGATAAAAATGGACAAGAAATACCAAATTCTAAGAGAAAACGTAAGAGAAAATGAAACTAAAAATGTAAAAATAGATTTCAGTTTAAATGAAAAAGGTGTAATGTTGTATAAAAATAGACTATATGTACCTAACATACAAGAAATTAAATTGTTGATTTTAAATGAAGTACATAAAATTCATTATTCTAGACATCTAGGGTATCAAAAGATGATAACAATGCTAAGAAAATATTATTGCTAGCCTAATATGAAGAATGAAGTTGCTGAATATATATCTATGTGTATAGAATGTTAGCAAGTTAAACATGAGCATTGACAGCCAGCAGGTCTTTTGCAACCATTGCCAACTCCAAATTGGAAATGAGAAATCATTAGTCTTGATTTTATAACTGGATTACCTAAAAATCAGAAGCAAAATGATTCTGTAATGGTAGTTGTAGACAAACTAAGAAAGGAAACACATTTTATACATGTTAAAACTACTTATAAGGATGCTAACATTGCTGTCATCTTTATGAAGGATTTTTTTTGGTTGTACAGAATTTCGAAGGTAATAATTTCTTATAGAGATCCTAATTGTACTGGTATGTAATATCCTAAAATTTTGACCTGACACTTATGGGAATAAGTCCCATTGCATGTGATGTTTATTTGATGTTTTATTTTGTATATTGGGCATAAGACCCCACTGCACATGAGAATGATGATTTGTTTGATATATTCGGCATAATCCAAATGCATATATTTTATGTACATGATTTCATGTGTTGGGTGTTGACCTTGAAGCACATAATTGATGGGATGTTTGTGTTGAGTGCGATCTTTGAGTCACATGAGTATTTGATGTTTTTTTTGAGCGAGAAGCTCTGGAGCACATGCGTATTTGATGTTTGTGTTGAGTGAGTTGCTTTGGAGCACATGATTATTTGATGTTTGTGTTGAGCAAGAAGCTCTGGAGCACATGAGTTATGAAACATTTGTGTTGAGCATAAAGCTCTGAAGCACATCAAAAGATAAGAATTTGAAGTGTTGGGCATAAGCCATGGATAATTCCAAGTTGATATTGAGAATAAGCTCTGGAACATCGGATCCTTAGTCATTATATCCCTAAGTGTATCCTACAAATACATCTTAGCATTAGTGTTGAGCAAGGAGCTCTGGAATTGCACTAATTTGTAACTCCCCGTTTCTTAGCGTTGAGTATGGGATCTGAATAAATGCTAGGAGTTACTGAAAAATTAATATCTTGAGTGAAAATGACCCTCATAAAACATCGATCTCATCTTACTTATTTTTTAAGTGTTTAAATTAAATTTGAAATTTATGTGTCTCATCAAGTATTGAAGAACTACCATGTTATACAAGATAATCCAACATGCAAGGAGGTTTAGAGTGTCCTAACCTAGTTGACCTAACCCCTACCTAAAGGCCTTAATAAAGAAGTGACTATAAGCTAAAAAGAAAAGTATGATGTGATTTGGGATCATGCTATATGTTACCCAAAGTAAAAATGTTAACAATGGTAGGTATATATATATATTTTATATATAATGTGAATAAAAGAGTAAGCATATTTATTAATAATAGTAATTATACATAATAATGAAATGATATATGTATTATTATTTATTATTAATATTAATTAAATATTTAAATACCTAAAAGAGTCAAAATAGGAACTAGTCAAAGTGCTCCTAAGATAAAATAAATAAATAAGAAATTCATCTAAATTAAGTAAAAAATGTAACTTAAAAAAAAATGATTCTTGATTTAACTATCCCTTTTCCTAAATATTTTCTATAAAGACCCAAGCCAAACAGAGGCTTGAGGAGATATTCATTATTTTCCATCTATTCTACTTGATTGTTATTCTCAGGAGAGATCTTGGAGAGCACTTTTTTCCCAAGAGGAAAACAAAATTGCTTTAGAGCCTATTATCCCAGATAGGGAAGCCTTACCTTTGGGATCTCTAAGCTGCTTACATGTTGGAACTATGTTGGGGGGATCCATATTGAAACCACGAATAGTTCAGGGTCATGGATGGGAGGAACATGGTAGTTCCCAAGTCATTCAGTTAATACATATGATGTCAGAATGGTCTATGTTCTTGTTAATACTGTGCGCTTGACGATGCAAGGTTTCCAACCATTAAAATAGCTTCAAATTGCAAGTATGAGATTCTTTATCTTCCTTACAATTCATATTGTTTTCTTATTAAATGAAGGGATTATAATATGGAATTAAAATCTGTAAATTATATGCTTGTTGTAGCTAGGTTTATTTTGTTTATATAACCTTAAAGAAAAGCTAGGTTTCTTTTCTGTACATGTTCATACAAACCCTAGAAGTAGATATTATGCTATAGGAGTGTCTTGTTTACTTAACCATGATTACCTAGTTAGGAAAATATAGATTATATTCCTTAATATTGTTTTTATCCTATCATGTATGTTTTCCTTACATTTCAAAACCCTATTCTTTAATTTTAAACATAACATTGTAAAATATCCATCTAAAACAACCAGATAAAAGCCTTATCAAAATTATTTAAATAAACTAAACTTTAGGTTAAATATCTCACATTCTTGAACAATTCCAAAATTCTAAAACTTAAATTATAAAGTGCTGACATATTTCATATTTTCAACATATAAGATTATTCCATTTACTTTAAATTCATTCTTAAAACATAATTATCAACAATGATTTACAACCTTCAAACTAAACATTAAATTTACGTTAAAATCAAATATATCCTAAACACTGTTCAGAGACTTCAACATAATTAAATACCATTTCTATGATAAAACATAAATGATTATAAGTCTTAATAAAACCCATACAAATTTCCATTATAAAACCCTTTATACAAGAGCCATCCATCGAAACATGTTAAGGTTTGTCCGTAAGAAAAAGTAAAATTACAAATATATCAACTACTATAAAAAAAACAAAGAACCATATATATATATATATTAACCAATGGATTTGCACCTAGGATCGAATCCTATGGAAAGACAACTAAAAACTACCAACATAATTCATTTCAAAACCTAGGATCGAATCCTATAGGTTTAAAAAACTAAAACAAAAATCTAATCCATTTTAAAACCTAGGATCAAATCCTGTAGGCATCGGTTCCCAAGTGAAACCATAAACGCTGTGTTAAACACCAGTCCAAAGTGTTAGGATAGCCCAGGATCAAATCCTATAGGCACACCACATTAAAAACAAAACTACAATGATTACATTCCCATGATCGAATCTTATAGGTATAAATAATAAACAAAAATGTATAAACGTTAAAACATACACAGTGAAGGTTTTTTCACCTTTCGGGATACCCACTAAAGTTTAAATTTAATTCATCCAAATGCATAAAATAGAGCCAGGCTCTACCCATTCATTCCAACTTCATATAAATTAAACTATCATATTTAAAGGCTATGTATCCATCTAAAGGCCGAGCCTAAAACTTCCAGTATCACGACTATAAATAGAAAATAAAACCTTAATACAATTAATTAAACTCTACAATCAACGAAAACACAGTCACGACCTATAATAAACATAGAAACCATATGTGTAGGTATCATGTTCACATAAGGGACAAGCCAAGATCATGGTCATAATAAGAAATCCTAGCCACGATAATAATCCATACATTCAAAAATTATAATGCATAAAAGTAAATTAACACTAGCATGATTTACATAGAGCTACTATAAGAAATGACACTATAATTCCATGCTATTCATATCATTTAAATCCAAACACATAGCTCTTCCATTAAAATGTTAAATGATATATTGAAATGCAATCCAAATTTTATACATAGATCCGAGTCTTCCTCTAGACAAACACAACTTACCCCAAGGTCTTTACATTCGAAACTTCAGGGAAAAAGTTAAATACAACTGCATCCTTTGGATGCCTATTGTTCAAGAATAAACACCCTTATAACCGAGGGTCTAGGGTTACCAACTTACTTCTAAAACTTGCAGACAATCAGCTTTAAAGTACAGAAAGAAAATAGGAAGATATGTTGGACTCACCCAATTAACGATGGCTGATCCAAGCTTTGTCTTCTCTCGCTCTGCTCCTCTCCAAAGCTTTCAGGGATGGACCTCCTTCGCTTGCAAAGAGCCAATTCTCCAAGTACAATCTTATACATGTATATATGACAAGTTAGATGAATAATATATAGAGTTCTTAATCAAAAATATTCATCAAACAATGATACATGAAAGATACTCAACACAAAGTTGGAAGAAGAATTCTCTTTATTAACAATAGTGAATGACATAAGTGTACAACCCAATGCCTGAAACAAGGACTCCTCTATAACCAAAGGATTCTGAGTTCTGCTACTCCAAAGACTTCTGAAGATATACCACTAGCATAACTTTGCTCTCCAAGATTGATTGATTAATGCCCTCCCCAAGGCCTCTATTTATACTTTGGGAAATAGAGTAGTTTCGAACATTGAGGAGGTTGAGACAGTTGAGATAGTTAATGATTAGGGCTCAAAAAATCTCCATTAATCATGTTTTATTATTTTTAATTTCGAATGGATGTGTACGCCAGTATTGATACTGGAAAACCCGCCTATGACACGCAAGTTGCTATAAGGGAAACCCGTGTACATATATGTATGTAGGTTGCAATGGAGATACTCGCATACAGTACATGGAATGCTGTGGAGATAGTCGCTTATGTACGTGAGTTGCTTTGGGGATAGTCACGTACGACAATCAACATATGAAAAGGTAAAATGGAAAGCTGTTTGGATAGTGAATGCATCTCATGTCATGCCCGTCTATAGTGTTTAGGCATCCTTCAATCCATAAGTGTCCTTTTGTGTGCCAACGTATGAAGTGTCAGCAGTCGGACAAAGAAGTGCCATTTGGGTTGATAACATATGCCCCCTAATGTGTGAGGTCAAAGGGAAGTGATGGATGAAATACATTATAATCATTAGCTTTGGAGAACTCAAAAATCCAATGGAGCAAAGGTAGTACCTAAAACAAATACATAATAATGTCATATACAAAGTCATATCTGAGGATGCTATGTTCAATATACTAGAACACTATCTCCTTTACAATGTTTGAGTACATCATATAGTACAGATACAAGATCGCATATATTACAAAGGTGGATCGAAGCCACAATATAGAATCATTAGAGGAAATTTCAACTCAAAATGGGCCTTTTAACTTTTATTCAAATTCCATGTCATCATTTGTTAGCCAGATAAATTGATTTAAATTTGAAATACCATATAGGTCTTAAACACTTTTTTAATATAAATTTGGGGATATGTATCATAAAAAAAACTACTTTTTTTGTTTGTATTTTTGACATATNGCAGAATTTAATTCCGCATCCAACGAGCTCTCCCAATTGAAATTTGAGTAAAAGCACGGGGAGATATGTCAAAAATACAAACAAAAAAGTAGTTTTTTTCTTTTCTTCCTCCAAAATTAATAAATATTANCTTGTTTTTACTCAAATTTCAATTGGGAGAGCTCGTTGGATGTGGAATTAAATTCCGCATCCAACGAGTACCCACTCGGCATACTTTTGATGGACCCCGCTAC
>LPNX010258155.1:34123-62981 GCA_001517045.1 Pseudotsuga menziesii
ATGAGTATTTAAAGATCTGGAAGCTATGTAAATGGATAGAACATAATCTTGCACAACTTAGTCTATAGATAGGGAACTAAGGTATTCATAAACAATCCCAAAGAACCAGTACAATCCAAGCCATGTGAATAAATGTAGGTTGAAGTTGAACATGGAATGGATTCAACAGATTGTCAATCAATAGGTGATAATTGACAACTGAAGCAAGGGAATTCACCAATAATGAAAGTGAATCCTAAGGTATGATCGTCAAAACTCTAGGTCTTCGTCGTAAGGAAGTACTGATGTAGACCCATACTATGATAAGGAAGGTAATAGATCCTCCAATGGATCACAAGAGTGACTAGGAACTAGGTAAAGGAAGGGAGACACAAGTGATAACATATACGACAATGATGGGATCAGGATATAGATCAGACATTGAGTTAAGTCCTTCAACAGTGAGCACAACACAGAGATGACCCAAGGCAACTTTTAAATTTATAGATAGAACAACTAGACTTATCTGTCATGTAAGATACATGATCAGATTCCCCAGGTAGAACTGACAAGAGGAGGAGTAATAAACTCAAAGTAATAGCTAAACTGAAAGTGAACACTTAAACATGGGTATCGAAAAAGACAGAGAGTGCTATGTTCAAGGATGACATGCTACCACTAACTAAAAACCAAGAGAAAAATTCTTCCTTACCTTCCCTGTTAAATTTTAACGAGTCCAGGAAAGTCAACTCGAATCTCTCTTCATTTTTTAACAAGCTTGAAGAGAAGAGGGAATAATGCTTGATAGTGTCACTGATTTGTGGATTTAATCAGCATGAACTAGTACATGCTCAGTTGGTGTTTTCACATTTAGAGAGTCTGAAAACTCCAAACAAGACTCCAGGAGGGTCCTTTTTCATCCAATTTATTCTCTTGAGTCCGAAAAAGTATAAAATATACAATAGAAGAACTCTCTTAAATTCTGTAGAAGAAAAGGTGAACCTTTTTTGTACTTAGTCAGGGAGGTCCAAAAAAGGTTAAATTACCACCTACCCAATGCTCCTTCAAGAGGAGCATATAGCTTGAGCTTTACGAGTGTGAAGAAAAGCAATATCACTCGGAAAGATCCATTTGAGTACAAGAAATGGGGCTTACAACAATAAACCCAATGCCTTGTTCTTTAGTGTTTACTGAGCATGAGAAAGACATAAAATACACTAAAAATATTTTTCATGTTTAGGTCCAGAGCATGAAAAAGAGAAAACTAAGCTCATACCTGGGGTTCCTTTTCTATAAATTTAGTCCCTCAGGTCCGGAAAAGTGATAAACCTATGCCTGAGAATACTCTTCTGAATTTCATAGAAAAGAGATAAATCCTTTCTCGTGTTATTCCACATGGCCCGAGAAAGAGATAACCTACCACCAATGCGGATGCCCATTCACATATTCTTAACGATCTTGAATGGACAATTTAACACGATAGTCAAGTCTATTTTAAGGAGTCATACCTGGGCCTAAAGAAACTCCATAAGGGTGGGGAGCCCTATAAAGGGATAGCTTGTAAAAAGAGACCAAATTGAGGCTCCATTTGCCGTGAAAATTAGCTAACAGGATTCTCCTGTACCTAAGACAGCTGGAACATGAGTATCGGAAGACAACATAGGTTCTAAATGAGGATACTCATGAGAGGAAGGCCCTATCCACGGAAGAACAATGGTAAAGACAAGGAGCTAATGGTTAAAAATACCATAGTATGTGGTTAAAATGTTGATTGCTAAGTTTAAGATGGGATAACTATAGATGCAAAATGCATGTGAAACAACGAAAAACCATCCTATATGAGCAAAAAACACCTTAGAACGATGATAAACCTATTACAAGGCAAAAAGATATGGTATTAGTTTGATAAATTATGAACTATAGGAAAAAACCCACTTTAAGAAATATAATTTCTATAAATAGTTCAAAAACTTAAATAAAACTCACCATTTTGAATTTTAGCCATAAAAGACAAGTTTTCACCTCTACCTTCATTCGATCGGTGTGGACAATCCAGTAGACCAAATCCAATTCCGCAAGTGTCAGGTAAGACTACACCCCAAGCTCTTCAATTTGATCCTAGTAGATTTCAAAATTGGGTCCAAATTTGATATTTTTGAATGCCCTTAAGCAAGGCATGCTGTGTATGGCAATTTGCTATAGTGAAACTCGTGTACACGCGTTTTGTACATGGGTTTCCCTGAAGGACTGTCACGTACAGTATGCGACATGCCTAACTAGACAGTCGTGTACGCTGCGTGAGGGAAAAAAGTAATCGTTTGGTTAAAAATTTTGAATTTTTTCATGAAACTGAAGGTTTGCAATGCTTGTTTTACTTGGTTTGAAGATGGTGCTTGAGTGGAGGGAGCATGAGCATGAATATATGGATCAAGAAGCACTCCAGGATGCCCCCAATGTGAATGTTTTACATTCAAGTGGATAGTTAAAGTTCTTTTGTACATCACCTATGTGGGCCAATGTACGCCTGCTAGAGTTCATGATAAACTACTGGGATCATGATTTAGGCATGTTTGACCTTCAAGGTGAGTCCTTGGAGATTACTTCATAGGATATATATTTCATTATCGGTCTGTCACAACGAGGAGCTCCAGTCAACTTGGAGGGCACCGGCAAAGGCGGTGACCCTCTGAGTGTCCAAAACTACATTGACATATACTACACATTAGGCACCCAAAAGAGAGGGATTTGCATCCCTATTGTACACATACATGATCTTCCTCTGCAGGTATTGACAAGTACCATAGTGAGGGTTGTGGGATCATCTTCTCTTCATCTCGCTACATGGAACCAAATGAGGTTGGAAGTGGATTGCATGCACGGGGCCTTATATGATTAGTGCTCGGGAGTTATCCCGATTTTGAGAAAGAAACTCTCTGACTGCAAGAGAGGAAGGAGGAAGAAATTTGGATATTCTAGCATACTAGTAGCCTTCTTTGAGAGAGAGTGCCAGGATTGAGCCCTGCAGTACCCCTACCAATTTGTTCTCCTCGTCAGCCTAGGATGAGTAGATGGGGAGATATCTTCCTCCACCAGGGAGGAGGTGGCTTAGTGCAGAGTGTATATGACAATGACTTCTACTTTTGGTGGGAGTAGCAGTTTCCAGCACCGGAGTAGTTTCCATATGCTGGGATGGATTTTCATGGTGATCCAGACATTGTCCTCCCTCCAGAAGGATAATGGGGAGAGCTAGGTAATTTTTTATTTTCAATTTTTTAAAATTTTTATGAATTTTAAAATATAGAGATATATACATATGTATAAAAGTTCTAATCCTATAAACATGTCAAAATGTAGATATTGGACCAGTCCACCCTAAAAGGTATCCATGCATGTATGTGCATCCTTCCTTAGGAGAAGACCAGGGGCTGATTAGGGTTCTGGAGAGGAAGCTAGCCAGGCTTACCCAGAGAGTACCCACCTTGCGGATAGAGCACATCCCAACCATCATGCAAGAGTTTGTGGTTGGAGTTCCACCTATTTGGATATGCCTTTTGAGGCAAGTAGCGAGAGCAGTTTTAGTATACATAGATTCTATTGAGGTTGCTGAAGCCGAATAGGCTGAATAAGCCAGAGTACAGGGAGACCGGGGGGAGCAAGGTGGTCCAAGTGACCAGGGTGGTCCAGCTTAGATCTAGGGCATTTGATGGAATCTGATCCATATTTTGTATATTATATAGTTATGATCGGATATGAGGATTAGAGACTCGACCTATTTATGGACATATATTCACACACACACACACACACACACACACACACATATATATATACGTATATATATATTTTGTCAGTTTATTTACAGATGTTTTTTATGTGTATGCTATATATTTTTATGAAAAATGTGTTAAATGTCAATCCAAGATGTAATTAGTGTATGCATCAGTTAATGAATTCTGATTTGTTGGAATATTATTGAATATAATAAATTCAAAATTTCTTTCCAATAACCTAACTTGCATAAACTGACGCAATAGAATAGGGTTCCACACCTGATAAGCTCGATTGAGCTGGGAAACCACTAGTTGAGAGTCCAATTGGACTTCCACCTGAGTGATACCACATGACAAATAATTGCATAGAAGATCAATTATAGCCCTATACTTAGTGACATTATTAGAAGTAGAACCTAAGCAAGCACCTCCTAAGGAAACTAATTGTCCTGAGAGAGAATAAATGACCCATGCTACTGAAGCTAGATTACAAGTGTGGTGACTGGTGCCATTAGTGAAACCTATGTACCTCTCGGAAGACATCTGAAAGAACCAGCAGATGCTATAAAAAACACAAATCGACGAACTAGTGTACATAAAAAATACATACAATAAAATACAAGAAAAAGCGCTAATCCTAAGCATAGTACTTTTTTAAGTAGAGCCCATTTCTAGGCTCAGGTAGCTTCTTCCCATCAAAATCAATTAATTCATATGTGCCCTTCTTTAAGACCTTCGACACAACATAAGACCCTAACCACATGGCCTTGAATTTTCCTGCCCCTAGGGGTTCTTTGTCTTTGTCCTAGAGAAAAAAAAGTTCCCCATCAGAGAAAATCCAAGGCTTGACCGACTTATCATATTGGCTTTTGACCCTATTTTTGTGAGCTTGATTTGCTGTCACCACATCTCTACACTACTCATCAATATTTTCTAAGTGTACTAGACGTTCTTCAAGCTCTGTCGTATCAGGTAACACATTCAACCGAGGTAACGACTTCCACTCCATGAACGAGTTGGAATGGAGAGAAACCTGTAGCAATTTTTACATTACTTCGGTACGCCCAAAGTGCGGGGTATAGCATGATATGCCAGTTAGAACAGGCTACCTCAATAGTACATTTGAGGATAATATTCAAAGTTTTATTAACATCCTCAACCTGACCATTTGCTTGAGGATAATACGAAGATGAATGTTCTTTTCTGAATCCAAGTATAGTGGTTAGTTTTGTCATCATGATATTCTGAAAATGACTGCCATGGTCAGTGACAATCACCTTGGGTATACCAAACCATGCTATAATATGATTTAACACGAAGAAAACTGTGGTTTCCTCATCGACTTTAAAGGTGGGAATTACCTCTTCCCAGTTCGTAAAATAGTCCACAACGACAATATTATATTTGTGCCCACCAGCCGAGGCTGGGTTGCATGTCATCTAATCAATCCCCCACTTCATGAAGGGGCCCACCAAGACAACGATAAATAATGGAGTGGGATGTGACCGCATTTTTCTGGTGTAAAGCTGACAAGGATGACAGTGCTTCATGGCTTCCACACAATCTTTAAAGATCGTGGGCCAGAAATAACTGGCACGTAGTATATTTTGGGCCATTTCTAACCCAGATAAATGACTCCCACACGCTCCACTATGGGAATCATTCAGGACAATCGTTGCTTCCTCATGGGTAAGACATAGACGCAAAATGGAACCTACCCCTCTATGATATAAAGTATCTCCTATGATGAGGTAGTTCTTGGAATGAAAATCGTAATTTGCATCGTTCCTCCAGCGAGGAAGCTGTAGGATATTTCAAATTCTAGAGATACATCAGTATATCTCTGTACCAGGGATCAGAGGTGGATATCAAGAAGATATGCTCATCTGGGAATGAGTCTTCTTCAATGACTACATCTTCTTTAGTTGGAAATTCTGCTATAAGCTCAGCAAAAAATAAGGATTTTTTAGACTTAGAGGACTGGAAATCCAAGTCAAACTCTTGGAGAATGACTATCCATTTGTTGAATTTTCCTCCAACAATCCATTGGGATGAAACATATTGAAAGTGATTAACATCTTCCACTACTGTTGTAGTCCTCAGTAAAATGTAGTGATGTAACCTCTGAACAACATAGACATCTACTAAGGCCAATTTCTCGATGTGGGGGTACCTGAGTTCAGGTCCGGCTAAAGCACGGCTAAGATAGTAAATGACATGCTCCTGGAGCTTATCATCTTCCTGGACCAGGACTACCCCAATGGTCGACTCGGACACAACCAGATACAATATAAAATCCCTAGAGTAATTTAGCGAATGCAGTAAAGGTGTCAACAACAAAGCTTTTTTCAATGCCTCGAAAGCAAGTTGTGCAATTTCATCCCATACAAATGGGGTGTCCTATTTTAACAGGTGCATGAAACCCTTGGTAATCTTGGCATAGTTAACAATGAAACGTCGGATAAATTTGGACTTTCCCTGTAGGCTCTAAAGTTTCCTGATAGAATGAGGAGGAGCCAGATTTACAATGGCCTCTACTTTTAATGGATCCACCTGATTGCCTCTAGTAGAGACAATGAATCCGAGCAATCTCCCTGACTTGACATAGAACACACACTTGTGGGGATTCAAGCAGATCTTATAGTGTCTGCATCACTCAAATATAAACCTTAGGTGATCTGGATGGTCAATCCTCTTACGAGAATGTGCATGCAGATCATCAAGGTAAGGTTTGACAATGGATTTGATATCATGGAAGGAAAAGTTTATTTCCTGCTGAAAGGCTAACCCCCCATTTTTCAATCCAAAGGGCATTTTTTTGTACGTGAAGGTACCCCAAGGACAAATGAAAGCAGTTTTATGTTGGTCTTCCAGTTTTATTTGAATTTGATTGTATCCGGAGAAACCATCCATAAATGAGAACACTTCACTTCCCACGCAAGCATCTATAATTTGGTCAATAAATGGCATGGGATATTTGTCCTTAGGATAGGCTTTATTCAAATATCTGAATTCAGTATAGACGCGTATGGTCCCTTGCTTCTTATCAACAGGAACTGGGTTAGACACCCATTATGTCAGAGCCATAGGATAAATAAAACTAGCTTTCAACAGTTTTTCAACTTCATCCTTCACAGCCGCCACTTTACGTGGGTTAATAGGTCTTAACTTTTGTCAAATAGGTTTAACATTAGGGTATGGTCGGATCTCATGGTCAACTATCGATGGATTAATGCTTGGCATCTCGTCATATAACCAGGCAAAAACGTCGCGAAACTCCTTGAACAAGGACGTATAGATTGCAATATCCTCAGGAGAGCAGTTTGCACCGATATGTATATTTTCCACGACATCAGGAATTACAGAGATGTTGATAGGGATAGTAGTGAAAATATTTTCCATATTCCCCTCAGCAAACATTCCTTCCCTTGGTAAGGGATTGATGGGTGTATCAACATCATTTTTCAGTCTCGTATGAAAATCTTGATTCTCTATCCTGCTTAGCTCCAGAAGAAAATATGATCGATGATGAAGATATTCATAGATCTTATCACGTCCGCACATGCCTTCCAGAATGGCTTCATCAGAAGGTAAAACCATATCTAAACAATCCGTAGAATGCAAAGAGTTTTCTTCCCAAGCAGGAAAATAGACTTCTTCCAGATCCTCTGAGACTATGAGAGGGTATGGAATGGGATCAACAATGGTTTGAGTGATAGCTTGATAAGACACTTCCACTGCCGATAAGGGCACTTCCAGTTATGGGGGGAAGGGATAACCCAAGGATCAGTCCTATCAACAACCGTGGCTATGGACATCCCCACACTAGTAGAACCTATATAGTTAATCGGGACTAGAAGATCAAATGTGCCCATCAGTGATGCATACATTCCATCCCCCAAGCTCTTTGCAGCAGGTTTGACCTGATCAGCCAATGGCACAACAGACTCATTAGACTCCATTCAGCCTTTTCGAGTAAAATCGAGTTGGTCATCAGTAACCAACTTTCCTTTGTGTGGAAATACTACCACCCAAAAGACGGCCGATGCAATAGCAAACATGGCATAATTCCAACTTATTCCCAAAAGCAAACTATAGCCGAAAGTTGCATCAATCACTTCCACCTCAACAGACACCACTTTCCTTGCCAGCTTAATTTCAAAAGCCGGTAGGATACCATGCAGAAGGAATGACCTTCCTTCGAAAGCAGTAAGCAGAATGTTTGACGAGACCAACTCTGGGGATCTGAGAACTTTCCAACGTGAAAAGGACATAACGCGTGTAGAAGCACCCTCATCAACAACTACCCTTCCAATGGTCTTTCCACCATGGTTGACATCTATTGATAAGGCTACATGGTAAGGTAGGTGAATTTTAACATCATACAAGTGAAATTTTTCCATGAGACTCAATGAGTCCATGCTGCCTAAGGATGCTAAGAGGGAATCCCATTGGGCGGGACAGCTCTGTAACACCTCTAAAGCTTAAGGGGTTTGGGATCAGTCTTCAACCACGGAGTAGTTTGAAGCAGCCCTAGCATTAGGGTTATGTAAGGTCTTTATAAAGACACCTTTCGGTATCTTAGGCATAGTTTCAGTAGGCTTCTCGATCATGAGAGGGTTATAAGTTTCACCTATAGACTTACCCTTCTCAGAAGTCTCTTTTTCATATTTTTTATTCCTAGTTTGTAGAAAAGTCGAAGATCAAACCATGTTGATATAATTGGGGTCAGGGGCATTCAAAGTTCCCCCTGCTACATTAGAAGCTGAAGCAAATTTTTACCCTTGGGGAAAAGGATCCTTTAGGATAGCTAGTTGTTGAGATTTTAGCAGCTTCTGGGCTTGTTCCATAAGGGGACAAAGGTGAGTGAGGTGATCCTCATGGCACAACTTACACAGGTATTTCACCTTTTTCTTTTCTTTCTTGCCCCAATTAACACTATTTGCGAGTTTCTGTTTGTTTTGATTTCCCTCCCCTTTCTTTCCTCTCTTCTTCTTCCCACCGGGCTGCTGATTTCCATTCTAAGAGATCTGTGCAAAAAAAATTTCATTTTGGGGTGAGGGGGCAGCCTTTGCTGCCTCTGCCGTAGAATGTTTGAAGGACAGCTGATGGAGCTGCTTGGCCAAGGATTCTATAGTGGGAGAGTTTACGGACCCAACCACACCATCAGCATGGGGTCCAGGCTTAGGTTTCTCTACATCATGGGTAGGCCTCGGTGCCTCAGGGATAATCTCATACACAATCCCAGATTGTGAATAAATCTAATCCAATTGCTGGGCCCTGAGGATGGCTTCTTCCTCATTCGTCACTCCTGAAGTGGATACGTCCTTAGATATGTAAGGAAACAGGGATTTAAGGAACCACTCTTGTAAAAACTCAGGAGGAATAGTGTCTTTAATAAAACTCTTTCACCTCCTCCACTCTTGGATGTGATCCGAGATGTGGGTATCCTTGTTCTACCTGAACGTAGATAACAAGTCCATTCTGAAGTCATATCGGACTGAAAGCTGTGGCTAAGGAATGCACTAGCCAAGTCCCAAAAATTACTTAACGCATCAGAAGGAAAATCAATGTACCATTTTGTTGCAGTACTCATTAAGGTTCTTTGGAACAGCCTCAACCTAACTGAATCTTCAGTTAGTGAATTAGAAGAACACCATAAATGAAAAGTGGCGGCATGAGCCCCAGGATCTTCACCAACTTTGCCCTCGAAATTTGGGATGTCCAATGGCAATTTGGTGGGAACAGGTGGCCATGAGGGGTCATGCCTCGCTAGGTTGTTCATCAATTTAGATAAATCTAGCAAGTTTAATGTTGCCAGGAACGAAAGCTTAGGTCGAACCGGAGCACTAAAAGTGCCAGTCTGGGGATTAGAGGGACTTGCCCCCAAATTCCCATATGTAAAGGTGGGGTTTCCCCCTGCTACCGGTTGCAAAGTGGATGGATTAATTTGAAATGGATTCCATCCGTAATCCACATGACTGTGAGTGGGAGGTGCAATATAAGAGGTTTGGGCCATCCCAGTCAAAACCAGGGTTTGAAAAATAGGAGTAGGTATCCCTCCTCTAAACAATGAAATGGGAGAGCTCATGAATGGGGCCTACACCAGAGTTTGAAAACCTTTCCCATAAGAGGTAGTGTTTCCAAATTTCATTCCTACATAAGAACGTGACAGGCTTATGTATGGAGTGGATGGGGGAATATGCCTCCCATTCCAAGGAAATCCTTTGACAAAAGTCGAGGATCCTACTAGACCACTGTGGGCAGTGTGTACAAAGGAGGAAGGAACAGTAGGTATACTAGGAATCCCAGCAACCATGCCACCAGAAGCACCTGCTAGGCTTGTGGGAACTAGCGATTGAACCACTCAACTCGCTGGACTTAGGGGCATAGTAGGTATACTAGATCTAGGGGCACTTACCGGGGGAGGTAGTACCCCTTCAGCCTGAGTGGCTAGATTGAAACAAACGAGCTTTCTCCTACAGTAGACATAATCCTACCCACAGGGACACCTAAAATAGGCAAATCAAAAGGCCTAATCTGGACGATCATAGGATTGTTTAAGTCAGTGAAGGGTGTATTAAAATTCCTTACAAACTCGTCAGCCTGCAAGTCTTCTATCTCAACTATATTAAAATCAAAATTGCTAGCCCTAAGTTCTAGTTCACCTAGAACTTCACTTACTCCTATCGGTTCAAATGAGCCGTCCGTGTCCAATATCCACCTTTGAGGTGGAGGTGGAGGTTCCAATGTGATGAGAGGAGGAAGGTTTTGCAACCTTCGTGACCTTCTTATAGGTTGGTCCTCCACGATTGTAAATTTGACAATTCAAACCTTAAGGTCGGCTAAACATAGACAAACCACAAAGAAATCACTACGAAAATTCCTAAAGTCTCAACAGTCAGCAAGGGTAAAAGATATGCTTTCCCAAAGAAAGCTGAAGAATAGTTACTTGGCATCCTTGAATAGGTTCTTAGGCACAAGCAGAGGAATCACGCACCGCCCTCCTACACTTTCAACAAGGGTTACCTTCCAAGCCTATCCAAGGTGAATTAGAAATAGCCTTCCGGTTTACCTCGGTATGAACCCTAGATGTCAAGAGACTAAAGGCTACCTTAACTATACCAACAGTCTAGGGGGGCAGTCCAAGCTTGACTCATATGCATGGGCAGGGTAGCTGAGCCTGAAACTCTATCTAAGATAGAATCCCCAGATGCGTAAAATTCCTAATTTACATTTTAAGAAGGAATCAAAGGGTTATCTCCTTAGTCCAATGCCTCCACACAGCCTCGTGCTTGACTCCCGTTTGAGAGGAGCTTCCTAGATACTATTGACAAAGAGAAGGATTTACCTATCGATAGTCCCACTATGTCTGAATTTTAAAACTTATGGGAAGCTTACACTTCGTATCACACAAGTCTAGCATAAGCTAGTAGGTGTATGGCCCTAAAAAATAAAAATTACTGATAAATTTTAATTATTGCGTTCATTTTAAGGGCTATGTTTTACTCAAAAGGAAGTGGAGTGAAGGACTATGATGTTTTTTGACTCGATAAGAAATATAAAAAGCAAAAGTGTATGTTTCCAAAGAAAATTATCACTACTAAAAAAACAAGCTTCTTTTCTTCTTTTTGTAAATATAAATTGATGAAAATGCAACTATAAAGAGAACACTAAGACTATATTTTTTGTAGTTTTTTGAGATTATATTTTAAAAACTGAAAATAAAACTACTCTATGCAAAATCAAATGAAAAAGCTTCTTAAATTTTTTCTTTTCACTTTTTAAAATGCTCAAAGACTACTATGCAACTAAATGCACAAAAATTTGAGTATGCGTGAATTAAACTAATTATATAAAGTAAGCAAAGTGAAGTAAACAGATTAATAATACCAAGAGATCAACCACCTAAGGAAGACTTGGAACCCTAGCTTAGGTAGACACAATGAAAGAAAATCACTGAGATCACACAAAGGCAAGTGGCAAACCAAATACTATCCGAAAATAGAATGGGATATAAAGTTCCTAGAACCCTGATCACTGATTCAAACAACCAACACTTGAACCTATAACCCAAACAGGCAAATCCACTTCAAGTTGCAAACAGAAAGACAATCCAAACAATAAGAACTCAAGGGATTCACAAGAAAGCAGAAGGTGTGGCTAACAAGGTCATCAAACTCATAGTGCAATGCTTATAAGGAAGACCAACCAGCAAACAAAATTTAAAGAGGGACAGGGAGAAGCAAACCCTAATCCAAAAATTTGAATACTCAGACTTGTATGCGACTGTGTACAAGGGCAACCTGCATACTCTACGTGACTGTCCTATGGAGAAACCCACATATGCAAGTCTCTATACGTGACTGTATGCAAGAGAAACCCACGTACAGGTACAAAATTTTCTAATAAAAAGAAAAAATTTCAAGGTCTTCAAACACTACTCTAAGCATGAACCAAGACAGGACACCACACACACAGTCAAGGGAAAGACTGGGTAACGGTAAACATAAATAACCCACAGCAGTCTGGGCTCCCCAGCGGAGTCACTAGTTCTGTTGTTCAGGAATAAACACCCTTGTAACTGAGGGTTTGGGGTTACTAACTGACTTCTAAAACTTGCATACAATCAGCTTTAAAGTACAAAAATGAAATAGGAATATATGTTGGACTCACCTGATTAACGACGGTTGATCCAAGCTTTGTCTTCTCCCGCTCTACTCCTCTCCAAAGCTTTCAGGGATGGACCTCCTTCACCTTCATAGAGCCAATTCTCCAAGTACAATCTTATACATGTATATATGACAAGCTAGATGAACAATATATAGAGTGCTTAATCAAAAATATTCATCAAACAATGATACATGAAAGAGACTCAACACCAAGTTGGAAGAAGAATTCTCTTTATTAACAATAGTGAATGAGATAAGTGTACAACGCAACGCCTGAAACAAGGACTCCTTTGCAACCAAAGGATTCTGAGTTCTGCTACTCCAAATAATTCTAAAGATATACCACCAGCATAACTTTTCTCTCCAAGATTGATTGATTAATGCCCTCCCCAAGGCCTCTATTTATACTTTGGGAAGTAGAGTAGTTTCGAACGTTGAGGAGGTTGAGATAGTTGAGATAGTTAATGATTAGGGCTCAACAAATCTCCATTAATAGTTTTTTATTATTTTTAATCTCGAATGGATGTGTACGCAAGTATTGATACTGACAACCCGCGTATGACACACGAGTTGCTATAAGGGAAACCCACATACAGATCTGTACGGGGGTTACAATGGAGATACTCACGTACAGTACGCGGAATGCTGTGGATATAGTCACGTATGTAGACGAGTTGCTGTGGGGATAGTCACGTACAACAATCAACATAAAAAAGGTAAAATGGCAAGCTGGTTGGATTATGAATGCATCTCATGTCATTCCCATCTATAGTGTTTAGGCAACCTTCAATCCATAAGTGTCCTTTTGTGTGCCAACATATGAAGTGTCGGCACTCGAATGGAGAAGTGCCATTTAGGTTGATAACAATGCCTAAACCATCAAAAGAACCCAAACAAACTATCAAACCATTAACCAAATTCACATAGTGATAAACCCTCCCAAACCAGAGTTCAATACTTTGTCAAGCATACATGCATAGGTAAGGTCCTTTGCATTTCTCAGGGCTTACCCGCTTAAAAGGTTGCACAGACCATCCAAAGAGCCATCATAAATCCACGTTTTGAATAACCCCTCTCACCTATCAACCAAACACGCAGAGCTATGAGGAGTATGATAAACCTCAACAAAAGGAAACAAACAAAACATTGTTGCAAAAACACAATTAAGAGCATACTTGGAGGTGAATGGGGAGACTGTTTCTCCACATAGCATAACACCTGAGAGCCCAAAACCACATAGAGAACCAGAGTAACAAAGCAAAATGAATTAAAAAAATGACTAGACCAGCATATGAGGCTCATTTCCCATGCTTTCCCAACAACATTAAAGGCGCCACTCTGTCCTCCACTACTCACGAAATCGAAACACACAGTTCCATAGTCAAGCTCATTATGAATTCACATAGTTCACCACCCTAGAATTAAACCCTTAACTAAACCCTCCATTACAATGTTAAGCAATAGTTTTATGGCATATGAAATATGCATTAAATAGTCTAAGTATATCCCATAGTTTTTCCAAGGACTTATTATAAAGTTTTCCATCGCATATGGATCATGCCTTCCACCCTAGGCTTATTACTATAAATAGTTACATTATACAAACTGAATATCAAAGTGGATAAGGTTGCATCACCTTAAACATAATAATAATCATGACCTTAAATATTTAAACCATACACTTTCAACTTTGCATAAACATGGAACTTAGGCACAACTAGGTCAAGACTTTAGTCCTCTTATCTCCAGTTATTAATAGGATATTGTAGCATAGTTATCATGCTGTAAGATGTTATTACTTTCCATGGTCGTAGATAGAATTCACTAGAAAAGTAACTTGCTCAAAAGTGGAAGTTTGCATTAGTTCACAAATAACTAAGTAAGGCCCATAAATGTAGAAGGAATCTCTTTACCTCTCCGAGTGGTCCCTCAAGGGATAAAACCATGCCACTCTACCACTTGGCAGTTAATGGAAATTCAGATCCTTTAATAAATAAAACTATAAATGAAGTACAAGACGTATAAATAAGAAGTAAGACGTAATTGAACCATCATGTACAATGTACAATTTCAATTGAACCAGAAATTGTTCCCAGACTACAAGAGAACAAGCCAACATAATCTCAAGAGTTTCAATAAAACAAAATAGGGTTTTTAAGGTTTTTTGGTTGAGAAGTTTGATGACAAGAGGGAATGCATTCATAAATCCAAATAAACACTAAATCATAAGCATAGAAAAACTGAGATGTATAACATAATAACCACTATCCAACAGAAAACAACACTGAGGTTCATCCACAGATGGTAAGCACTCCAAGTATAAAAAATTTAAACCAGTAATGAAATTACCAACTGAGAAGCTAAAACAAGCTATAAATGAAGCCAGAGAACAAACTGAAGGGTAAATAGAGCATATATTTCATAATCAATCTTTCAAATACACATAAGAGTCATTTACTTAGCTTATGGACAAGTCTGAAGACCTCCTCTTGCCATCCAAACAATCGAACCGTCAGTCCTCTTTGTGACATACATTAATACTATCCTTCAAAATTGGTTAAGGACCAAACCCTAACTGCTTTTTAGCCTACTCATCAAAATAGTTTTATCTAAATAATAATTACAAAAATGAAATATCCTTCAAAACATAACTAATAACTAATTGTGTTAACAAGATTTACAGATCTTTAGCTGCTTCAGCTAACAAGGCTATCCCTTCTAGGGCTTGGGCCTTTCTTCTAGCCTTCAGTTGATCTTATTCCATATATGCCATCTTTCTAGTGAGTTCTTCATTTTGTTGCTGTATATCCTTGATGGTTTGTTTCAACATTGTAAATTGACTTTCTGTATTCCTCTTCCTTTTCAATGCCTATTTTGAAACTACAATCAACTCTTGATAGTGGCTATTCACCTCATCCACATCCTCTCTGAGTCTTATATTTTCCATGACCAAGCCATCATTTGTCTCCTGCATATATTCCACCTGATATTTATACAGTTTTACAGTTCTCTATAAATTCTCTTTTTCTGAATCAAAGGCTTTATTTCCTCTTGTGGTTTGCGTGTCATTTGGAAGCCATGGAATGTTTAATCTCTTATAAATTTCTTCATCTTCTAGCAACAGTTCTATAGGAGTTTCAGGAAAACTTAGGTTTTCTTCAATCTCAGCTTCATAGGGAACATTTTCCTCAACTATCACCTTGTTTTCTGAGTGAGAAGCCTTTATCTCACCTTCTTGCTGCTCCTGCAACACTTGACTTCGTATCTCTAGAATTAAATCAGATAATTTAGTCTTAGTAAGGAAAAAATCTCTTTTCGATTCCATTGGCCTTTTACCTTTACTATCACCCTTATCAACATTCAATTTTTCATTAGATGAGGAATCATCTATCACTATTACTCTTTCTTTGTTCAATTTAGATTTCAACAATTTCTTCATATTCAGCCTAAGCTTGTTTCTAGGTCTAGTCTTTGGTCTCCACACAGGAGCAAGTTCTCGTAACATTTTGAAAGTTTTTCCCTTGATGGGTAACTGAGGAAATTCAATAACTTTTAGTTTCTTTCTCTTTGGTACTACTACTTCATGATCCTGGCTATTAAATTCCTTTTTAGTACAAACCCTAGTTTCATCAATAACAGGGACTTTATCATCCTCAAACAGGTATTTCTGATCTTCAGACAGAACTGTGATTGGAATTTGTCTTTGGAGTTCAATATCTTCTTTCTCATCTGAAATTTTCTCTGCAGGTACAATCTTTTCATCAACAATTGTCTGTGCTGGTACATCATTCTAAACAGGCTCAGTCTCCTTATTATCAAACTGCAAATCTTTGCTCTCAATGTCATTAAGATGCTGTTTAGACTCAAAATCTTCATTTGCAGGATTTGAAACTTACTCCAATTTAATCCTATCTTCATATTTAACCTTTATCTTCTGTCTAAGCTTTTTGATCAAGGTTTGTCCTTTATCAGCTTGTTTCCTATGAGACTGTCCTTCTTGACCATTTTGAAACCCTGACCAGAAAAGGAAATATTCCCAAGTTTTTCCCCTACTATGCAAAACTGTGTTTATAATGAGTTTGGTAAGTCCATGGTGGAAAATGGACTATCTAGTATGATTTTGGTGCTCCTTAATTCTGCAAGACATCTTCTGCAGGCTCTTTTGAAAGAAGAAGGGCAGGTTCATCTTAGACTCATTACTGAGGTGTTGAAGAAATGTGAAGTGGTATTTAAAAATGAAGGCATATCTTCCTTCACATGTAATATAACTTTGTAACACTTTAATAGGTTCTATCCATTCAGGCCTAAAGTTATGAATGGGTACACCTTTACCCCAATCTGCAATTACACCAGGCAGTAAATACTTTTGTGCATTGAAGGTGAATGGCACCTTCTTAAACCATAATTCTCCCTCATTCTTAATTCCTGTTTCCTCAGCTACCAACTCCTTGGTCAATTTGAATTGAAAATTATCAAAAGACATAGTGTCTTTGTGATAGCACTAAGCAAAGTTATGGGAGACCTCTGCATGGTATCCATCAATCTTCTTGAAAAATGTCAACCATCATGCATTTGCAAATAACTCTGCACATTCTAGAAATTTATCTATCCAACTGAAATCAGTGGGCTCAACTCTATTAGTTTTTCCACTTTTCTTCATTTTCACTATGGTTTACAGCACCTGTTAATTATCTCACAGTCTATTTATCTTAAAATCATCATAGTCTGCCCTATCACACAGTTCAGGAAATCTTTTGTGCCAAATTGCAACAATTTGACCTAATCACAAAATTCAGGGACCTCCAATAGTTTTTCTCTGCAGTTTACTAGTTTAAACGATGAATAATTGGATATATTTGTTAATATTTCATCATTCATAGTCTATTGAGTCAGCAAATTCATATCCTTCCTTCGAATTTTGACATTTTGAATTTGATTAGAAAACCCCAAATTAAACAAACCCTATCAAATTCCACGCGGGGTACCTACTCAGAAACTCGATACAAGTGCTGGAATGTGATCTCTTCAAGGGTTAGGTGTTGAATTTCATGTTCCAACTGTCTCTAGCTATCCATATCACTTCAAACTGTTGCTCCTGGAAAGCCCTAATTCTTCATTTAGTTGTAAAAACTCTGATTTCTCAGCAGTATGTTCTTATAACGACCTTCAATACCGTCATATCCTTCATATTAAGAACATATTTCCAAAAGCTCTGCCTCTTTCAACTCGCTTTCATCATTCACCATGAACTGCATGCAATTGCCACGATCTCCCTCATATGATGACCATACACATGTTTCAATGATAAACCTTGCAAGACACATATCAAATGTAACAAATGATGCGATTAACACCTCAGGGACAAGACACCCAAAAAAATCGAACTGAAAAATAATGATTTTGGCACTCGTGACTTTCTTGTAGAACTCTAGTGTATTAATTTCACTCTTGCGCTACAAGAAAATACAAACACATAATTTCACATCATTAAGTCACTAATAAGGTTTAAGACTGGGTTTATATGCTTAATCTCAACCTTAGTGTCATTTATGAAACCATTTAATCCACATATACCTTGTAGAACCCTTCAAGAATGAACTCTAAGCAAAATTTATAAAAGCAGGCTTAAAAATAAGAAAAACCAAAATGATGAAAACTAAAAGCTTAAACTCAAAATTAACCTTTATAAACAAAAATTCCTAGAAGCAAAAATACTAGCAAGGTTCAAAAATATAAACCAAAAGCATAAAACTAAGGAAGACAAAATCATGACCTAATAGTAACTACTAGTAGAGTAATCATACAAAAGAATCCAAGTAACATAACCATATCATAATTACATAGGAAAATACATAAAAAGGGAAAGACAGCTTGCGACAATTAGATCTAGTAAACAACGATAGATACATTCCACAAAATCTAAATAATGTCTATGAAAGGTAGCATTTAACCAGCCTACAATTTTTTTTTTCAAATTTTGAGGACATTACAAGAAATATCATAGCCTAGATTCAACACTAAGAGACCTAATGGGCATGCAAAACATTCGTTGCAGAAAATAAATTATGTATTTGAAATTTTGTTAACTAATAGAAAATTTCTTGTTATTAAAATTTTTATATTGGAGGATTCAAAGAACATTTTAGATCATGAACATAGAAGAAGACAACAACTGAAAAGGAAAACTAAATACCCCCACACAGGAAGAATAAATGGTGGTTAAATTAAATTCAGATATACTAAAAACCATACAAAGTCTACAAGAAGACTTGCATAGTTTTTGGGATGATAATATAAATGAAAGAAAAGAGCAGGAAGCATTAATGGGGCTTTACTGTAGAGCATGATAGGAGGAATCTCGCATGGAAAACCCACTCATTCAACCAACAAGTTGAAGAAAGAGTTTTATCATAAACGGGCCAGCAACCCAAAGGAAGAAGGAAAAGAAGAACACACCCCTAAACCTATAGAAAGATATTAACATAGTGTTTCTAGTGATAAATCCCTTTCTCCTTGAAGAAATAAATGGAGGAATGATCACACCCTCCAAGGAAAGTTCATAAATATAAGAGACCCAACCTATGAAGAGGAGATGAACACCAGAGAAAAATTTGAAGAATGGCTTCTCAGTATGAGCAAATGCTTCTGAGTGCACAGCTACTCGAGTGATATGAAAGCATGTCTAGCCATCTCTAATTTAAATGTAAAGGTAGCTATATGGTGGAGAGACCTAAAGAATATGAAGAAAGAGAAGGTAAAAGAAATACAATGGAATAACTTTCAGAGAATTTTTCAAGAGAAATACATGTCTAGAAGATTCTTCGACAGGAAAGTGAAATAATTTGACAAGTTAAGAATGGGTTTCATGACCATGGATTCTTTCATCAACAGATTTTTGGATCTGTTACACTACATACCTTATATAAAGGACAAGAAAGTGAAAATACAACAGTTTCTAGGATGTCTCCCTCCCTATTTTTGAGAGAGAATTGAATTTGACATGCCTAAGAATTTAGACACTACCCTACAGAAAGATATGCTTTTCTATGAGAATGGATAGCCGAGGAAGGAAAACATCAAAAGAAGTAGAGACAGGTTTACGACATTCTCAGACAACCCAAACCAGGTTTCAACCCACCACCTTACAAAAAATAGAACAACATTTTTCCAGCCAATAAGAACTTCAACAAGACAGGTACAAAGCCATATGTTCCAACACCAAATGATAACAGACCGACATTAAATGGGGGAGCCAATGTTTACCCACTGCAAATCAAATGTCGGAAATGATAAGGGGCTCATTATGCTCAAGATTGTAAGAAGAATACCAATCCGGTCTTGCACAATTTACAGGAATAACCAATGATAAAGGACATAGCTGGAACATCGAGTATTTATGTAGCTTTGGATGGCCAATAGGAATACCATTAGGATAGTATGGTTGAAATAGAAGGTAAGGCTTCCAACACTTCTATTTTAATATTGATTGACCCCGATGCTGGCCGAAGTTATGTATCACCTAAAATTGTTGATTTGTATAAACTAGACAAAGTTAAACATGAGAAACCCTCGCTAGTGCAATTAGCCACGGATATGAAATGAAAGGTTTCTAAAATAGTTAGAGATTGTGAGGTAAACCTGAATGGTTTCCCTGCTATGATAAATCTGAATATTTTGCTCTTAGGATCGTATGATGTACTTATTGACATAGACTGGTTGGAACAACACCGTGTCATGCTCAATTTTCTACACAAGTCAATCGTGTGTACACATATCCAAGGGAATCAGGTAAAGATTCAAGGAATACCTAAGAAGGTTTCCGTAAGGAAAATATCTTCCTTACATGAAAAGAAGTGCATTAGGAAAGGATACAAATTGTTTGCAGTAAACATCCAGGATGTAGAAGCTGAAAGAGAGAATCTCATAGAGGACTTTCTAGTTCTCATAGAATTTATGGATGTATTTCCTAAGGAAATACTAGGATTACCACTAAAATGAGACTTAGATTTTTCCATAGAACACACACCAAGATAAGTTTCGACTTCAAAATCCCTTATATTTTCCTAACCTAGTTGACTAAGCTACTTGCATGTTGGAACCAACTCCACTTGTAACTTATATGCTTACTTGCATGTCTGTAACATAAGCAACAAGCTCCACTAGAAAATAAAGTATGATCCAGATATTTAACTAAAATCCTGAATTTTGACCTAACACTTATGGAAATAATCCCCATTGCTTATGATGTTTCTTTGATGTTTTATTTGGTATATTGGGCCTGAGAACCCACTACACATGAACATGATGATTTGTTTGATATATTCGGTGTAAGCCACTTGCATATGTTATATATATATGATTTCATGTGTTTGGCATGGACCCCGAAGCACATAATTGATGAGATGTTTTGTGTTGAGCGAGGAGCTCTAGAGCACATGAGTATTTGATGTTTGTGTTGAGTGAGAAGCTGTGGAGAACATGAGTATTTATATTTGTGTTGAGAGAGAAGCTCTAGAACACATGAGTTATGAAAAAATTGTGTTGACCATGAACCTCTAAAGAACATGAAAAGATAAGAATTAAAAGTGTTGGGCATAATCCCTAGAGCCTTCCAAGTTGATGTTGAGACTAAGGTCTAGAGCATCATATCCTTGGCCATTGTATCCCTAGGTGTATCCTACAAGTACATCCTAGAATTAATGTTGAGTGAGAAGTTCTGGAATTGCACTAATTCTGTAACTCCATGTTTCTTAGCATTAAGTATGGGATCTCGATAAACGCTAAGAGTTACAAAAATTAATATGTTGATTGAAAATGAATCCAATAAAACATTGATCTCATATCATATTACTTATTAAAACACCTACACGAGTCAAAATAGGAACTAGCCAAAAGTTTCTAAGTTAAATTTAAATGAATACTAAAATTACCTAAATTAAATAAAAAGGGTTATTTCAAGAAACCAAATGATTCTTGATTTAACTTCCCCTTTTCTGAAAAGTATGTATATAAAAACCCAAGCCAAAGAGAGGCTTAGGGGATATGAGATATTGGATTATTGCATAATTTTACATTATTATATTCAAGAGAGTTCTTGGAGAACATTTTTCCTAAGAGGAAAAATGTAAGTGATACAGAACCTAATATCCCAGGAAGGGAAGCCTTACCTTAGGAGCTCTAAGCTACTTGCATGTTGGAACCAGCTCAGGAGGATCCAGATTGAAACCGTGAACGGTTCCGGGTCATGGTTGGGAGGAACATGGTAGTTCCCAAGTTATTCAGTTATCGGAACGGAGGTCATATCTATTTATAAACTTGTTAATGCTGGGTATTTGAGTGTGCAAGATTTTCAACCATTAAAATAGATTCGACTTGGCAGGTATGAGGTTCTTGATTTTTCCCTTGCAATTTACAAATGCTTTCCTATTAAATGGGGAGATTAAATTTTGAATGGGAATTAGTAGGTTATTTTATACATTATTCTTCCATCACTTACATGTTAAATTCAGTTTTCCCTAATAGATGTATTTGTTATAATAGAGGCTAGATTATTATTTTAAGTTACATTTTCATGTTTACTTTTAAAGTTCAAACACAATGGTAAACATCAGATTTTAGGTAAATAGATTTTGTTAACCCCAACGGATGAAACAATCAACCAAGGAACTACTTAAAACCCAACTCTATATCATTTTCTCTGCTTGCATATTTCATATTTCCAGCGGGCTTGTGTTATTGTTAACCATCAAAATGAGTACTTACAAATGTAGCATAAATTATAGGCATAAAAGTATAACTTAAATATCATTTTTGAAGCTTTATATATTATAACAAAAACATAAAATAAACAAAGTTAACCTATTTTAAAACCTGCCATTTAAACATAAACAAACCCCATAGAATATTAACAACTTTATAAATTTACCTACATAGTATGCCAATCATCGAGACCTGTCACGGTTCCATATAAGAATCAAACCTAAAAATATTACGAAATTATTACTGAATGTCGTATCCATTTAAAAGGATTCAGGATCAAATCCTGTCGGCACTTCTGCCAGAACAAAACCCACACATACAAACATAAACCACAAACCCACGCAACCCATAATAAAATCATGTGGGCTCATGTCTTAAAACAGAGGTTACACCAAACCATGCCAGGAACTAAATCCTGTAGGATTTGATTTGCAAAAATAAAAACACTGTAAAGCTTTACAATTTTCCACTTATGTAAAAAGTAAAATACATTAACAAAAACAAAATACATTGATGATTAACCATCAAAACTTTACACAGGATACGCATTTCACATAAGGGTCGAAATCGTAGCTAGCAAGCTTGAACCCAAAACCCAGTTTTAAGATGTAATCAAAGTCATTGGTCTATCAATGTTCCACATTAATTTAAACAAAATATACTCACTGCATTTCATTATCAAGGTTCATGGCCGAGAGGTAAGAACCCCATTAAAATAATCCATGTAAAAACTCTACTATCAACGTTATCACAACCATGGCATCATCATTTTCACAACAGTAAGCCATGCTTACGACCATCTCCATACTAAATCATAGGAAAGTAAATTACATCATGAATTACCATTAAATAACATTTCTAGTATGAAATACACAGTCACGAATCAACAAGGGTATCATTTCAATCAATGGAACTGTCGTAATTTAAACTCATCATTTAAAATCAAAACACGAAACTTCCAATAACACACCTAAACCAATGTTTAAGTCATAAAATATCGAAACGATTATAGACATGGCTGAAGTCCCACATTTCAAATAATATTTATGTACACATCCCTGGATTCTTATTAAACGAAAGAAGTTCCATACAGTTGAAAACTCGCTGTCAATTTATTCACCCCATCTATCTTTAGATCACATAGCTTAAAATATCTACTAAAACTTCTATACATGGAGATATCAATTCAAGCTATTTTTTAAAGGGCTTACCCATGAAGGGTATCGTAGACAACCTAGTAGACACCAAGACCCGCGAATGGAAGCCCTGTCACATGAAAAAATGAATTAGGGGCCTGTCAGAAGTATGCTAAGCCTCCACTTGAAAACAACAAAGTTATAACATTAAAAACCCAAGTGGAGAACATACCTTCCAAAGCGCAGGGTGAGCCAGTCCTCCACGGTGTGACAAAACCAGAGATCCGAATAGAGTAATACCCCACAATAGTGGAAAATGGTTTTCCCATCCACGAAAAACAAAGAACATGGTTTGATTTCCCCCATCCTAAGGATCTTTTATTCTACCACCTTGTCCACCACCAACATCGTGATTTTTACCCTCAGACCTATAGTATAAAACCCACAAATGCGATTTTGTATTGAAACCACCATCAATATCATCGTTGAAATAGTTAAGCCATGGTTTCATGGCATATAGAATATGCCATGAATGGCTCTTCATACATATCATGTTGCATATAAAATTTAATACAATATGGTTAAGTCTTATGAGTTAAGACTCTAACATTTAGGCATAAAAATATTCCAAAACATATGTTATAAATACTAAGAATAGGAATAAAATTTATCAAGTCCTAAGCCACAATAATAATGTTTAACCAGACAGATGCAGGTCTGATAAACCCCAACTCTGCGTAACCATTAACATGATCGGTAGCAGTAGGAATAGTTGGGCTAGGACTTTAGTGCTGTCATATTTGAAAGGAAAATAATAGTATAGCATAGATAGAATGTCAAAGTTTAGTTGTCATTGCAAGTTTTCACCATCTAATGAACCTACACAAAGGAAGGAGAAGTTTGCATTAGTTCAATATGAACTAAGTAAATCTCGTAACATCAAGTAGAACCAGTTACATATCTAAGTGGTCCCATAAGGGATACAAATCTTGCCACTCCACCCCTTTTACAATTAAAGACAAGTTAGGAATTCAATAATTAAATCCATAAACAGTGAACGGAACAAATATCCATGAAGTAGTGACATAACTACACAAATACATGTTAAGTAGTAAAACGCTAAAAGAGTAATAATTTAAACTAGTGCAGGTAAATTAAACATAGTGCATAATTACATCAACAATTACATAGTAAAAAACATATAGAAATTGTAAGGACATGTTACGACACTTCGATGAAGAAAACGAAGATCTTCATTTTCCACAGAAGATGAATTAATATCTAGAATAGGTAGTATTTAAGTAGCCTACAATTTTTTTTTCAAGTTTTAGGAACATTACATGTGGTATAAGAGCCCAATTTCAACACTAAGATACCTAATAGGTGTGTAAAATATTCATTCTAGAAAATATAGTATCTTTTTAGATTTTGTTAAATAACAAAAAAATTTCCTGTTATTAAAAATTTGTATTTACAGGATTCAAAGAACAGTTCAGGTCATGAATACAGAAGAATCCAACAATCGGCAAGGAAAGTTGAATACCCCCACATGGGAAGAAGAATTGGTGGTTGAATTAAATTTGGATATATTGAAAACCATACAAATTCTTCAAGCAAACTTATAGAGTTCAAGGATGATAATATGAATGAAAGAAAATTACATCAAGCAATTAATGGATCTTTTCTACGGAACATGGAAGGAGGAAGCCCGTTGGGAAAACCCACTCATTCAACCAACATGTTCAAGAAAGAGTTTTGTCATAAAAAGGCCAGCATATCGAGAGAATAAGGAAAAGAGGAACAAACCCCTAAAACTACAGAAATAGATTATCACATTCCTTCTAGTGATAATTCCCTTTCTCCTTGCAAAAAGAAAAAAATAAATGATGACAATCTCCACAGATAGGTCAGAAATATAAAATCCCAAACCTATGAAGGAGAGATGAACACAGGGGAGAAAGCTAAAGAATGGCTTCTAGGTGTGATCAAATATTTTTGAGTACATAACTACTCTAGCAAGATGAAATCCCATCTATCCATCTATAATTTAATTGGAAAAGCAGCTAGATGGTGGAGAGACCTAAAGCATACCAAAAAAAATGAAGGAAGAGAAGTACGATGGAGTAATTTTTGCAACATTTTTCACGAGAAATACAGGTTGGAAAGGTTCTTCAACGGAAAGGTCAAATAATTTCACAAATTAAGGATGGGTTCCATGACTATGGATGGTTTCATTAACATATTACATTATGTGGCTTACATAAAGGACGAGAAAGTGAAAATATAACATTTTTTAAGATGTATTCCTCCCAAATTTCTGGAGAGGATTGAATTTGACATGTCTAAAACATTGGACACCATGCTAAAATAATTTGGGTTATAAAATCCCCTCAGTATAAGACCAGAAAACGAAAAAGCGTAACTAAAAAGAATTGTAAGTGCACACTCTAGCCTCATAAAAATTAAAGATGAAATTTAATAAGGCTAGGAGATAGAAAGCGCGTGCAACTAAAACGATGATGGGGACAAAATCCACTAGGGGGAGAGGTCAAAGGTTAGTGAAACCTTGATATTTTAGCTTTCGATGGCTGGGAGTCAACTTGGTACAATGGGGTATTCAAAAGAAGGTGAGTTGCATTTCTCAATACTAGGTATTGAGAATGCAGTCAGCGCATGCGAAGAACAAAAGGTTTGATATTTTTGTATGAACAATAAGCAAGTTTCTTTGATTGTTTTGAACATCTTAAAGAAAGTTTTACTATCATAACAAAATAATTAGGTAATGACCCATTAATCCTAGGATTCCCTTTCTACAAGGAAAAGGTTTTATAAAATAATCTATCCTACACACACACGTATATGACCTATGAAATACATATAAATGTTAAGCAGAATCAAAACACTTTTAAGGATAGATACAGATTTCGAAGTGTTGTTGTTTAAGGGAAGGGCTTAAATGGTGAACTAAGGGTTTGAGTGTATCACCAAGTGTTACTTAGAGGATATCAAATCTTTAGTGGCTCGATACTTTTAATTAGGTGTCTTCTTCTTGAACAAAACGATGAGCCTTTTTGGGCTCATTCTTGGTGTTATTGTGTGTTACAAAAAGGTGGAGCCACATGGCTTATAGTTACCATTATGTAACCACTAGTTCAGTTAATATTTCGAGGAGGGTCGCTGCCACCTCAACAACCACAAAACACCATGTGTATCCACATTAAGTTGTGGACCTTCTTTTTTAAAGTTTCTTTTACAATTGGTTGGGGGAATATACAAGGAAAGGAATAGTAAGAAGAAAAGAGAAAAGTGATTTATTCGTTCATAGGAGATCGAAATGTAGTGCTTGGGGGCACTATACTCAGGTGGTGTGGAATATTTTTTCATGAGGCTTGGTTGCGCTAAACACCAATGCAACAGTAGTTGGATTTTCGTGATCTACAACCATGATCCTCCTGCTAATGTAGTTGGGCGAACCCCATATGGAAGATATGCCAGTAAGTAAATAAATGGTGTTATCGATGGGATTCCTTGGTTTGTTTGAATTATGAACATTCTCATGGTTGTAATTTAGAAACAATAGAAATTGTTTCCATTTAGTTTTCTATAGAAAAGAGAAATTATATATCGTTGAATCTGCTGAGTTTGCGATTTTGCCCAAGATTTAGATAGAGATCTGAGTTGCATTGTTACAATTCAGATATTTGTCGAGTTTGAGATTTTTCCCAAGATTTAAATAGAGATATGAGTTTGCATTATTACGATTCATATTTTTTTCTAGTTTTGCGATTTTTCCCAAGATCCAAAAAAAATATGTGTTTTCATTGCCATGATTGAATTATGGTCTGTACAAACTATCGTTTCGAAATACCTCCGATTTTATCAATCTGGATGTTGCGATAATTTTCGATCTGGATTGTATTTTTTGTAGTGATTCAAAGGTTGTGGGTTTAACCCCGTAAACATATCAAATATTTGCGGCCAGTTCTCTTTTACTAACTTTCTCTGTTTTTCCTCTTAAATAGAACCAATCAACCATACAACATAAAGGGTAAAAACAAAAAATCTTACGGGAGAGTTCCATATGTGGAAGTTAGCCATTCATGTATAATGAGAAAGTGCAACATGCTTTTTAAATATATGAAAATTAAATCATTTCGGGTTAAATAATAAAAGATTATAATTAAGAACATCTATTGGTGATACTAGTCCATAATTTAAGGAAATACATCATTTTGCTAATATGGACCTCGTGAATGAAAATATGAATTAATGTACAAAACATTACGTTGATGGAACCAAAATACAGTTATTTGAAATAAGGAAAGAGAATACCTTTTTTTCTCTTAGTGTGAAAACCAATCGCTATTGCATTGTAATATCCCTCTTGAATACCCTATATATTTTGAATTTATGAATGGATATTGTACTCAGTTTTCTCGGGAGGAGCTCAAGGCCAAGGCCCTACCAGTAAAACATTATAATCAATACAATCTAAGTTCCTAATGGACATAGCGTGACGATGGAAAACTAAACCCACTAGGGCTAAAAGCGAATGGTTAGGGATCCATAGTGTAATATCCCCTAGTACGTTCTTGAAAGAAGGAAAAAGCAGAAGTAAAAAAAAAATGTAAGTATATGATGCCACGGGGCTGAAAAATGTGTGCGACTAAAACAAATGATTGTGGACGAATTTCACTAAACGAAAGGTTGAGGCCTAACAAATCCTTGGGAAAACCCATTAATTAGGACGGACTACCATCAAGAAGCGTTCAGTATTAAAAAGAAAATTGAACGGTTTACTATTTCAAACTGGAGTAGGGCCACAATGAAAAGAAGAACCAGTTAATAATAACTTATGTGCATGAAGCAAGATATTAACAACGGTTAAAGAACACAATTGTCAACCCGATGTAGTATGCCTAATAATCTCTTGCCCTAATAACTTATATTCTATAGATGCATAGAATATTTCCTTTATATCAAAGATTGTGGGATAAAATGGAAAGTAGTTTGAAAGAGTCAGATTAATATATTTGAGGACTTATAGATGGGTAAGTAAAAGAGGGACTCCTATACTTAATTCCCCTCCCATAAAGGAATAATATCTTTCCATGTAATAACATATGTCAATTAATAATCAATCACACCCTCATTCAAAGGAGGAACTCCTTGACAGATAAGGAAGTCATAACTATTTGTAGTTATTAAATTACCCTTAAAAATATATATTTAAGGATGAAATATCTTGTGGATAAGGGAAAGTATTAGCATTGTATGTTAAAATCATATACATTCCTTAATATCCAAAAGAGAAAAATAATAAAATAAACATTACCTCCTATTTTAAAAAGAAAATAGGAGGGACAAAGATTGTGGGTCGAGCACATGCCTACATGTCCTTTTCTTCACAAAGGTTGAACGGTTTAAAGGGAAGTAGAAAATAAATTAAAACAAGTGGAATAAGCAACAAAGTTGCTTAGTACCTGCCTCCTAAGAAGAGATTGAAAATATATAGCAATAGGATAATTTTGCTATAAAAATA
>LPNX010258197.1:0-27500 GCA_001517045.1 Pseudotsuga menziesii
ATGATGAAGGTGATGATGATGGTGATGATGATGACAATGACGACAAAAACAATAATGTTGTTGTTGATGATGATGATGATGGAAATGATGGCAATGGTGATCATGATGATGATGACGATGGTGATGATGAAGGTGATGATGGTGAAGATGATGATGATGAAGATGGACATGATGAAGATGATAATGATGATCATGGCGATGTTGATGATGATAATGATGGTGATGGTGATGTTGATGATGAGCAAGGTGATGATGATGACGAGGAGGATGATGATGATGATGACAACGATGGTGATGAGGACGATGTTCATGATGATGATGACAACGATGGTGATGAGGACGATGTTCATGATGATGATGACGACGATGGTGATGATGATGTTCATGATGTTGATGGTGATGATGATGATCATGTTGTTGATGATGATGATGGTGATGATGAAGCTGATGATGACGATGAGGATGAGGAAGATGATAATGATGATGAGGATAATGATGATGGCGATGGTGATGATGATGATGAGGAAGGTGATGATGATGATGATGAATTATTTCACTACAAAAGGGATTTATTATTTGTGTATCATATAAAGCACCTATGGGAGCATCAGATGTCGCCATTGAAGGAGCTAAGGTTGCCACTATTGGCATGATACTGGAGACATGATGCATTGGAAAATTGTAGCAGGTCATTAGGGCTATGGAAGAGGTTGCAGTAGGTCACTAGTGGAAATCCCTAGGCATCGTTATGTACCAGATCCCTCTCTCCATCACCAATCAGTGTACAATTAGTAACTAGTTTAATACTAATACTTCTAGTAGTAATAGTATACACACACATTCTATATCATTTGTGTGATACCATTTGATGTATTATAGAATAATGAACCTAGAAACCTTATGTTATATGTGGAGTGTACACCAACTTGAAGAATAGAAGCATTATGTCAAAATTATGTTGGCACTATTTTTTTGGTTCCCAATATCGCGCACGCGCTTTATATGTACATAACGCGCACGCGTTTTATTGTTATATAACGCGCACACGTTTTATTCTTATATAACGCGCACGCGTTTTATAGTGTTAATTCGCGCGCGCTTTTTGTGAAATTCAAATTTTTATTCCCTCCAAATGATAAGGCCAAGCCTCCACCCATGCTTTCGTGGAATTCCTATGCCTATGTGTCTGCTTTGTACTTTGCTTCGGATTCAACATGCCTGTGCCTTGGAGTATGATAAACCATGGCAAATTCAGCATTATATCCATATTTTCAACATGCTCATGTTTAACGATTCGTCTGATTGTGCTGCAAACCTCCATTTTTTATGAGATTTTAGAAACAGATATGGTTTTTTTTGCAGATTCTAAATATGTAAATTTTAACAAGAATACATAATTTTTTCTATTTTTTTCTTATTTATCTTCTGTCATCACTCCTCAACTCAAAAAACACACTGGTAGTGTTTCTTCTATAACTTTTTCAATTCTTGATCACTTCAAACAAAAATTGTATTGTGCACAAGTAGACACTAACCTCTACGTTCTATCAAAACTCCATTTCATGATTTTTGCATTAAGACCTTTAAAGGCTGCACCCACAAAACACGTACCATTTTCGAGGTTTTCTCACTTAGACAATTATAAAAATATTATAAAATTACTAATTTAATTTTCGAAAAATAATGTCGCACTAGTTCTATGGGTTCTCTACATGGATGTCAATTTGTGTAGCTTGATTCGATCATTTAGGCCCTCAAAGGTTGCACCCACAAAAACATATACCTTATAATTTCCGTGAAAAATAAAAAGTGCCTGTTAGGAAAAATGAAATTTGACATAGCTATGCAAATTTTCGATACATAAAAGTTATATATTCGGAAAGGTGATTCAAATTCCTACATTTCATGTTTTTTACTCAATGCAAGATATTTTGCATAAGTATCTCAAAAAATCCAAGTAAGTTGAGGGATGCCTGATTTTTCAGGTTTCTATTGCATCTAACGCGCCAAAAAGGTCCATCATCTTCTTGCACTCACCCACAAGTGAGCCAAAGTGAAAGCACATAAATATATAATGTACATTAAAAAAATCCATTTGATCCTAGTTTAAGCACAAATTGGTTAGGAGGAAAGTTTATTTACACTTGGAGGGTTCATTGAAAGAAAGTATAATGTCTATATAAAATTTGGGTACTCCTTAGCAGTGGGCACCCCAACATGCAATTAAGGAAAAAATTTACTTTTCTTTTTCAACCATGATAATGAGAAAAGTATAAAAAAACTCAAGTTGAAGGCCTAGAGAAACTGGTTTTGTCACGCAACATATTACTGGGAAAAAACAATCTCCTTTTTGAAATGAAAGATCTAGATTTTTTAAAGTAAAATACATGGTGAGAACTATCTTTTTTATACATAGTGAGAATTGTTAATTAATACCTTCTTTTTTATACATAGTGAGAATTGTTAATTAATACCTTCTCATTCAAACACAATCTCAATTCTACACTTAATTGTCACCATTAATCAATATCTACTTTTTTTAGTAGTAGGTTTTTAATTCTCTTAATGGTAATAAGCACAATTAACCAAATTGATGTCATCTCACATAATGCAACAAATTCTCATTAACTATATATGATGGGAAGTTTACCACTATTGCGTGATAAAGTTGTTGATATGACAAACATATTTTTCTATGGATAGTTTGGTTGGGTTGGTGATCTTTCACTTCTAGCTTTGTGTCCTCTATTTTATTCGTTCACTTTTTTGTATTATGAGACTATTCTCTTCATGTGTCCATATATTTTTTGTTATTCACTCTATGTATCAATGGTCTATATTGGTCCTATATTATCCCTATAAAGTTGATTTAATGTTGGTCTAGACCTATGTTTGTGAGGCATTTAGGCTGTGATTTCACTGCCTATCTTGTGAAACCTTACGATGTAATTATATATATTATTTTAAAATATTATTAATATTTTAAAATTCAATTTAAACAATTATTTATTAAAATTTATAATAATAAAAAATTTTATTTCAATAATAATTAATTAAAAATAATAAAATTAAAAATTAAAAATTATAGTGAGATTTTAAAAATTACGATCAAATCAAAAACCAAATTTTAAAATTATATTTAAATTATAAAATTCATTATTTTGCATAGGTGCAATAATTCCATGAAAATGAAATTAAACTTGACGAATAAATTCTACAGCGCAAGGTCAGTACTCGGCTGCGTGCTCGTGAGCTGTATGTCTATCCGTGGGTTCAATCATCACCCCGTCTATAAAAAGTCCATATTTCCATAGCCCGCTTTCAAAGTCTTCCATACAAAATTCTACATGAGGAGATGAATTATCATAACCTCCATCTCCTTTCAATGTGAATTTCCCTACAACAAGGTGCAGCCATCCATTATCATCATAACGATCCGCATCTTCCTCTCCCAGCCATCCATAGTCATGAATATCTTCATATCTCAGCGTTAAGTCCCGGGTCCTTTCAAGCACTTGTCCGTCTGGTGTTGTAACTGAAAACTTAACTGGCGCTTCTTCCCAGCCCCAGGGGCTTTCTCCAAATTTAAGGATAAACACCACTCTGTACTCGATATTCGCAGACAATAGCCTGCAATCGATTCGACCTCGGACTTCCAACGAGCAAACCCTAATTAACTCCGCAAGCTCGTTGAATCTGAAACCATAATACATAACAATTACAACGGTAACAAACCCAATGAAGGCAGCGCATGAAGAGCTCTTTCAATGCTTTGAAAGTTAAACAAATAAAATAAGGAAAAGTAAATCAAACCTGGAGTCCTCTCGAGAAACCCAACACCAATAACGATCGTCGTCACCCCAAGTGATAGTTAAATCTCTTGCAGATAACATGTAACCCACTTTCGCTGTGGATTGCTCCAGCCAAAACATCTGTTGTACAATTAGAATATGAATAAGATTGATAAACGAAAGAATGAATGGCCTTATGGCAAATCTGGTAAACAAAACACAGAATATAATGATTATCTGAATACCTTTGTTCCCCCGTCTATCATAATTGAATTGCAGAGATGAAAGTAGAGTTCTTTCGCTGATGAGAATGAGATGGGGGTGACAGCCTTGGATAGTATCTCGTCCTGCCATTGTTGGAGGACGAAATTGGTCCAGACATTATTGGATTCGGCAGCAGACGCGAATTGTTTGGAGAGCGCCGAAAGTCTGCAAACGTGGCGTGGAGTAGTGTGGCGGAGGATCTCACATATTAGGTCTTCTGGAAACACCTGTAGACCGATAGTCGCATTCTCAGTCTCAGTATCCCGCTGAGGCATTGGTATTCGTGCAGTTGAATTCTCCAGAATTTAAGACAGAAGTTGCAACAGTGCTGGCTGCGAATGAAATTAAGACACTAGTAAGTTAGTAACAACAGTGCCTGCGATGCAAATGAAAGGGTACGACGCAAATCGAAAGAAGTAAAGTCAAGGAGGGCAGTTAAATATATACACAAACGACGTGGATACCGAACAGCTTGTAACGGTCTGGGGGCCGACATGCAGTGTTAAATTTCAGTAGAATCTTATGGGTTAAACAATTTTATTTATTTTTATTTTACTTTTTATTTTATTTTATGTTTTGCGGTTTAACTTTCCTTTTCATTAAAAGGTTTATTTAAATATGTGGTCAAATAATAAGTTTTATTTAAATGTTCTCAAATAATTTTTTTTATGATTTGGGTTTGATATCTTTTATCATGTATTTGTTAGTAATAATTGATTTAAATATGTAGTTGTGAATAATAAACATTTTAGTGTTATAGTTTGAAAGTATCAATGAACTAAATATAGATCAAGGACAAGGAGTGAGGTGTATTCATATTTCCTTTTACACATAACCTTGAGAAATAGTCGCATAAAATGCAAGCCCCCACCTAGCTTCCTTGACAACTAATCAAAACCCCATTGGTTTGACCTAGGGACCTTGGAAGGAAAGAGTATAACTCCATAAGACATTAATTATCACTATAAGTGTGTTGGAGATTGTTTAGAGGTTTCAAAGTTGGATTTTGTTCATTGGCGAAGAGTCAAAGAAAAACTCCATTTAGAATAAGATTAAAATCCCTCTTACCAATTCATTGAGTTTTTGATGTTGATCATTAATCATTCTACAAGATCAATGATCGAGATGTATGGTCGGATCTTAGCGACAAAGGATAAATGTGGTTGAATTTGGGGTGAGCACTCATATTTCTAAAAGGAGTGTGTAACCAATCCCAAGGAAGGATAAATAATTTAAATGCTTATGTTTCTTTTTGCATGGAATAGAGGATTGAGGACCCAATTCTTCCAAGATTTAAGTATAATAGTTAAGGATTTGATAGTAAGAAGGAAGTTGAGATACTAACGCGGTGATTCTAATGTTGTATCTCTTGGTATATTGACCTCGTAGGTTATCATAATGTTTGGTATATAACATATAATAGAACCCCAAGGGGTAGCTCAAATATTGAACCATCTTCACAAGGCATACTAAGCACTAAGGATATTTAAAATTCATTAGAAGGAAATTCACACTCCTAAATGCATAAAGTGTCTCATGATAAACTCATATTAGTAAATTGGAGTTGGAGGCCGCCAAATTGTATTGTTAAAGTTTTAGGGATTTTTACCAATTTAACTAACTTATGCAAAAATTGCAGATAAGTACTTAGAAGTAAAAGTATTAACACTGAACAATAAATTTCTAAAACAAAATTGGTATAGCTGCATCAAGGCAAGATAAATTTAGAAAACATAATTTTCATCTATTTCAACTTTAACACTCCAATGGTCACTGTGTTAAAGTTGGTCCTTGAGATACACTTCATCAAATGCAATGTAGAGAACATAAACCATAGTATAGTACAAAAAACAAACTAATGACCAACAACAATTAAATAACAATGCTGATTCATATCTTGTTTGAATCAACCTTATACTCACATACTTTTAGCATCAAATCTTGTTAGTAAAAGGATAATATCAACAATGAAACAGTTGGCATACCTTGAGAGAGAAAAGGTTAGGAATAAGGTTAGGCACATACAGAAGCAGTCAATATGACTCAGTCACCAAGTGTGGAAACCCCAACAATGATACCCAACCCCAAACACACTTAGGCACTAGTAGGATCACAACCAGTTCAAGAAGATTAACACAAGTCACAACTCGGATCTTAGCAACCGAAAAAGGTCAAGTCAGAGTCCTAACAACCCACAAGAAGTAGAGCTCTATCCAAACACCTCATAGAGGTCACAACTCAAGTTCAATGACCACACACAAGGTCACAACCCACAACAAGAGGAATCCAAGAGTCATAGATCAAGTCGAAAAAACCCTAATTCCCAAGGGTCACCAGCTGCTCTAATAAACACCAGAAGGGTCACATCCTAAGTCTCGGAAGCCAACATTGATCATGACCCAATCTAAGAAGTTACAAAAAAGTCATCAATAGTCACAACCTGCTAGAGAAAGCATCGACAGTCCATGGTTCACTTAAGGTAAGGTCAAACTGTCACGACCTACCCAAGAAGGGTTTTACCTAGTCACGACCCACCTCAAGAAGGTTTCCACACAGTCATGGCCGAGCTAGCAAATCAATCACGGTTCAAACCTAAGAGGTTTAGATAAGTCATGGCCTAACCCTAAGGGGATTCTATTAGTCATGACCATTATCATAAAGGTGTCTATTAGTAATGGCCTCCCCAAGAAGGGATTCTATCAAAATTAGCAGCGTGCAAAATATTATACCCTTCTCAAGGAATATCAATACATGTCAAGGAAACCATTAACAAGCTAAGAAGATTGACATGACTTATTCATAACAACAAAGAAAACTTGAACATGAAGAAAAAACACTAGCATGATGATAAGAGAGGTGGCGACAGCTCAAAGATAGCAACAAAACCCTAAACTTCATTCTATTAGCAACAATAAACCCTAGACAAGTGAATGATCATATCTTCAAATTTCTCTTATCAACACACTCTCTAAAATGATATCCAAGACTTGAATTTATAATCTTCACAAGCCTTCTAGAAAGGTTAATCCACTAACCCCTATATTTTAGGGTTGTTACCAAACATAACATAAAATAATGTTAGGTTGACTTAGGATAGGGTACTAACAATCAAGTGGTCATATAAAATGTAAACAATAAGGTTAATTCATCATACCAAAGGTGGTCATGGAACAAAAATACAAAAGGACTATTATTCAACTAAGCATGACAACAAGGTTGTAAGGAAACCCCCATACCCATAAGACCAAGGTGTACCATAAATGTGGGGAAGCAACCCTTTTTACCCACATAATTGACAAGACCAAGGACATTAATATTTTCTCTCTCAAGCTATATTGGCATGTGTGTTCCACATATTTTTATCATCACTTTATAAGGAGAATACACAACAACATGTATCGTGAGTTCTCAAATAAACATTATAGGAGGTACGTACAGTGAAAGGGTTTTTTTCGATATATTTCTATCTCATAACTTGCGGCATGAACTTGTACCTTTTCTCTACATTTAACTTGTATTGGAACTTGCTTGTCTACATCCCAGTTGGGATTCAGAAGACAAAAAGAAAGGTCCCAATCTAGTTTATCTGGAGTGGGATGTAGGAAAATAATGTCATTCCCTTACTAAGGTTAGAAAGAAAATCCAACCCAAATATGTTTTGAGGATGGAGACTAAAAAAAATGAGATATTTGAAAAATTACCAGCAGCCTAGAGCATTTGGAGACCTTACTCAGGTACACTTTCATGGCCACAAGTTATGAGATAGAAATATATCAAAAACACACTTTCACTGTACAGACCTCCTATAATGTGTATTTGCTTCAAACTAGGATAAAGAACTTCAACAATCTTTACTGATTTCACAAACCTCAAGAGAAAGATCCATCATATATATAATGAAATCTTTACATATTTAAAATCCATTTACCACAATAACATTTGGCAAAATAAGGTGTGATATAATTTATCTCACAGCTAGAATCTTCACAAAAATGATAACTGCTTACGGAGAATACGTGGATCATTATTTGGTGAAAGAGTGAGCACTTGGTATTGGATGGTAACTATAGCATGGGAAGGAAAAACACCCTTTCCCTGTACAAACATCCTATAATATGTATTTTCTTCACACTCCTTGTTTGGAATAAAGAAATTCAACAATGCTCACCAATTTGAGAAACCTCAAGAGCAAGATCCTCCATATATATATTGAAAGTACTATAGATTTAAAACACATTCACCAAAATAATATTTGGAAAAATAAGGACCGATATAATTTATCTCGAAGTTGGAATATACACAAAAATGATAATCACTTACATAGAAAACATGGATCACTCGTTGGTGAGAGAGTGAGCATTGGGTATTGCCTGGTAACTATAGTATTGCAAGGAAAAACACCCTTTCACTATACATGCCTCCTATAATATGTATTTTCTTCAAACTGGGATAAAGAAATTCAACAATGTTTACCAGTTTCACAAACCTCAAGAGAAAGATCCACCATATATATAATGAAAGTATTCCATATTTAAAAGACATTCACGAAAATAATATTTGGAAAAATAAGGTTTGATATAATTTATCTCGGATTTGGAATCTTCACAAAAATGATAACCAATTACAAAGAATACGTGAATCACTAGTTGGTGAAAGAGTGAACACTTGGTATTGGCGGGTAAATATAGTATGGCAAGGAAATGCACCTTTTCACTATGTAGACCTCCTATAATGTGTTATTGCTTCAAACTGTTTGTTTGGGATAAAGAACTTCAACAATTCCTACCAATTTAACAAACCTCAAGAGCAAGATGTGCCATATATATAATGAAAGTACTGAATATTTAAAATACATTCTCCACAATAATATTTGGAAAAATAAACTCTGATATAATTTATCTTAGAGCTAGTATCTTCACAAAAATGATAACCACTTACAAATAATGCGTGAATCACTAGTTGGTGAAAGAGTGAGCACTTGGTATTGGCCAGTAGCTATAGTATGGCAAGGAAAGACACCATTTGATTGTACATACCTCCTATAATGTGTATTTGCTTCAGAATGTTTGTTTGGGATAAATAACTTCAACAATTCTTACCAACTTCACAAACCTCAAGAGAAAGATCCACCATATATATAATGAAATTACTATAGATTTAAAAGACGTTAGCCATAATAATATTTGGCAAAATAAGGTGTGATATAATTTATCTCAGACCTAGAATCTTCACAAAAATGATAACCACTTACACAGAATACGTGGATCACTAGTTAGTGAAAGAGTGACCACTTCGTATTGAGTGGTAACTATAGTATGGAAAGAAAAGACACCCTGCCTCCTTAATATTACTAGCTGCATATAAATGTCTTAGTATTTGTGCTAATATGAAGGTTATGATGGTTGCACAATGCTAAGTGAGACATTCAGAAATCCTTTAGCATCCTTCCCCTCTCTCCTATAGTTGTTGAGCAGCTAGGATTGTTAGTTTAGTGACCTCGGTTCCCATACTCTTCCCTTCACCCATTCATATTTGTTGAATTGCTTTCAATAAATTTATACCTATGTTCATCATGGCATATATTTTAGGTATAATTATAATTGCATTATCTATTAAAGGAAAATGGAAATGGAACTAATATAGTTTAATATTACTACCTATTAATAAACCAAATTACTCAACCATTTGAACCCCTTCCATTTTTCCTTATACTTTTTTTGTTTTCTCTCATCACTCTAAATATATTAAATCTTGAAACCTAGGAGAAAATTAAACTTGTAAACAAATTTATTAAATCTTTAAACCTTAGATAAAAGTAAATTGATAAACAATTTTTTTTTTCCGTGAATTATTTGTTATTATTATAAATTTTTGGAACCAAGTAGGGCAAAGGGTAGAGTACCTAGCGCCACCTTAGTAACTACAAGTCCAGCTTTAGGTTGGATTTCCTCCTACTAAATATAATTATATTGAGCACATAATAAAATGAAATGAAAAAAATATGCAAATTACATAGCACTTGTTCTGTTAGAGCCATCCTTTTCTATGACACTATGTAGAATAGACTATTATATTGAACAATAGTAAGAGTAAAACTAAATCAATAGTTCAAACAATTTGTGCACGCATCGATATCTACCAAACTGGAACATATATTAAGACAAGTGTTTATAAAGTTGTGTTCTTCCCAAAATAGGAAAATGTCAAGCCCCGTTTTTAGACATGTATTTCTTCTCTTTATACAAATATTTGCATCATCATCCCCATATTGGAAAATTTTCACTGGCATGAGATAAATCTAAAGATCACTTTGTCGATAAGTTCATAAAAAAATCATGGATTCCATCGGGAAATACTGCCCTTAATGCCAACCTTCCACATGAAAACTATTTACATGTCCCATAATTACTCCTTTCACTGTTATTTACCAAACAATTCAAGAAAAAAACGAGACAATCCCAAGTTGCCATTTGGAGATGGACTTGAACTGATAGCAACCTATCCTAGATGTATTAAGGGTTGCATTGTTATTTTTATCAATAGATATGGATAAGGAAAAGACTTTCCCATAACCAAAATTAATGTTACTCCCACCTTGTTATTTTGTCCTTGTGCCTATAACTAAAAGTCAATGTTGTATGGATACTACAGGATCACCCTCACTATTGTAGCATATAGTTCAAGTACTACTAAAAAGACCCTATTGTAGCTCCCAAATGTTTCCTAGATTAGTATATATTACTATTGATAAGCAGGAAACATGACAAAAAATAAATAGCATTCTTATGACGTAAAAATTACTCACCAAAACTGTTGCAATACTGTTGGGCCCAGAAATGACCCCTTTTTTTACCACACTCACTATACTCTTTTTGCCTTATCTTATCCCATTTTTATGCACCAAACAGATTTTTTTCCTTCATTGGAGCCCTGATTCCTCATAGGTATGATTACTTATTGTTTTATCTTATTAATACCTATGATTGTAATAAACAGGGCTTTACCTCTTGAATTATGCCAATAAGTTGGATTTTATGAAGATTGTTCAAAACATGAAGGATACAGGTGCATCAGGTCAAGGGGTTTCTAGAAGAGACGGACATCTATTTCTAGCTGTGCTCATAGACTCCATCTTTACAGGTGGAATGTAGTCAAAGATGCTCATTCTACAGAAGCTGCAACAGCCAAGGTTGCAACAGACTCGGCCTCAGTAGGGTACCATTATTCAAGGGTAGCTGCAACTGACGGAGGAATTCTTAATTGGGTTCTGTTACTTCATTGGCGGCTCATGCAATAGACTTCCTATATTTTTTGCTTTTGTTTCTCCCACAGCTGTAACAACGCATTGTAATAGGGCATCCTGAATATCGTAGATCTTCATGGCTGCCCGATATTAGTAGGTAGAAGTTATGAAGATTGATGTATAAATATTAGGAATTATTCAGAGGCAAGGGTTGGAAAATAATTGATCATATTGTATAACCTATGACAAAGACTGTACTTTCATTCCATCATCTAATACAAGGAGCAGGATTCTTCAGATTTCTGTGTTTTAGCTTGTGTTAGTCTCCGACGTCTCTGTTTGAAGGATGGGCCCGCCTTCCTACAAATATTGCCTAGTTAATTAGGTATTTATCTTTTCTGTCATGTGGTGTGGATGTTACAATAATTGCATTCTTTTATAATAGCTACAATAGTAATGATTCATTGTGTGTTTCCTCAATTGATCAGTAATTGCATTTCCCTTAAGCTACAGTAGAGTGGTGTGACAGTCAACTGTGTAGGTTAGTTTTCCTTATGCACTTGTGTGATAGATGTAACATCCAATCTCATCCCTATTTTCTTTCAACTGTTGTCTTTCTTGAGTTTGGCTAATTCAGTCCATTTACAGTTATAATTATTGAGTTCAATTTCTGCATTTTTGATTCTTAGATTAAGTTGGATTGACATAGTTATAATGGATTTCCATATGGCCTGGTAGATTAGGATTTAACTTTTTGCAAGAGTAAGTCTAGATGTTTATTTCGTGAATCTTTTATTTCTAGACCAAAGTTGTGAGAAGATAATCATAATTTTTCATTCTTAGGAAGGTAAATTAAATTAAGTTAATCATGGGAAGAGTTGGGATGAACAGACAGGTAGGATAGTTTATTCAACAGCATCAGCTACTCACTGTTTAAGCACAGACAGTGTAAATTATCTTTGCAATAAAAATACTTTCTTGGGTTGACAATTTATATTGAGCATTTTGTATGTTGGCTTTAATTAACTTGCATATAGAGTGCCCAACATTTTGGCGCCGTTGCCGGAGAAGATAATTATTAGACACCATAGTAGTTGCATCCATTCATTTTTATTCAGTTTTTAAGTTTGCATGTTTTGGGTTGCATGAATATGAGAAGGATACAACACGACATTCCTACAACGCCCAAAACTCCCCAGAATAACATTGCAGGTGGTTAAGGTTGTGGAAGAAATCCAACATTAGGAAGAAGAACATTCATTGACGATCTGGTTTCCATAACCAATTCCTCTATCGAAGCTCGCCATTAGGGGTCCTCCATCAGAAGAAGCCCAATTATTCCCAGGGTGGAAGCATCAGTTTCCATAGTGGAGAACATAGGAGAAGCTGTGACACCCTCAGGTGTCACAACGGAGGAAGATAGAGTTAGTACTGTAGGATCAGGTGACAGAGACTCGATTCATCACATTAACGGGAAGGTGGTGACAAAAGAGGAGTGGAAATAGTTCCATCAGAAGCAAGACAATCAGTGGAAGCACAGAGAGGAGAGAGAAGAAGAAAACATGAATAACAGAGGCGATCCAGAAGATCATGAAGAGGTGATGGGGGAAAATAATCATAATGATCCCCTACATGAGGGGACCGTTTCCACACTCCAATTCCCCATTCAACAACCAAAGGGAATAGCCCCCATGAAAAACATATCACCATCAGTTTTACCTCATTTTCATGGAAAAACCACAGAGGATCTAGATGAATTCCTTTTCGAGTTCAACATCCTCTATCACAGCTATGATTACACTTTCAGTGAGTAGAAGTTGAAACTTTTCCTTGCTACTTTTGGTTCATGAGCCTGGGTGGTGGAACTGTCACCAAATGAGACCGAATGAAATAGGTGTTCTTAGAAAAATATCAGGAGTACCGCAACACCAAATATAAAAGAGAATAATTGTTCAAGATGGTACAAAGGGACGAAGAAAGCTTGGAATATTTTATTGAGAGGCTTTTGTACGATGTGCAGAGAGCTAGACAGACTAATATGGGGTTAGATGTGCTCAAGATAATACTACTCCATGGGATTAGGGAAGATTTCGTTGACATGTTGAACCTGCTAGGAAAGGGGGATATCTCAAAGGAATCCTTTGAAAATATTGTTGAATTGTGCAAGAAGTATTCCAGAGGATCTTCCGGGAATAGAAAACACGATAAATTAGAACGAGATGTCTTCGACATAACACATAAGCCATATAATGGAGGAGCTACCTGGGAAGAAATAGGAAACCTTCTCGAGAAATTCAAGACAAAAATGATGAGCTCCATCTCCTCAGAAATTGATGTCCTGAGGGCAAAGTAGAAACAAGCAGTAGAGGATATAACACTCGGTGCATTCTGCCCTAAATGTAGGAAAAAACATCCCCTGAAGGAGTTCCCACTTGACAAGGTAGAAATGTATTAGCTCTGTGAGTTGAACCATGATACGAAGGAATTCCCCTCACTACCTCAAGTGAAGGCAGTTCTGCATGCATCACCTCCAGATTTGGAACCAACCTACTTCATTGCCCATAAAAAGCCTTGGCATCCTCGAAACTAAGGTATGAATCTAGATTCGTTTCCATTTTTGAATAAAATGAATAATTAGAATAATATGCATCACATGAATACACAATTCCCTTCATTTTATTACAACCATCAATGGTATCCTTCTCAACCTCCTATGCAAAATTTCAACTCCTAGAACTCTTGGACACAGCCACCAAACCATCAAAACTCTTGGTCTCCTGGGTGGAGGAACTTCCATCCAGGAAACCAGTTTCCCCATAGCCAACCTCCTCAGTAGTTTCCACAACAACATTTACCTGATTAACTATACCATCCTCAACAATACCCTCAGCCATACCAGCATTATAAGCAACCGCAGTTGCAACTCCATAACAATGTTGCACCCAATACGCCTATACAATGGAAGCTTCCTGCTCAACCTAACCCCAACTCAAACAATAAAGTAGTCCACCAGTTTTAGACTTCCAACATGCTCGTTTACTCCATTACTCTAGTTCCCTATAACAATATCCACTTACAATCAGGGAGGGTAGTGGAGCCTTTGGTCATTGAGGATGTTCCATCCTCTGCGTCTGAAGAAAGGATGAACCAGCAGTACTTATCCAACCAAAAGATCCCCATTATTGAGGATGTTGAAGGTCCTACCGAGATTCTAGCTGAAACACAAGAAGAACTATCTATTGACACACAGCCTACACAACTTATTAGGGAACCTCCATATCCTGAAAGACTGACACTATAGAAGGCAGTGGAGCAACCTCAATTTAACCTCCTAGGATAGTTGAAAAACCTCTATGTCAAAATTCCACTGCTGCAAGCCCTTCATGATGTGCCTATCTATGCCAGAACTATTCGAGATATGTGTACAAGAAAACAAGAAAGAAAACCCAGGGATCCTCCCACTGTCCATGTTATAGGGAAATTATCTAAACTGATAATGGGAAAAACCCTCTTGGCCAAATACGACGATATTGGGAACCCCACTGTCACTGTGCAGATTTGGAATACGTAGATACCAAATGTACTAGTATATTTAGGCACAACTATTAACGTCATGACCATAGAAACTATAAGAAAACTTGGGCTCACCAATCTCAGGAAAACCCCTATCATTCTAGAACTTGCAGATAGGTCCACCATCAAACCCAAGGGAATTTTGGATGACCTCATCGTCTCAGTTGATTCATGGGAATATCCATCTGACTTCTTGGTTCTACAACCCAAGTTGGAGCTAGGAGGACACCCTCTGATCCTGGAAAGGCCCGGGTTAGCTACATCAGATGCTTGCATTAGCTATCGTTCTGGGTCTATGACCATATCAGATGGGACTGAAACAAAGAACCTTAACCTCTACCCTCCAGCTCGACCTAGTCTAGGCGTTGAAACTCCATTGTGGATGGAGCTAGAGGAAGAGGAGGGTGTTCAACCACTGTTAATGATAGGGAAGGCCTTGACTTTTAAGGATGAAACAGAGGATGATGCCATCAATAATTTCATCATTGAGCCCACTTCTGTCAACAAACAAATTTATCAGATCCTGAATAGTACTCTAGGTGAAGAAGAACAAGAAAATATCATAGAGGAGACATTAGTGAGTGATACTCACATAGTTCCAGTGTTGAAAAGTTCAAAAAGTGTTCCAGTTGAGATAGAGTCAGGAAAAACCCTGAATACCAATCCCAATCTTACTCTAAATGAGTAGGAATTCCTAATCACTCTCTTGAAACAACATAAGGGGGCATTCACCTAGGAGTACATAGACATGAAGGGTATCCCTTCTATTCTATGCACCCACCACATTTATACCAAAAATGACTCCCAGCTTGTATGCCAACCACAACAAAGGATGAACCCCAATCTTAGGGACATAGTGAAGGAAGAGATTCAAAAACTCTTGGAACCATGGTTTATATACCCAATCTCAAACAACAAGTGGGTTTCTCTGCTCATGATAGTACCAAAGAAGAATGGTAAATGGAGAGTCTATGTGGATTACAGAGAGCTGAACAAGGAAACATAGAAAGATCATTTTCCTCTGTCTTTCATCGACCAGGTACTTGACACCCTATCTGGAAAGAAGTTCTTCTCTTTTCTGGATGGGTTTAGTGGGTACAATCAAATGGCATATTGCTTCTGGAGACCAAGAAAAAACCACCTTCACCTGTCCCTAGGGTACCTTTGCATACAGGATGCTCTCCTTCGGCTTATGCAATGCACCAGCCACATTTCAGAGAGTTGTGATTGGCATGTTTTTGGAAATGGTTAATGATAGTATGGATATTTTCATGGATGATTTTACCCCTTATGGAAGTGACTTTGAAGAGGCACTGAAAAAATTGGAAAAGGTTTTAACACGCTGTTAGCAAACCCAGCAATATCTAAGCACTAAAAAGTGCCATATGATGATGAGCGAAGGTGTAGTGCTGGGGCACTTTATCTCTGATGATGGTATCCAGGTAGATCCATCCAAAATTAGGGTAACTGAAAAACATACCCACTCCTGGAACACAGAAAGAGGTATGTATCTTTTTAGGGCATGCTGGGTATTATAGAAGATTTATAGAAAAAAATTCCAAACTAGCTTCTCCTTTATTTACTTTATTGATGAAGGATGTACAATTTGTTTGGAATGATGCATGCCAGACAACGTTCACTGAACTTAAGAAGAGGTTGTTTATAGCTCCTATCTTAAGGGGATCCAATTGGGCTCTGCCTTTCCACATTTCTTCAGATGCCTCTGACACTGCCATTGGAGCAGTATTAGGTCAGCAGGATGGTCAAGCACCATATGTAATTTATTACATCAGTAAGAACTTGGCCCCTGTTGAACTCAATTATACTATTACAGAGAAGGAATTTTTAGCCATTGTTTACTCCATTAATAAATTTAGACACTGCATCACCGGATAGCCCACCGTTGTACACACTAACCACTCATCCATCAAGTATCTAATGAATAAACCAGTTATAAATGCTAGGATAACTAGATGGCTGTTATTATTACAGGATTTCGATATTACCATTATCGACAGGCCTGGGAAAGAAAATTTTGTTGCTGATTATTTATCTTATTTTACTAACAGTGATGATAGCCTACCAATTGATGATTCTTTCCCATATGAACACTTTTTTGCAGTTTCAGCTCATTCCCCTTGGTATGCAAATGTTGCTAACTACTTGGCTACAGGTAATCTTTCGACACAATTATCAAAAAGAGAAAAAGGAATATTATACAACAAAGTGCTAGGTAGTGCTTGATAGATGGACATATTTTCTACACAGGTCCTGATCTTGAGATCTGGAGATGTGTAAGGGAGGATGAAGTCTTGGCATATTTTGAATGCCTGTCATTATGAACCATGTGAGGGACATTTTGCAGAGAGGAGAACAGGTCATAAGGTGCTGAGAATGGGTTATTATTAGCCAACAATTTTCAGGGATGCCAAGAAATATGTCCAGTCTTGTGACAACTATCAAAGAATGGGCCAACCTAATAGATTGGATGAAATGCCTCTTCTACCACTGTTGGTGGTGGAACCTTTTGACAGATCATCCTTAGATTTTGTTGGGCCTATTAATCTTCATTCAAAATAGAAAGCCTACATTTTAGTTTGCACCGAATACATGACAAAATGGGTAGAAGCTGTGGATTTGGCGAAAGACAATGAGCAAGCTGTTATAGATTTCCTGTATGGATAAATCTTTACTCATTTTGGAATGCCCAAGGAAGTAATCATAGATGGAGGACCGCAATTTGTATCACACAAATTCAAAGCTTTACTACAGAAGTACCATATTCAGCATAGGATAACATCACCTTACCATCCCCAGGACAATGGCTAGGTGGAAAGTACCAATAAAGTTATTGAAGCTATCCTTACCAAAACAGTAAGGAGCCATTGTAGAGACCGGGTTGATAGACTTCCAAAAGCACCGTGGGCATATTGTACTACGTGGCACAATACTACATGTTTCTCCCCTTATGACTTGGTTTATGGAAAGAGTGTTGTCTTTCTTATTGAATTCGAAATCAAAACCATGAAGATAGCCATGGAGGTAAACTTAGATGTAACTAAAGCACAGAGGAATAGATTAAATCAATTGAATGAACTTGAGGAAAAATGCATAGCTGTTTTGGATCAAACAACATTAATTCAACAATAGAGATCCAATTGGCATGATCGGTTCATCAAGAAGCGAGTCTTCTATGAGGGAGACTGGGCACTATTATGTGATTCAAGGTTCAAAAGGGACTTTAAAGGTAAGCTACGCATAAGATGGTTAGGTCCATATATGATAGATAGAGTTATCGACAACGATACAGTCTTCCTAGTCACCATTGATGAGAATCATGCACCATTATTCGCTAACAGTTAGAGGTTGCTACTGTATCATAAGACAATTTCGAGGGATACATTTGTTTCACAGATTGCAGCTGGTTCAGGATACTAATTGGAGCAAGGCCATGAATATTTCTCTGCCCTTGCCAATATTTATAAAGTTGTTGCACTTTCCACACATTATTTTTGTACGTAAATAATTAATGCTTTTTTCCTTTTTTCATTTTCCTTTACACTTGATCGCTTTTTTTATAATCTTTGGAGGAATTTACTTAAGGAGAAATGGTCATGACTGGATCTGACAACCATGTGCACCTATTGTAATTTTCTATTTTCTGGAAGAGATCCTTATAGAAGAAAATTTTGAATGATGAATAGTTCGGCATAGCTGTAACTCTTCTAAATTTGCCAATTTTTTCGGCCCTGTCGCAGCTGCAACACCATAAATCCTTTCTACTTTTCCGTTCTACAACTGCAACTCCGTAAAACCTTACCTTCTTTTCCGTTCTGTCGCAACTGCAACACCGTAAAATCCTACCTACTTTCCCCATTCTACATATGTAACATTGTAAAATCGTGCCTAATTTTTCATTCCATCGCAGCAACAACATCGTAAAACCCTGCCTACTTTTCCCGTTTCACAGTTGCAACTCTGTAAAACCTTTCCTACTTTTTCGTTCCGTCGCAGCCGCAACACTGTAAAACCCTGCCTACTTTTCCCATTCCGGAGCCACAACACTGTAAAACCTTGCCTACTTTTCCATTCCATCGCAGTTGCAACACCGTAAAACCCTGCCTACTTTTCCCTTTTTGTAGTTACAACACCATAAAACCTTGCCTACTTTTTCATTCCATCGCAGCTGCAACACCATAAATATCGACAATTTTTTCGTTGCCGTAGCCATGACTTCATTAAAATTTTGCCTACTTTTACTCTTTTTAGTGGCTGCGACTCCGCTAATTTGGCTGATTTTTCCTATGGCTTGTGGCTACAACTCCTCCCGATTTGTCCACAGTCGGGATGCAACTTTTTCAAATTCGTCCCAAATTTCTTCCACTCGTGATTTTGCTGATTCCAACTCACTTCACAACTTTAATTATGATTCCTTCAAGATCAACAAGACAACTTTTGATTCGTCGGGAGAAGGATCATGGTAGCACGTGCGCAATAATATTTAAATTTGAAGGACGCATTGACACGTTGTATTACTCCGAGATGTTACGGTTCACCCCATAATTACTAAGGTATGGTTCTAGTTATTTACATGATTAAGCATTAAGCAGATTTGACAGACTTAATCATATCTACCTTTTTATATCTGTCGTTACACCTGTACTTTGTTAACTACCCATTCCCACGATCTAATGGCTACTTAAATTTATTTCACAATTGCCACCCTTTCCTAATTTGGGGAAAAATCTTACCAATGATTCTATGCTTACTTCCGTCTTAACTTTCCAAATTTTCTAACTCCAACCTCCATTGTTCATGCATGTCCTGCGTTGAAATCTCCATTATCGGATCCTACAATTGCCTAAGCTGATACTAGAATTCATAAGGAAATATAATATGGGTATCTCAACCCCGCATGAACCTCCAAACATGAAGGCATTGCAGAAGAATGCTGAATTTTTCGCTATCTTTGAAGCCGCGGGATGGACTGAGTTTTTCCAACGTCTTAATGGTTTTCATCGTGAAACTACTCTGCAATTTGCTTTAAACCTTACTAAAACTCACTCAGAGGTTAGGGTTTTGCAGATAGAATTTTCTGAGGCGATTGTTGCTGAGGTTACTGGCCTCCCACGAGTAGGAAGAGCTTGGTTTGGAAGAAGAACTCCCAATGTCACCGCAATACAAGACTTTTTCGCGGCAGGTGATCAATTGTGTCCATCAGGACGGGGAATAGAATTACAGTCATTTCCTTGCCCGTGTTATCAAGTGGTCGTCTTCCTCAAAAATCATATCACCTGCGAAGGTAGGTACTAGACTATCTATTATTTTGAGTTTCCACTGCTGTCTCACTTACACCAAATAAATCTACTTAATGTTCCATTTTTTCTATTCAAAGGCCTACATCACATGGCAAGATTTGTCAAAGAAGGTAAGCATCCATACTCTTCCCTTACCCATCACGGCCTCATTAAAATTTTAATATTAAGGGCCGTAGCTTAGATAAATCAAACATGGGAACAATTTACTGGCCAACCTCAAACAGCCCAGCGACCTATACTTTTTTCTAGGATTCCAGTCAGAGAGGAAGTAAGGGCACCTACACTTATGTTTGGTGTTCAATTGGAGGAAGATTAGGAGGACCGGAGTCCCTCCAATTTAGTTGGGGGGGGGAAGGGGGGGAGTTGAGACAAGATCAGAAGAAGAGGAAGAATTGGTGGAGGATGTAGTAGGAGAAAACCCTATAGAAGAGATAGAGAATTTGGGAGCTCCAGCAGCTGAAGCTGAAACTGGAGCAGCATTGGATGCTACGAAAGTTGAAGCTGAAGCTGTGGGAGTTGTGATGATAGGAGAAAATGCAGAGATTATCACCATCAAATATTCTCCTAAATGGGGGGTACTTTAATTGAAGAAGAAACAAAGATGGCATAGGATATAGGGGAGGCTGAAATAGGAAATATTCCTTCTACATCAACTGCAGGGTTGGAAGCCCTTGTACCCCGAAGGAAGAGAAGAAGGTCAAGAGAATAAATACAACCATGTCAATTAGAGGGAAACCCTAGCACTATCCCAATGTCCTGAATTCAACGAATCCAACGTTTCATCGATCCGAGAAACAGTCACCATTCTATGGCACGTTGAATCCCACCTCCTACAGGCTTTCAAGGATACCTATTGAATCCCTACCCTAGGCATAGAATGGAAACCGTGCATCAAAAAGGGCTTTCAGTGGGTCATGCAAGCGTTTTCAACCAGGTTCCATGTGGGAATGCTAACCACATGTTCACGATCAAGCAATATGCAAATTTGACCCCCATGTGCAAAAATTTCACATTCACTTACTGAGTAAAACCCTACTTTCCAAAATTGACCAAAAAAAAATCCCTTGTCCATAGACCCAGAGTAGAAGGCCACTCTAGCACTATCCTGATGTCCTGAATCCAATAGAGCTGATATTTTATCGATCTGAGCAACGATCATCATTCTATGGCACATTGAATCCCACCTCCTATAGGATTTCAGGGACACCTGTTGAATCCCTAGTCGGGACATAGAATGGAAAGCATGCATCAAAAGGGCTTTCAATGGGTCATGCTAGTGTATTTAGGCATGTTCCATGTGGGAACTCTAGCCACACATTCATGATCGATCAATATGCGAAGTTGACCCCCATGTGCAAAAATTTCACATTGACTTACTGAGAAAAACCTGAGTTTCCAAAATTGACCAAAAAAACGATCCCTTGTCCATGGACCCAGATTAGAGGGCCACCCTAGAACTATCCCGATGTCCTGAATCCAACGAATCCAACGATTCATCGATCCAATTAATGATCATCATTCTATGGCACGTTGAATGCCACCTATTATAGGATTTCAGGGACACTTGTTAAATCCCTACCCGAGGCATAGAATGGAGACTGCAAATCAAAAAGGGCTTCTGGTGGGTCGTGCAAGCATGTTTAGGCAGGATCCATGTGGGAATGCTAGTCACACATTCATAGCTGAGCAATATGTGAATTTGAACCCCATGTTCAAAAATTTCACATTCACTTATAGAGAAAAACCCTAGTTTCCAAAATTGACCAAAAAATGATCCCTTGTCAATGGACCTAGAATAGAGGGCCACTCTAGCACTATCCTGATATCCTGGATCCAATGGATCCAATGGTTCATCGATCCAAGTAACGACCATCATTCTATCGCATGTTGAATCCCACCTCCTATAAGCTTCGAGGGACACATGTTGAATCCCTACTCGGGGCATAGAATGGAAATCGTGCATCAGAAAGGGCTTCCGGTGGGTTGTGAAAACGTGTTTAGGGCTTCTCGTGGAGAAACAAATTCTCGGAGTGAAGGAGATAATTATTAGTTTCAAGGAGATGTCCTTATAGGATCAAATTCGAGATATACGGAAAATGCAATAAACATATCCTAGATAAAGGGGGTGATAATGGTCTTGGGCTATAAGGCATGAGTCATGTAAGTATCAATATAATACAACAAATCCATTGTATAGGTCTATTGAATTTATCAATCTATCAAGCGCTTAATGTATCAAACTGTAAATAATCAATGAGACCATGAAACCAAAGTTTGTGACTACCACATAATTGACTACCTACCTATGGTCATTCAACTAGACCATCGGGATGACCTCTAATAGCAACGGTATCCTTTAGCCTCTCGTGCTCAGAGTAAGGAAACAAGTGTTGTGACTTTGATGAGTTCTTGTTTGGAATTGTTTGCAGTTGGAGGTTTTTGCCAATAACTAATTCTGTATAATGGTATACAATTTGACCTAGTATATAATCTTCAAATACCTAAACTTTTTTCTTTCGTGCGCGGGAAACCTGTGTCAAATATTCTTCTTTGATAACCATCAACCCAATTGGAAAAACATTTCCCTCGGAGTCGCTTAATGAGACAATTAGGGTCTGCTTCCCATCCAAGAAATGTGCCAGCCAGTTGTCAGTGTGTCATTCATCGTCTCTCGGGGAAACCACTGCGTATATGTGCCCTACATAAAATAAAGTGCAGACCTAGGAGTCAGCTAACTAAACACAACTAGTTATCAAACATTTCAAAGTGATCAACATAATAGTCGAACCTGGTTGTATGAGATCTGAAATGTGGTCATAGTCATGTAAAATACTCGGCTGGCACTCCTCCAACTGGGATAATTCTGAAGTTATTTGTCGACCAATGGGGAGTGATACATGATCCCAACTATCAACCCAATTTGTGGGTTCATAGTTGTCACATTCACCACTGCTACATGGATAACAAAAGCAACAGAGTTTTCTTGTCCACATTTAAACTATAGCATTGTATGACATCCTAACTGAATGGAATGCATGAGTTCCTTGGATGGTTTTGCACTAATATAGGTTTGATCGATCTACATCGACCACCTCCAAAAAATATCTATGTACATGTGCTTTTTGAGATTATTGGTCTTCTTGCCTTCTAGCTCCTTGCCCCATCACTGAAGAACACCATGCAACAATGGTCTTTGCATCTTGGATGAATGAAATAGTTGTGAATTTCATCTCTTGACTACGTAATGCAGTCTTGATGCATGCACTTGCTCCATGATGCTCCCCTTTTCCATGTCCAGTCTCAAAATAGTTTCAAATATGTGGCACCTTGTGCCTCTTGTGGAGAATACACAACCATTGGAAGACACGAGAATTTTTGAATTTCCCTGCACAACCATCAGGCCAAATCCAATGTTGTTCCATTTGTATATTGTTATCTTCCAAGTGTTTGTAGAACAATTGAAAGCTGTGTTGTAAAAAATCCAAATCATGACACCTGTAATCACTTATGTAAAAGTGATACTCCTTCAATATAACCTTGTTCTCTTCAGTACTATATGCCCCATGTCTATAGGTGATATGGACCATTATGCTAACCTAATCTGAGTGATAATATTGACTCTAAATCTCGTTCTGTTGTTGAAGAGTGAAGTTTTCTGCATAATTGACCATTGATAATATAGTTCCAATAGGAAATATATCCCTGCATGCTCTAAACTGCTCATCTTGCCAGCAAGCCACATGTACATGATTTACATACTGTTGTGTCTTTTCAAAGAATTCCTCCATGAAGTTCCATACCAGTACCTGGTAGATCAACAATAAAGATGTACAGATCAATAGGTTGTTACATATATGAAGTAGCAATAGATGAAGGAAAAAATACTATTCAGGAACTCGTTGCTAACCTGAGAGGTGACCAACCGTATTTTTTTCCTTTCATTCCCTCCACCGATATCATATGTGACATATTTGAATGACTGCAAGTTCACTTCATGTCTCCCAAGTTCATGCTCATCAGTGACATGTATGCATTTTTCCAAAAATGCCATTCCACCACACCTTGGCATGTCCCATCTACGCAAGGCCTTTGATAAAATGTGCAACCTTCTGTCCTTCTATGCAAGATGCTATGGATAAAATCTCTAGATGATGTCGGTGGCAATGTAGTTGATCATTCCTGCACAAGAGTGTTATACAAAACACGCAATATATGTATATATGTGTCAAATAGTAAGCGTACTCAATGTGATATCGACAACAACATGTGTTATGAGTTGTGTTTATTTTAACATACCATGGTTTTCATTTCTCGAAGGATGTTTGGCCCAAGTTAAGTTCATTATGTTCATGCCTAAATCTCTCATATAATTATGTTTGTGTCATGTCAAGAAAATGTTTAATGTGGGGATAACGATCCCTTGAACCCATCAATGAGCTTCATATCGGAGCATGGCAACCTGCCAATGAAGGACCAGGTATCTATTTCACCAGAGTCAAGTTGTTCTCTTCTAGAACAATACCTACAGAATGATTTGATATCCAATGCTACAAGTTTGGATGTAGGCTTAAGAATGCAATGGGCCCTGGTGCTTTTTTTAATGATTGATTGTGACAACACACAACGAGCTGCATTGCGATCCTTTGAACGAGATTTCTTTCCAATATTACTAAATGCATCTACCAAACTTCTGACAACATAAGAACTTGGTTCAGAACTATTTATCATATTTATCCTTAAGTTTTTCCTAACAACAGTCATACACTTAGATTTTAACAACGATATAAACAATCTACATTTATCTCCATCACATTTAGAATCAAAATAGTTGACAAGTATCTATTGAGCTTGATATGCAATACTGCGTTTAGACAGTGTAGCTTCAAGCAAACCAATGAGACTTTCATCGATTTGTATACATTTTGGAGTTCTTCGGAGTGAAGTTTCCAATGGAGGTAGGGAGGTTGGAATTGCACCCTGTACCATATCACTCGGCTGGTCTGGCGTTTGAACATGAGCTTCATGTCTTCCTGACGGTCGGATGGTGGCAATTGGAAATCCTCTTGAGTGGTGTGAGAAACATTGTCTTCTTAGAGCATACCTTCGGCATTCAATGTTTCTCTAACTTCGTCATTTGTATACCCACATTCAATTAAATCTGCAAAGGTTTCGTGTGGCCTTGATGTGCACCTACGTTTTACTCCTTGATCAGTGCCATGCAGTGCTCATTATTCTACTGATATGGTGACCGAAGGCCCCTCGAGCAAATGATTTTGTCTTTCTTGATGTGGATTGGTAGGAAGAACTATGGCATCCTCAACAACCGGAATTGGTCGAGTGTCCATAGAGCGTCTTCGATTGGTCATATCATTTCTTTTCTTCTCTCTAATTTCTTTAAGGATTTCATTGGGTACCCTCTTCCTTCCTGATTTTCTTACTCGATTGCGTGCATTTCCCATGACCACAATGATCAATGATATATATGGTTACCTTTTCTAGCTCCTCAATGGGAAACTACCCAAGCTTGGTTTCTTTCTTGCTCAATTGTGTCTAGATCCACAAGATTGGGAAGAATGTTGCCTTTGCTAGCTCCTCAATTTTAAGAAAAACAATGGTAGAGATGCTCTATGGTGCTCTTTAATGGGAAATTCCCCAATCTTGGTTTCTTTCTTGAGCAATTGTGTCTACATACTCTTGAGCTAGGGGGAAGATTGGGAAGAATACATTACCTTTCCTAGCTCCTCAATTGCGAGAAAAACAATGGTAGAAATGTTGTATGGTGCTCCTCAATGGGAAAATCTCCAAACTTGGTTTTTTCCTTGCTCAATTGTGTCTACATACTCCACCACAGTGACCAAGTTAATGTTTCCTTTTCTAGATCCTCAATTGCAAGAAAAACAATGGTGGAGATGCTCTATGTGGCTCCTTGCTCAATTAATGGATTCTTTCTTGCTTAATTCATTCTTTATTTCTTGCTCCTAATGTATACCATGCTCCAAGCAATACTTAGAAACTTGTGGTTGAGATGCTTGATTCACAAAACAAGTTTGTGTGAAAATATGGTGAAGAAGATAATGCTCATGCACTGTCTATAACCTGAATTTGCACGCGGACTGTCAAACCTGTGAAAATTTGTTTAGAGTGTTTCTCGAACAATGACTGCTACTATTTATACTGAGGATAAACTCGCACGCGTTATTGTTAACTAAAACGGGGGCGCATTTTGGATACATAAAACGTGTGCGTATTTTACTCTAATAGAATTTTGGAGCATTTAAGAAGGTAGTTGCACGGCTAAGAGATCATTCAAGGTTTAGGGGGAGTTAACAAGCACTCCCTTAGCTTTTGCGCCTTAACATCCCCCCTTTCTTCAACCTAACTATATTGTTTTACAACTCTAGGGACGTGTAATAAGGGGATACGTAGGGATATGTGTGTGTGTGTGAGAGAGATAGGTTAGGGGGTGCTAGTGGTAATGGGAGACATACGAATGCGTGTGTGTGTGTCAGAGAGATATGTTAAGGGGTGCTAGTGGTAAGCTCTAACATAGGGATTTGTGTGTGTGTGCCAGAGAGATAGGGTAGGGGGTGCTAGTGGTAAGGTCTGACATAGGGATTTGTGTGTGTGTGCCAGAGAGATAGGGCAGGGGGTGCTAGTGGTAAGGGGAGACATAGGGATGTGTGTGTGTGTGTGTGTGTCAGACAAATAGGTTAGGGGGTGCTAGTGGTAAGGGGAGACATAGGGATGTGTGTGTGTGTGTCAAATAGATGTGTGTGTGTGCCATGTCAGAGGAGAGACATAGGTTTAGGGAGACATGAGGATGAGGATAAATGACGATGGTGATGATGATGGTGATGATGATGATGATGACAATGACGACGACGATGATGATGATGATGATGATGTTGATGATGTTGATGTTGATGATGATGATCATGTTGCTGATGATGATGATGATGATGATGAAGATGAACATGCAGATGTTTATGATGATGATGATGAGGATGAGGATGATGGCAATGGTGATGATGATGGCGATGATGATGATGATGATGACGATGATGTTGATGATGTTGATGATGATGTTGATGATGAAGATGATCATGAGGATCATGGCGATGTTGATGATGATGATCGATGATCAATGATGATGACAAGCCATGATGATGATGTTGATGTTGATGTTGATGATGATGATGATGATTATGACGATGTTGTTGATGATGTTGATGTTGATGATGATGATCATGTTGATGATGATGATGATGATGATGATGATGATGAAGATGATGATGATGATGATGATGATCA
>LPNX010258197.1:32500-59288 GCA_001517045.1 Pseudotsuga menziesii
CCTTTAAATTAGGCATATATATCTCTTGTGGGGAAGAGTTAAAAACATTATTTCAATGGGGATTATGTAGATATCCAATGTCCCATGCATGGATTATAAGGATAAAAAAATATAGAGGATATATTCACACTTTTTAGTCCCCCTACATGAACAATACAAATTTGCTAATAGAACTTAGCAAGAGACATGGGGAAATTTATTGGAAATTACTTAATCTTAATTAATTTGCTAATATTTAAAGTGTTAACTAAAACATTTAAATTCTTGAAATGAGAGAAAATATGCTAGTTTTAAAAAAAGGTAACATTTACATAAGGTTCTCTATAATACTATAGCTATGTGCTAGTTTAAAGGTAACTTGTCCTTTATATGAGGCCCTTTGTAATGCTATACTCATAGATATATATATTAAATATAATTAAAATTGACAACTATAGTGGACTAGTTGAGTGGTTAACTCATGTTATAGATCAGTCTTGAGGTTGATTCCTAACCTAGCTACCTTTGGTTTGTGTTTCACTTGGATTCACCAAACAATGATAAGTGCAAATTTAACCAAAAATAAAATATAAAAGATAAATATTATTTGAAGAAAAGTGTTTTGTTAGAAAATAAATATGATTTGGAGAGAATCATTTTGTTTTAGTTAATACCTTCTGATTCAAACACAAACTCAATTCTACACTTAAACATATCACCATAAATTTATATTTACATTTTTTAGTAATAAATTTTTAATTATGAAAATATTAATAAGCACAATTAACTAAATTGATGGTATCCCCCATAATGCAACAATCTCTCATTAAATATACATGACTAGAAGTTCAACCACTATTGTCCATTAAAGTTGATATGACGAGCATATTTCTTCTCTTGATCTAGCTCTTTAGATCCGCCATTGCTTTGTTTTCGTTTTTCTCTTTCGTGGTATTGTATTGGTTTATTTTTTGAATTATGAGACTATTTCCTGTTCAAATGTCTGTTGGCTGTTGGGTATATTGGTTTTATAATGTTAATTTAACATTGTGTTTTTTCAGCCATTTATACTTTAAAACCTTATAATCAAATAAATTTCAAAAACACATTTTATGTTATAAAATTGATTATTATGCAGAGGTGCAATAATTGCATGAGAAAGAAATCAACCTTGGCGAATCAGTAGTCGGATACGTGCTCGTGAGCTGCATGTTATCGGATGTCAAATTCGGATATGTGGATATAATGTGGGTTCAATCCTCACCCCATCTATAAGAAGTCCATATTTCCATAGCCCGCTTTCAAATTCTTCCATACAAAAATCTACATGAGGAGATGAATTATCATAACCTCCATCTCCTTTCACTGTGAATTTACCTACAACAAGGTGCAGCCATCCATTATCATCATAACGATCCGCATCTTCGTCGCCCAGCCATCCATAGTCATGAATATCTTCATATCTCAGCGTTAAGTCCCGGGTCCTTTCAAGCACTTGTCCGTCTGGTGTTGTAACTGAAAACATAACTGGCGCTTCTTCCCACCCCCAGGGGCTTTCTCCAAATTTAAGGATAAACACCACTCTGTACTCAGTATTTATAGACAATAGCCTGCAGTTGATTCTACCTCGGACTTCCAACGAGCAAACCCTAATTAACTCCGCAAGCTCGTTGAATCTGAACCCATAATACATAACAATGACAACGGGAACAAACCCGATTAGGTTTCAATGCTTTCGTTGAATCTGAGATCCTCTCGGCAGCTCAGAAGAGCTCTTTCAATGCTTTGAAAGTTAAACAAATAAAATAAGGAAAAGTAAATCAAACCTGGAGTCCTCTCGAGAAACCCAACACCAATAACGATCGTCGTCACCCCAAGTAATACTTAAGTTCTTGCAGATAACATGCAACCCACTTTAGCTGTGGATCGCTCCACCCAAACCATCTGTTGTACCATCAAAATATGAATAAGATTCATAAACGAAAGAATGAATATCGGCCTTATGGCAAATCTGGTAAACAGATCACAGGTTATAAGGGTTATCTGAATACCTTTGTTCCCCCGTCTATCATAATTGAATTGCAGAGATGAAAGTAGAATTCTTTCGTTGACGAGAATGCGATGGGGGAGACGGCCTTGGATAGTATCTGGTCCTGCCATTGTTGGGGGAGGAAATTGCTCCACACATTGTTGGATTCGGCGGCAGAGGCGAAGTGCTCGGAGAGGGTCGAAAGTCTGCAAACGTGGCGTGGAGTAGTGAGGCAGAGGATCTCACATATAAGGTCTTCTGGAAACTCCTGTAGATCGATAGTGGTATTAGGCTCAGTATCCCGCTGAGGCATTGGTATTCGTGCAGTTGAATTATCCAGAAGAATTTAAGACAGAAGTAGCTACACTGCTTGCTGCATATGAAGTCTACGACGAAAATCCAGAGACGTAAAGTCAAGGAGGGCAGTTATATATAGACACAAACGACGTGGATACTGAGAACGGTGTAACGGTCTGGGACAGACATGAAGGATGTAACAGTCTGGTACCATCTTTTTAAAATTCAACCAATTAATCCAACAATCTTAACTAGTTAAGATAAATGTTGAAGTTATTATATTCAATTTGTGTGTGTATTAGAGTGTGGAATAGGTAACAAATAAATTTTTATCATTGAAATTGCAATTTTTAATTGTAGATTGTTTTAATTAGGTAATTTTAATTGTTATTTAAATAATTTAAACAATTTCAATAGATTTTGACTCAAAAATAAGTCACATTTCAAGTGTAAATGGTCTAAAGTTTAGGCTTATTTAAATACATGATTTATTATGTCTCTCACAAGGGGATATATATGAATTGTTCAAGATAATTATTTGGTGTAATTTGTAGTAATTTTAAAAAAATCATCAAAGTTAGACTAAGGCTTTGTGTTATTTAATTTAATTTATTATTTTTTCAGTTTCTTAAATGTCTATTTTTTAATATTGTTATTGGTCTAGTGGAGATGACGTTGCCTTTGGTTTTTGTGCCTCAAAATCTGGGGGCTAAGCTGATATCAGCAATGCTATAAATTAATCACAGTCAAATTTCTGGGACAGTGTTTTAACAGCTAAATTATGAAGTTAGTTTCTCAGAAACCACACAATAATAACTACTGTATAAATGCAAGACAATTATTACACTCGAAGTGTATAAATGCAAGACAATTATTACACTAGAAAGTACCCAGTTTCAATGAATATATATTTGCCAACTATGACTTTTGGATTGACGGGTAGACAATTAAGTACCCAGTTTCAATGAATATATACTTGCCAACTATGACTTTTGGATTGACGGTAGACAATATGCACACAATTGTAGTGCTTAACATTGTTGTTAAAACAACTTTTTTATTTCTTGTCTGACATCTTACTTAAATGTCACTGACATGTTATAGCTGTCATCCTCGACTATCCTAGGTTCAACAAACACGTGGTTGTCAAGCGTAGTAAGGTGGCCAAGGTGAGACCACCATCACAATTTTCAAAAGTATGGTTTTAAGAAAGGTCCATGAAGGCTGTAAATAGTTGTAAAATATTGCGTTTGGTTTGGACGTGGAGACTCAAAGCTGCATGCCATGGCATCTATTTCTTTCTTCTCCGGCCCAACATTCTAGTACCCAATCCTCAAAGCTTATCTTGGAAATTCTCATAAATTCTCTGCAGTGCATAAAGATAAACAAAAAGACCCCTCTTTGGTTTCAACAACAATCCAATTCTCTGTGGTTTCAACAGCAATCCAATTCAGTTTCACTTACGCACCAAGATGAGATAATGATACCTTGCAAATCACAAAAATGAACAAGTTTATCTACCACAAACACTTCGACTTTATCTATCACAAACTACTAGTGCATCAGACGCTGCCACCCAAAGTAAGTAATTAAGTAATTTGCATCTGGTAATGTCTCTCAGCTGTATCCCTTTAAATGTCGGCTGTCTGCTAATTTGTAGTCATGATGTGTAATTTTAGCCTAATTTTAGCCTCAAAAGTGTTTTCATCGTGGAAGGCAACGAGGACTCCACAACTGGGAGGGGGAGGTATTACAGCGCAAGCAAAACAACAAACCAGTGATGTGTATAAGGTTTAACCGAGTGTCTTCATTAAACTATGGTTTTATTGCCCTAGTTCCATGTTCCATGGTAGCCTTAATAGACTAGCCATAGTAGTCTCAATTAAGAGTGAAGGCCCATATCTCTTTATACTTGTTGCGTAACCGCATCCTACTAACAAGAAGTTATATGCAGTTTAAAAAATAATAAGGTTTCCTCATCTCCAACAATATGTTTCTCTCTAGTTTATGAATTTAATAGAATAATAAAATATAATCCAGTTCCTCAACCTCACCTCCCCAATCTCTATTTTTGCTGAAATGGTCGAATGGCGCTCATGTTCTTATACATATGTATATGTTGCATCAGCTGAAATGGCCGAATGGAACCGGTAGTATTGAGATAGAAGGGAAATTATTTGCATTGAATCAATGCTATTGGCACGCTCCGGCCAAGCATACTCTAGACGAAAAAGGGTACAATCTCGCAACCCTTTTCTGATATCTGCTACACTAAATTATCTTTTAGCTGAAGTGAGAGTTTGTGTTGAAATAGTCATCCGTTAGAAACCCATCTGGTGCTTCAAGCAGAGGACGGAAAAATAGCCCTGATAGTAATCATTTACAAGTTTTCCAGTCCTCACACTTTCCTCACCTAGGTATATTCATAATAAATCTCGATTTGCAGTATCATTATTATGTATATGTGCATATTATATATGCTTACTCTTGTCCATTCGTTGTTTTGGTTACCTCTACACCGTACAATGGGAAGGAAGATAATGAGGTTCATTCGAAATTGAAATGGGTATTATGGATTTTCTCCCCTCAATTAATTTATTGCAGGGGTATAATGGTATTATGGAGGATTGTGTCAACGACTGCGTGGATAGCGGAGGTTGGAACTTGGATTTCATAAGAACTATCGTTTAAAGGTGTGTCACTCAATTAATTCATTGCACGGCTGTAATGGTATTATGGAGGATCCTGTCAACGACGGCGTGGAAAATGGAGGTTGGATTTCATAAGAACTAAGTTCCAGATAATTCATGAAGTATTTCTCATGTTCATCTTTGATCTTTTGAGTTTGATTTTTGAAGTAACTTCTAGGATGTTTTCATTTTTTACAAAGATGCATATATCTTATCTTTAGAGTTTTCAAAGATTGCGGAGGTTTTTTTGAAATTGTGTTCCGGTCGTTTGAGTAATGGAAAAGATTTTGGAAAAGATTTTGAATAATGGCAACTTGCGCTATCCTGGATGAAAGTTGGTCTAAAAACTCTTCCATTTGGAAAAGATGAACATCAAATTATGTATTTGTGTGTTTAGTATGCAAATCTTGTTTTCGTAAGGATTGTATGAAAACAAGTACTCTGAATTAGTCTTGCCACGTTTACCTTGTTGCAGAATGGTTTACCTTGTTGCAGAATGCTTCATTCTTGTGTGGACCTAGAATGTTGACAGGCTTTGGTGTGGGACTCATATCATTCACAGTAAATCCACCACTTCCCACGTACCCTTCCTTCTCCAATTTTTTTGATAAGATGGCTACTATAGTGAAGCTCTTGAGAATTTGATGTTCTTCATGTGCTGTGGTAAATTCAAGTACCAGTATATATAGCCGAGATAGCTCCGAAGCACTTGCAGGATTCTCTTGGTATAGTGAATCAGGCGAAGTTCTTATTCTTAGCTGTTTCACCTCGGAAATATAAATTCATCATGATTTTGGAAGGATCTGTATCAAAACATGGTTGAAAGTGACCTGTAAAGCCTAGAGCAACCTTAATTATGACTCATCAAAGTTTCTATAGTTTGGCACAACTTTCAGTTACTGTTAGTATAATGCTGGCATATCTATTTTGGTTATTTATTTCATGGAGACTTCTCGCAATTCCAGGTATGTCATGAGTAAGAGGGTCTTACAACTGTATAGAATTTATAGTCTCTTTCTATTAAGATTAAAATCAACTGTTCTTGGGTGGTGATGCAGGAGTAGTTCCTTGTGCTCTATTGATTATTGGTCTTTTCTTCATCCCGAAATCTCCAAGATGGCTGGTGAACTTTTGGAAAGCTTAAGTTCTTTAAATAAATGGTTTAAAGTATATGAGTTAGAGAAATATCATTTGCCATGTTTTGTGAGAGGAAAATCAGATTTTGAATCTTCGTTACGTGCTCTGCCCATTGGCGCGGATGCTGATATTTCAGTTGAAAAATCTGAAATTAAGGTGCAGAACCTTTGGTTCTTAATCTTTGGCATCCTTTTGTTCATGCAGATCCACATTCTTTTAGACACTCATACCTCTGGGAAACCCCTAGTCGCCGCCGCCATGAATTAATCACAGACCAAACCTCATCCCATGGAACTGGAAGCTCCAAACGCCTTAGGCCACAGGTGCATAGCAGCAAAAGGACAAACCATTATTGCAGAAAGCATAGTACGAAATACCGCCAGGTAAAACTCACTAGTAAGTAAATCTTTGGGATGTTATAAATACATTTATAAGTAAATATTTGTGGCTGTCATTATATTATATTTTATTGATGTTGATATCAATTTTTAATTCAATTTTTTATTTTTTTTAAAAGACGTTGAACATATTTTTTTTAATAATGATTTATAGTCATTTAACTTATAGCTAAAACATTGAAACAAAGTTTTTTAAAATATGTTGAACATAGTTTTTTTCAATAATGATTTATAGTCTTTTAACTTATAGCTAAAAACATTGAAACAGTGATAGACCACAGATTAAGTGTTTCTGAAGGTCCTTTATCCATATTTTACTATTGAGAGATAATTTCCATATCTCAACTAAACAGTTATAGGTGTAATTAATTATGAACTGACAGCAGGGTAGTACTAAACGAATTTTATGATTAGAAAACACAATACTGGCTTTGGTATAACACAAATCCAAATACAAGGTGGGCAAATCTATTAACAAAACTCGAGGAAGCAACACATAGTTGCAGGGTAGTACTAAATGAATTTTATGATTAGAAAACACAATACTGGCTTTGGTATAACACAAATCCAAATACAAGGTGGGGAAATCTATTAACAAAACTCGAGGAAGCAACACATTAATAGACTGTGTGATGGCCATTTTCATGACGAAGGGAGTTGTTTGTATGAGAGATTGAGTTGTTACCCATTGTGCAATGGAAACATAAGTTAAGCATTCCTTAAGCGATCTACACATCAAGATCACGTGAATACGAGATGACTGACAGATGGATCGATGAGTCTTAATCGATTAGTAACCTGCAGCTAGTAAATAAAGAGTAAGGCACCTTTTGTCAGTTATTTTTTTGGCATTGAAAGAGATTTGCAGTTCCTTTAAAATGTTGGTGTCTACCATTTACTGATTACCGATTCTCATTTTCCACGAACTAATTATGTAATATGTAATGGGTGAAGGAAGTATCATTTGATTTTAGTGGCAGACTAGACTGGGACATGACACTCAGAATCAGATGTATGAAGAAGCTCCAAGAGGAGGATACTTCTTAGTTTTGGTGAGCTCATATTTCAGAGATAAAATCTAAACAATAATGACTATTGTTTCTTTAGTTGAATTCATAAGATCCTTTTTTTCAATTTACATGTTCACCAGGTGGGACAGCATATTATTGAAGTATATGACTGAGTGATCACTGGTTATATATATATATATATATATATCGACTTTCTTACTGGGTACACGTTGATATAATCTTTCACTTCACAGGAATTGGTTGTGTTTATATAATTAAAATTAAGAAAACATAGAATTGATATGATTGTCTATCTCATCTCATTCTGGAAATCCTGGGCAAAACTGAATTTGGAATTTGGTCTAATTAACCAGTTTGGTCTTATAACAAATGAGAATGAATAATATATCTTCCCCAACCAAGTCATATTACCGTGCCATATTGGGAGCCAAGCCGTATTGGAGCCCAAGCGGGGGATTGAGTTTCCGTTGAATACCAGTAAGGTAGTCCAATTGCATAGATACGTTGGCCTTGTCCTAAGAAACAACAACAATTTCATATAGACTAAATACTTGAACGAGATTACTCACTTCACGGCAATTGGTAGTGTTTTTTAATGAGTGAACTAGATTACTCACTTCACAAATTGGTCGTGTTTTTTTTAATGAATGAGTGAACTAGATTACTCACTTCACAAATTGGTAGTGCTTTTTTAAATGAGTGAGAGGATTAATGCCCTTGGCTTAGTCCTCAAATGGATACAATACTTTTAAGTTTTTTGTTTTCCCATAGTTTTCTGATTTTTCTGTAATGTTTATTTCTTATTTCTTTAGCTGTCGAGAATACCCTATTCATGTTTCCGGAGAATTTTTTTTAACACATTAGGTCCAAGTATCCAATTCTAGGCTGGCATAGGTTTGTCCGTGGACTTCTTAGTGAATTTTAGTGTGTTGGGAGCTTTGTTAATCAAACGCTAAGGGCACTACTATTGTTTAGTGCATTGCTTCTACCCCAGACACTACTAATGATTGATTAGTAGTCTGCAAGGTGGATATGGTTTACCTTGGTGGATATGGTTTACCTTGGACTATGACATCTATGTGCAACAATTTAGCATGCAGGCCTAAAAAATTATTAGCTTTGATTAGCTTTGATTATTTAGTATAAAAACTTACTTCTTTAAAGTGTCCTAATTGATCTCTTGCTGAGCTAAAAAATCACTGCCATTGGACCCTAGCAGTGCATGACCTGTATAAAAAGCACATAAAAAGTGACAGAGTAAAATGGACACAGAAAAGGAACCCATTGTTTACACATGCAGGTAAAGACACAAGTTAGTGCTATATATAAGGGACAATTGTCTTGCAAAGAAAACAGTTAAAGCAGTAAAATAACCTCCAAAGTGGGCAAGACGGTACAGAATGAGTGAAAAGATGGGAAGAATTTCAAGGAAGCTTCATTTTGAAAGGATGGCAAGAATTTTGCTGAAGCTTGAGGAAAGATATAAAGAAGCGACCAAATCAGGAAAGAACACTTTAAAACGAGTTGAGATTGATGCAGGATTCAACAAAAACAAACACTCCATAGCCTGGACTAAAATGGCTTAATGCTAGAACAAGTTTCAGGAATTTAACGCGTCAAGAAGAAAATAGACATAGTAGAGCTAGATCGACCGAATACACTACAACCTTGTAAGGAAATTGATCGCCAAGCTTGCATTCTCTCCAACAGAAATCAGTTCGCCAACTAGGCCTCTACATTAATATATACCAGTGAAGATCCCTGATCAGCCTTTTAGAACAAATAAATTATTATGTAGATGATTTGACAGCCTGCCGTATTAAAGGTGCTGCCATAATTTTTGGAAATGGCTGTTGTATAGGTTATATTTATGTCACTAATTTTGGAAATGGCTGTTGTATAGGTTATATTTATGTCACTAATTTTGAGCAAAATGTAGATGAATTGTAAAAGTATGAAACATAGGTTTTTTTAGAACATGCTTAGTTAGGCAACATATGTATCAGTTTTTAGAAATGAGTAAAATTTTGTGTCACATGTGGTTATTTGAGACTCATTTTTCCAGATTTCGTGAATCACCAATCTGGATTTGAGAGTATTTGATTCTTGTAGTTCCCTATCTTTTGCATCTATTGAAGATTTATTTTATTTTTTAGTTCTATGCTTAACAGATTTCTTTGGTTAGTCGATGGAATATTTTGATTCTCCTTTGGTTTTAGATCAAAGAGATGTATTACATCTTCTATATTTTCTAAAACATAGATGAAGAGAGGGTTTTCAGCTTTGTGGATTTGATTGTATACAATTTGTAAAGAAATTCTGTGGAATGGATTTTTTCCTATATGTTATAAATATTCTTTATCATTTTTTCTTGAGTCGTGTTCTTTGTAATTCCATTTACTATTTCTGCTTATGTAAATGAATCATTTTTTCTTGAGTGGTATTCTTTGTAAATCCATTTACTATTTGTAATCATGGAATCACTAGCTAGTATATTCTAGAAATAGTGAAATGCTCATTGTTTATAGCCTATTACCAGTTTTCATTTACATACGATAATTCATGGGTAGAAAGTGTTTCTACTCAATGAATTTTCTGTCTATTTTTTGGTGGTGGTGTAGTTTGTGAAACCATTTCTTGTAAGTGTGTCTTCCTTTTTCCTTTCACCTACCATTATAAAATATTAATTAGTATTTGAAAATGTAAAATTTTCATGCCTTCATAAAAGCCATGCAATCTAACCAGATATTGTTTTACCTACTTCTAAAATGATTTACCTTAAGCAAATTGTCCCTCCGCACCTAAAATAGCCAAATTTCCTTTTTCCTCAAATAATTATGAATAAGACATTTAGCTTTAAGAAGCAAAACCTTGCATTTACAACCATGCCATGCTGGGCCTTGCCTCACGGCCCCAGGGGAATCAAAGAAAGAAACGAATTCACACAATTGAATATTTGGTCAATATGCATGGTTATAGAATATCTTTTGATTCATTGAACAATTCATTTGTTTTGCTCCGTTTGCCAACAAAACACAAAATTAATTAATAGTTTTCAAATTAATTACTACCTTAAAAAATGGAATGTAATGATAGCCTTCTCTTGAAAAATCAATTTAAATGTTTTAAGGGAATGTAATGATAGCCTTCTCTTGAAAAATCAATTTAAATGTTTGTAATGTTGGTGAAAATGAGTGTTACAAGGTATTGTGAATGTTAAGAGTGAAGAGATTTTGGGTATCTATTTATAAAGTTAATGAGAGTTATGTGTAACATTATAAAATAAAAAATAAAAAATATTATTCTTATAAGTGAATTGGAAATTTTAATAAGATTTATTATTGATTTTTTTAAATATATTTATTGTCTTGATTTTATGTGAAATTAAAAAAAAAATGTAGATTTATTTTGATGTTAAACTTAATATATTATTTAAATTATTTAAATTTTTACGTACATTAAGTGTGTTTATTTTATTTTTTATATTTGGGACAATTTAATATTTTATATATTTTTTTTATAATTTATAGGTGATCCAAAATTCTTAATGGACTTATGGAATGGAAAATGCCATATTTTGAATATGACACTTCCTATAATGAACACAAATTTTACCTAGAAAGATTGTATATGGAGTGGTGTCCTCACTCATCGCATTTCTTTTGCCTTTCTACCCTTCCTTTAGAAGATAAGTTACTTTTCAAGCCCAAATGTGCAACTCCTAGAGAGAGGTGGGTACACTCTTAGAAGGAGAAGTTGGTTTCCTTCTGTGATATTGAAGGAATTGACTTAACCACCCAACAAGCATCAACAATTTATCATCTAGCCTATAAAAAATGGTTCATCCCCACTCTGTATTTAGGCTTTTCTTTAAGCCCTTCATGGCCTATTTGAGATGTAGTACTTGTTCTGGAAAAGCTGGTAAAGCTCATCCTCACTTTGGATCCATTGAAATAGAACTTAAGTCTAGAGTCTTCTAAGTAGTCAAATCTCTACAATCATCAAAAGGATGCCTACGTAGGCGATAACTGCAATTATTCTATTTTTATTGAGTTTTAAGTAGGCTATAACGAAATTTAATCTATTTTTATTGAGTTTTAGTTTTTTGCATAGGCAATTGTAAACCACTATCTATCATGAATGCAATGTCGGGGACATTGCCACCTTGTGGCTCTTGTTTAATATCGATGATTTGACTTAGTTTCATAATAGTATGGTCTAAGTTTTATATCATGAATTTAGGGAAGATACTAAAAATATTACAAATTTTATATCATAATATAATGAATATTAAAAATCATAATTACATTAAGAATTTTAATTTTATTTATTTTAAAGATGTTTTAAATTATAAAGTAGTATTTTTTTTGTGTTAAATATTTTTTATTTAGGATTTCCTTATTGTGTTTTGTTTTTAAATTCAATAAGTTGTGTGGACTAACAAATCTTTATGTCTAATTGAGTGTGTCATTCTTACATCCCATACATAAGATAATATAACATCCCATACACATCATTAACCTCAAACATATTTTTAGCATGCTATGTAGTCATTATGTAGTGATTTTTTAATGGTGTTTGAAACTAATATTTATGCAATGGCATCATGTTGTTTCACTCACATATTCTTAATGTGCTTTTCATGAACCTAAAACCTATATGTTGTTTATGCATGCATATTTTCTCTTAGAAGCAATGTCCTTTTGGTTTAAACCAATATAGATCCATTTTAACTAGAAACCTATCAAGCACCTAGCGGGGTCAAATGTGACTAACCCAAAAATTATATATATATATACACACACTTAAATGTTGTAAAGTGTTTTTCTTAGCGATAATATCATTTTTAACCTTTCTGCATGAATAATTTTAATTGAACTTCTTGTCTCTATGAAAACACGGTTTGTTGTTCGTTCGACATTGACTCCGGCTATGACAAAAAGCGCGAAATGTAGCTTTCGACAAGGTGATATGTTATTTTTCAGGAAAATACATATTTCATTTTATTTAACGAAGATTTAATCCTAAGGTTTAGATTCTAGTCCTAGGCCATGCATTGCTACGCATATGTATTGATTATGTAATAAGGTTATAATGAAGTAGTTTTCTCTTAATGTTTACCCCACTTACATATGGCAAGTGATTGCACAAGGGGGTGTACAAACCTGACATGATTTACATGCAATATGGGAAAGTATACAAGGCATAAGTTATGTTTTAAAACCTATGCCTATGTTATGACATGTGGCCAAATGAAGTTACAAGGGTTTTGTAAAACTTGAAGGAGATGGTGGATGACAAATCCGTGAGGTAATCAAGGTTTTAAATGAAGTTTATATTTTTCCTAAGCCATGGTTTGCAAGTTAATAGTGGATCAAGGAAAAATTAATGAGGTTGGCAGACTCTCATGCTTTTCCTAGAAGGGAGGGATCATGGCCCTCCATCTATACTTTACTCTATCCTCGACGTTGAAAAGAAACTTGAGGGTTTTACTATCAAAATCAATGTTGCTACTTGGTCATGGAGGTTTTTGTTCTTGCTTACTGTGGTGGTTTCTTCTGGTTTCATTCAGAACCTCCTTGTTGCACGATGGTGCTTTGTTGTGCCTTTACTTTCCTTCTGGCATGAATGCAATGTTTTTCTCGGTTTAATGAACATCTTATGTTGTTCTTATTGGTTTTTATCAATCAGTTTGGACACTTTTCCTTCTTTGCACAGTCTTAACTAATTACATTTCTAGTGTGGCAAGGTGTAAACTCCTGGTGCACTTGCCTTTGATTACTGATAGAGGAGATTCCTAAGCTCACAAGGGTTTAGCAGAAGGGAGGGTAAGATTTTTTTTTAATTTTTAAACTATAACTCTTTGAAAATTTTCGCAGGCTATATCAAGGCCATTCAATGTTGTCATCACAATTTCTACATTCTCCACTTCTTCATCTACAGCTTCTAGTTGTTCTTTGATATGGGAGACCCTTGTGAAATAAGAGTAGATTGTTTTTGCATTCCGAATCTTCACATTCTTCAGTTGGTTAATCAGAGTCATATTTCGGTTTATGTTCTTCCCTTCAAACAATTTGGTTAGGGCATCAAACATAGCTTTAGGTGTCTTGAGAGAGGACATATGTGGTATAAGGTATCCTTGATAGAATCAGCAATGATTCTCTTTGCCATAACCAACTTTTTCTTATGTTAGGCCTCTGCCTCATCTCCCTCTAGAATTGGAACCTCCTCACTGATATAGGAGTCCAACTCATTTTATTCCAAGACCAGGGAGATCCTATACTTACAAGCTCGAAAGTTATCATCTCCCTCAAGCTTTTCATCAAGCTTGGTATGATGAGACATCTTAACTGAGAACCTCAAATGGAACTGAGAACCTGAGAAGAAGACACTGTGCAGCTGCAGTAACTATGGAACTAGGGCTTGAAAAACTAACATGGTATCCAGATCTGACATCTTGACCTGGTAAGATCTATATCCTTTGTATTTCCATTTGAGGTTCTCAGTTAAGATGTCTCATCATACCAAGCTTGATGAAAAGATTGAGGGAGATGATAAATTCTGAGATTGGAGGTATAGGATCTCCCTGGTCCTGGAAGAAAATGAGTTGGACTCCTATATCTAGGAGGAGGTTCTAGTTCTAGAGGGAGATGAGGCCAAGGCCTTATATAAGAAGAAGTTGGTTTTGGAAAAGAGGATTATCGCAGATTCTATCAAGGATCACCTCATTCCACAGGTGTCCTCCCTTAAGACACCTAAATCCATGTTTGATGCCCTAACCAAACTATTTGAAGGGAAGAACATCAATCGAAAGATGACTCTAAGGAACCAGTTGAAGAATATTAAGATCCAGAATGAGGAGACGATCTAGTCATACTTCACAAGGGTCTCCCAGATCAAAGAACAACTAGAAGCTGTAGATGAAGAAGTGGAGAATGCAGAAATTGTGATGAAAACATTGAATGGCCTCCCTAGGTCATGGGATTCTTTCATCCAAGGAATCTATGCTAGGAAGAAGTTGGTCAAGTTAAGCAGAATGTGGGAAGAATGCTCTCAAGAAGAAGCTCGGATAGTAGCTCAAGAAGAAAACATGGGAAATGAAGATCAAACTCTCACAGTACACTCCAAGAAAGGAAGAAGGTAAAAGCATCATCACCAAGGTAAGCATTCTCATAAAAAAGGTTCATCTAAACTTAGATGTTATACATGTGATGAAATAGGACACTTTGCTAGAAACTGTCCCATGAATAAGAATGGATCCAAGAAGAAGAGGAACTCCAAAAGAAAACATCATGCTCACACTGCTGAGGATGATGATCCTCCAAGGAAGAGAGTAAAGCAAGAAAGTGAAGACGAATATGTTCTGATTTTTCGCTCTCACAGGAACTGTCACTCATGGAAGCAAATATTGGCTTATTAACAGTGGGGATTCTAAACACATGACAGGTTTCAAGGAATCCTTTGAGAAACTATTCGAACATAATTCACCCCATAAGGTGAAACTTGGGGATGACTACCAATATCCCATAAAAGGTAGCAGTGAATCCTCCTACAAGCTAGACTCTGGAAAGTCTATAAAAATGAAGGATGTTCTATTTGTACCGGGATTAAAGAAGAATATTCTATCCATATCGGTACTGGATGCAAAAGGCATGAGGTTTGCATTCATAGATGGTCAAGTCATCATGTGGCCAAGAGGAAAGACTATTGACGATGCAATAGTGATTGGAGAACAAGAAGGAGGTTTATACAAGTTGAAGGGCCATTCAGAACAAGCTATGGTACATGACACAGTAGAGCCAAATGAACTATGGCATAGAAGGCTTGCACATGTGCATTACAGAGCACTACCACTTGCAAGCAAAGCTATTGAAAGTCTTCCAGAAATTCAAGAAAAACATGAAGGAGTCTGCAAAGGATGTGAGAAAGGGAAGAATACAAAGAAGATATTTCCAAGTAGAGAGAGCAAGGCAAAAGGAATCTTGGAAATCATCCACTCTGATGTATGCAGACTAATGTCATCAAGTTCACTAAGCGGGTATGTATACTATGTTTCTTTCATTGATGAATTTTCTAGGAAGACATGGATTTACTTCATGAAGAACAAACATGAAGTGTTCAACAAGTTCAAGGAATTCAAATCCTTGATCAAGAACCACACAGAAAAGAAGATCAAGACTTTCGATTAGATAACGGCAGAGAATTCACATCAAATGAATTCAAAGACTTATGCAAAGAATTGGGGATTAAGAGGGAGTTTTCCACTCCTTACAATCCACAACAAAATGGGGTTGCAGTAAGGAAGAATAGAACTATCATGGAAGCTGCAAGAGCGATGCTTCATGATCAGGATCTTCCTATGCATCTATGGGAAGAAACAACTAGAACAACGGTCTATGTACAAAACCGTACTCCACACAGAGTACTCGAGAACAAGACTCCTGAAGAAGTCTTCTCCGGCAAGAAACCAGAAGTCATCCATCTCAAAATATTCAGCTGTCCAGTGTACATGCATATACCAAAAGAAATGAGAACAAAACTAGATCCTTCAGGAAATAAGGGTATATTTGTGGGATACTCTGAAAGCTTGAAGGCTTACAGAATATACTTCCCAGGTTACAAGAAGATCGATATTAGCAGGGATGTAACATTTGATGAAGACAAAGCTTACATCAAATCCAGAAAGAGACTTACTAAAGAACCTGAAGAATCAGAAGCTCCCAGAATTCATGATACAACCATGAATGAATAAATTCAAGAAGAAGATCGAGAATTTGAAGAACCACAAATACCTGTAGATCCACCTCAGGAGAAGAATCCTCACAAGAGGAAACCTGCTTGGGTATGAGAAATTATCCAAGGTGCGGAAAGATATGGGGCTCCAGAAGAGAATCACAGAGAAAGAAAGAGAACCAGATCCTGCTCCAGATATGTAGCATTTCTTTGTGATGTTATCGATAAAGAACCTTCCAGTTATGAAGAAGCGGCAGAATGGAAAGAATGGAAGGATGCGATGATTGAATAATATCAATCAATCATGAATAATGATGTTTGGGATGTTGTCACAAGACCAGAAGGGAAGTCAGTTGTAACTTCCAAATGGATCTAGAAGATCAAGCATGCTACAGACAGTAGCATAGAGAAATATAAGGCAAGATTTGTGGCTTGTGGCTTCTCACAGAAGGAAGTAATAGTTTATGTAGAAACCTTTTCTCCTATAGCGAGATACACTTCCATCATATCGGTACTTGCTTTGGCTGGAGTAATGAAATGGAAGATACACCAAATGGATTTCAAGATTTCTTTCTTGAATGGTCTAGTAGAAGAAGAAGTGTATGTATAACAACCACTTGGTTTTGAGACACATGATAGGGAGTCTCATGTGTGTAGACTAAAGAAAGCCATGTATGGTTTGAAACAGGCACCCACGACATGGTACAGCAGAATTGACAACTTTCTATCTAGTTTAGGCTTTACCAAGATTAAAGTAGATTCCAACCTTTACTACAAGGTTGAAGATGGCAACCCAGTGATGCTTCTATTGTATGTAGATGATCTGTTTGTAACAGGTATGGATGGGTTGATTGTTGATATGAAGAGAAAGCTTGCTGCCGAGTTCAAAATGAAGGACTTGGGAATGATGCACTATTTTCTAGGCATGGAGGTGTGGAAAAATGTGGATGGAATCTCCCTCAGACAAGGGAAATATGTAGTAGAGATCCTGAAGAGGTTCGGGATGATGGACTGCAAGGCTATGGCCACACCTATGGCATCGAACCTAAAGCTATTGAGTGATGCTTCATCATAGATGATTGATGCTATGATGTATCGTTAGATGATTGGGTCCTTGTTGTATCTGACAAACATGAGACCGGATATTTGCTTTGCTGTGAACACCTTGAGCCAGTCTTGACGGATCCAAGATATTTTCACTTGATTGCTACAAAGAATATTCTAAGGTACCTGAGGGATACAATTGATTATGAGATCAAGTACGAGGAAAATCAGAAGATTAACCTAGAGGGTTATGTTGATTCAGATTGGGAAGGCAATGCCATCGATATGAAGAGCACTTCAGGGTGTTGCTTCAGTCTGGGATCAGGTGTGAACTCTTGGTTTAGTAGTAAACAATCCTATGTGGCACTGAGTACAGCTGAAGCAGAGTATGTCATAGCTTGTTCAGCTAGTTGTGAGGCAGTATGGCTGCGGAAGCTATTGTCTGATTTATTTGATCTCCATATGGTTGCAACTTGTATACATTGTGACAACCAGAGTTGAGTGAAGTTTTCAGAGAATCCAGTGTTCCATGACAAGTCTAAGCATATCAAGATCAAGTATCACTATATCAGGTATATGGTGCAGAGGGGAGCAGTGAAGCTCCAGTATGTTCAATGAAGGAACAAATAGCTGATGTATTGATGAAGCCATTGGCTGGGGTGAAGTTCGAGTACTTCAGGGAGAGGCTTGGTGTTCTCCAAATCGATATTTCCTCCAAGGGAAAGTGATGAGTCTCAAAGCCATTCTGTCATGGTGAGAGGATTGGTTCCTTCCATGTTAGATATGAGTGCTGAGATCCATAGCCATTCTGATGAGTAGGTCAGATGTAAGGGCTGAGCCATTCTGTCATGGTGAGGACTGGTTTCTCCCATGTCAGATATGAGTGCTGAGCCATTTTTAGGTGACTATAGGATTAGTTCCTACATGATCAAAAGTAAGCGCTGAATTCCATTCTGGGAATGGAGGCACCTGATCAGTTACCAGGTAGCTCAGTTCGGGAATAGGGGTTATTCTGATATGACTATAGGATTGGTTCCTACTTGATTAGATGTGAGTGCATGCCCTTCTGAACATGTATGTTGGATTGGTTCCTCGCATGTGTCAAATGTAAGTGTAGAGCCCTTTTGAACATGCATGTTGGAATGGTTCCTTGCATGTGTCAGATGTAAGTGCATATCCCTTCTGAACATGCATGTAGGATTGGTTCCTCGCATATGTCAGATGTAAGTGCAGAGCCTTTTTTAACATGTATGTTGCATTGGTTCCTCACATGTGTCAAATATAAGTGCTGATCCTTTTTGAACACTCATGTTGGATTGGTTCCTTGCATGTGTCAAATGTGAGTGCTGGGCCTTTCTGACAGGGTTGTGGGATTGGTTCTCACATGGTCAGATGTGAGTGTTGGGTGTGCCTTTCTGATATGATTACATGATTAGTTCCTACATGATTTGATGTAAGTGATGGGAAAAGACCTACATGGTGGCTAAGCCTACATCCAGCATGAAAAAGGGCTGCCTCTGTAGAACTTCTTGTGAAGAGAAGAATCATGAGATAGCACCTATGAAGATTCAACAGAGATGATCCAGATCGAGTGATGATCCAGATCCAGAGATGATGCTCCAGAGATTGAAGATGAAGACTACATGATGTTGAAAAGCTTCCAATGATTTATAGATGTATCACCCTGATGATATTGATGATGTCCTCTATCTCTCTCATATTATTGTTGTTGTTGATGTTGTTATAGAATACCCTTCTCATTAAGGGGGAGTGTTGAAATATTGTAACTTCGAAGAATATTCTATATGTATTTCTTTGTGGTCCCCGATGGTCCTACCAAGAGAACCACTTGTATTACTTTGTACCCCGATGCTCCTAATCAGAAGAACTAATAAGAGTCATGAGGTAGTCCCCTCTAATTGTAAAGGTGGGTCATTAGCACCCGAGTGTGGTTACTTGAGCCTACATGATTAACTCGAGCCTACATGATAGATGAGTTAACTTAAGTGAACAGATGATTATAAATAGAGGTGTAGTGCTCCTCATTTGGAACACACACTCTCACTTGTGTAGCGCATTAGTGAAGAAGAGAAGTAGCTAGAGATGGAGGAGGATCAGGCTTTGATCTCCTTGCTGGTTTTATCTTTTATCTTTTTTGGGGGGCATCTATATTGAGGAAGCTTTTGCTGGGTTTCTCCCTTTAGGGTTTTCCCACAATAAATCTTTGTGTTCCTTTTATGGTTGTGCTTGTCTATCTTTCAGTGATCTTGTTTATATGCTTTTGTTATGAAATGAAATACTGATGTCTTAGCTAAGCATATGAAAATTTAACAGGGGGGCGTGCGCTAAGTGATTAAAGATAGAACAAATAGGGGGTGTTTAATAGTTAGAGGTAGAGAGAAAGGGTTATGGTTTTAGGGGTGGGGAGAAGGGGACATACAGGTGTTAGTGGTAAGGGGGGACATAGGCATGAGAGGGAGAGAGAGCAAGAATGAATGGGGTGGTGGGGTGTTAGGAAGAGAGAGAGAGGGGGAGTTAGTAAGAGTTAGGGGGAAGAGGAGAGTAAAGGGGGGACATAAAATAATACAAGTATTGGTATAATTGACAAAACAAGTACTCATTGTAGTATTTAAAAATGCTCTCCCATTTTTCTTAGCTAAAATGTGCTCCTGTTTTGCTTCACTAAAACGTGCTTCTGTTTTGCTTCACTAAAACGTGCTCCTGTTTATCTTCAATAAAATGCGCGCCCATTTTGTTTAAATTCAAAAATGTATTCCCTCCAAATGATAAGGCTGAGCCTCCACCCATGCTTTCATGGAATTCTTATGCCTATGTGTTTACTTTGTACTTTGCTTCAGATTCAACTTGCCTATGCCTTGGAGTATGATAAACCATGGCTAATTCAACATTATATCCAAATTTTCAATATGCTCATGTTTAGCGGTTCGTTTGATTATGCTGCACACCTCCCTTTCTTATGATATTTTGAAACATATGGTTTTTTTGCAGATTCCAAATATGTAAAATTTAACAAGAATACATAATTTTTTCTTATTCGTCTTATGTCATCACTCCACTCAAAAAACACACTGTTAGTGTTTTGTCCATATCTATTTAGTTTCTCAACCATTTAAAAAAAAATTGTATTGTGCACTAAAGAACACCGACCTCTACATGCTATAAAAAACCCATTCCCAAATAATTGCATTAATACATTCAAATGCTCCACCCACAATTGACGTACCATTTTTGAGGTTTGATCTCTTATATATATATATATTATTGGAAAAATAGTCGTGCACTAGTACTATATGTTCTCTATATGTATACCGGTTTTTGTAAGTTTATTCCATCATTTAGACAATCAGACGCTGCACCCACAAAAACATATACCTTATAATTTGTCGCGAAAAGAAAAAGTGCCCGTTAAAAAATATCTAACTTTAGATAGTTAACAACATTTTTAATAGAAAAAAATTATAAATTTGGAAAGTTCATTCAATTTCCTACATTTCTTGTTTTTTACTCATCGCAAGATTCATTGTGTAGGTGTCTCAAAATATCCATGCAAGTTGATGGATGTCTGTTTTTTCAGTTTTCTATTGCATCTAACGTGCCAAAAGAGACCCTCAACTTTGTGCACTCCCCCACATACTTTTCTATTCCAAGGAAAAATCCTATATTTCAAGGAAAAATTCAAAATATATAAATGTATGTGCTTTGAAAAAATCATATAAAGACCATTGTACCATGTGAAGTCATACATACAAAAAGGAGTGTCTACAAAATCCATACTCAAGGGGATTCATAGACTCACCATATAATTGGTGTAAATGGACTTGAAATTGTTAAACAACATAGTTAGGTTCATGACCCAAAATTAAACCAAGAGCTTATATCTTTCCATTAGAAAATAAGTGAGCAAAAGTGAAAGCATATAAATACATAATTCATTAAAGGATTTCAATTAATCCTAGTTCAAGCATGAATTGGTTAGAAGGAAAGTTTATTTGCACTTGTAGTGTTCATTGCAAGCAAATATACCATCTATATAGAAGTTGGGTACTCCTTTGTAGTGGGCACACTAAACATGCAATTAAGGAAATATTTTACTTTTCTTTGTAAACATTGATAATGAGAAAAGTGTAAACAAATTTCAAGCTATCTCAGAGAATTTGGTTTTGTTACACAACATATTGGCGAGAAAAAGCGATCTCCTTTTTGAAATAAAAGCTGATTTTTTTTGTAAATAAAATAAATTTGGTCTTGCAAAGTTTCACAAAAAAATAGACAATTGGGCGTGCTACATCGGTGATGAAAATACTGTTGTCCTATGAAAGGGATTTAATCGTTCAAATTTTACAATATTTCATGGGAAATGTTAGTGTGTAACAATGATCCATGTACATTTTTGAGGGATGTCATGTAGTGAAGGAATAAAAGTTTTAGGATACAATATGGAATTGTATTAAAGGTGTTTTGGATCCTGGTAAGAAAATACAAGAAAATAAAAAGATATTTTTTTACCCCAAACCATGCTTGGGCAAGGAGATCCCTCTTTATTATGCACTATCCTTGAAATTTCCTCAGTATGACACTCACATGGTAAAAGGTCCTTTTGTGGGGCCTCTATAATAATCCAAGGTCCTTTAAATTAGGCATATATATCTCTTGTGGGGAATAGTTAAAAACATTATTTCAATGGGGATTATGTAGATATCCATTGTCCCATGCATGGATTATAAGGATAAAAAAATATAGAGGATAGATTGACACTTTTTAGTCCCCCTACATGAACAATACAAATTTGCTAATAGAACTTAGCAAGAGACATGGGGAAATTTATTGGAAATTACTTAATCTTAACTAATTTGCTAATATTTAAAGTGTTAACTAAAACATTTAAGTTCTTGAAATGAGAGAAAATGTGCTAGTTTAAAAAAAAAGGTAACATTTACATAAGGTTCTCTATAATACTATAGCTATGTGCTAGTTTAAAGGTAACTTGTCCTTTATATGAATCCCTTGTAATGCTATACTCATAGATATATATTAAATATAATTAAAATTGACAACTATTGTGGACTAGTTGAGTGGTTAACTCGTGTTATAGATCAGTCTTGAGGTTGATTCCTAGGCTAGCTACCTTTGGTTTGTGTTTCACTTGGATTCACCAAACAATGATAAGTGCAAATTTAACCAAACATAAAATATAAAAGATAAATATTATTTGAAGAAAAATGTTTTGTTAAAAAATAAATATGATTGGGAGAGAATCATTTTGTTTTAGTTAATACCTTCTCATTCAAACACAAACTTAATTCTACACTTAAACATATAGCCATAAATTTATATTTACATCTTTTTCATAGTAGATTTTCAATTATAGAAATGTTAATAAACACAAATAAACACAATCAACTAAATTGATGGTATCTCACATAATGCAACAATCTATCATTAAATATACATGACTAGAAGTTCAACCACTATTGTCCATTAAAGTTGATATGACGAGCATATTTCTTCTCTTGATCTAGCTCTTTAGATCCGCCATTGTTTTGTTTTCGTTTTTCTCTTTTGTGCTATTGTATTGGTTTATTTTTTGAATTATGAGACTATTTCCTGTTCAAATGTCTGTTGGGTATATTGGTTTTATAATGTTAATTTAACATTGTGTTTTTCAGCAATTTACACTTTATATGTATTTTTTAAAACCTTATAATCAAATAAATTTCAAAAACAACATTTTATGTTATAAAATTGATTATTATGCAGAGGTGCAATAATTCCATTAGAATAAAATCAACCTTGGGGAATCAGTAGTCGGATACGTGCTCGTGAGCTGCATGTTATCGGATGTCAAATTCGGATATGTGGATATAATGTGGGTTCAATCCTCACCCCATCTATAAGAAGTCCATATTTCCATAGCCCGCTTTCAAATTCTTCCATACAAAAATCTACATGAGGAGATGAATTATCATACCCTCCGTCTCCTTTCACTGTGAATTTACCTACAACAAGGTGCAGCCATCCATTATCATCATAACGATCCGCATCTTCGTCGCCCAGCCATCCATAGTCATGAATATCTTCATATCTCAGCGTTAAGTCCCGGGTCCTTTCAAGCACTTGTCCATCTGGTGTTGTAACTGAAAACTTAACTGGCGCTTCTTCCCAGCCCCAGGGGCTTTCTCCAAATTTAAGGATAAACACCACTCTGTACTCGGTATTCGCAGACAATAGCCTGCAATCGATTCGACCTCGGACTTCCAACCAGCAAACCCTAATTAACTCCGCAAGCTCGTTGAATCTGAAACCATAATACAGACCCAATTAGGTTTCCTTCGGTTGAAGGCAGCGCATGAAGAGCTCTTTCAATGCTTTGAAAGTTAAACAAATAAAATAAGGAAAAGTAAATCAAACCTGGAGTCCTCTCGAGAAACCCAACACCAATAACGATCGTCGTCACCCCAAGTAATAGTTAAGTCTCTTGCAGATAACATGTAACCCACTTTAGCTGTGGATCGCTCCACCCAAACCATCTGTTGTACCATCAAAATATGAATAAGATTCATAAAGGAAAGAATGAATATTGGCCTTATGGCAAATCTGGTAAACAGAACACAGGTTATAAGGGTTATCTGAATACCTTTGTTCCCCCGTCTATCATAATTGAATTGCAGAGATGAAAGTAGAATTCTTTCGTTGACGAGAATGCGATGGGGGAGACGGCCTTGGATAGTATCTGGTCCTGCCATTGTTGGGGGAGGAAATTGCTCCACACATTGTTGGATTCGGCGGCAGAGGCGAAGTGTTTGGAGAGGGTCGAAAGTCTGCAAACGTGGAGTGGAGTAGTGAGCCAGAGGATCTCACATATTAGGTCTTCTGGAAACTCCTGTAGATCGATAGTGGTATTAAGCTCAGTACCCCGCTGAGGCATTGGTATTCGTGCAGTTGAATTATCCAGAAGAATTTAAGACAGAAGTTGCAACACTGCTTGCTGCATATGAAAGTCTAGATTGTTGCTATCATTGAAATTGCAATTTTTAATTGTAGATTGTTTTAGTTAGGTAATTTTAATTGTTATTTAAACAATTGCAATAGATTTTGACCCAAAAATAAGTCACATTTCAAGTGTAATGATTTGACTTAGTTTCATATAATATGGTATATCATGAACTTAGGGAAGATACTAAGAATATTAAAAATTTTATATCATAGTATAATGAATATTAAAAATCATAATTACATTAAGAATTTTAATTTTATTTATTTTAAAGATGTTTTAAATTATAAAGTAGTATTTTTTGTGTGTTAAATATTTTTTATATAGGATTTTCTTATTTTGTTTTGTTTTTAAATTCAATAAGTTGTGTGGACTAACAAATATTTATGTCTAGTTGAGCGTGACATTCTTACTTCCCATACATAAGATAATATAATATCCCACACACATTATTAACCTCAAACATGTTTTCAGCATGCAATGTGGTCATTATGTAGTCATTTTTTAATGGTGTTTCAAACTAATATTTAGGCAATGGCATCATGTTGTTTCACTCACATATTTTTAAAGTGCTTTTCATGAATCTAAAAACTATATGTTTTTTATGCATACATATTTTCTCTTAGAAGCAATGTCCTTTTGGTTTAAACCAATATAGATCCAATTTAACTAGAAACCTATCAAGCACCTAGAGGGGTCAAATGTGACTAACCCAAAATTTATATATATATATATATAATTTATACACTTAAATGTCGTAAAGTGTTTTTCTTAGCGGTAATATCATTTTTAACCTTTTTGCATGAATAATTTTAATTTATCTTCTTGTCTCTATGAAAACACGGTTTGTTGTTCGTTTGACATTGACTCCGGCTATGACAAAAAGCGTGAAATGTAGCTTTCGACAAGGTGATATGTTATTTTTAAAGAAAATAAATATTTCATTTTATTTAACAAAGATTTAATCCTAAGGTTTAGATTCTAGTCCTAGGCCATGCATTGCTACACATATGTATTGATTATGTAATAAGGTTATAATGAAGTGGTTTTCTCTTAATGTTTACCCCACTTACATATGGCCAAGTGATTGCACAAGGGGGTGTACAAACCTCACATGATTTACATGCGATGTGGGAAAGTATACAAGGCATAACTTATGTTTTAAAACCTATGCCTATGTTATGACATGTGGCCAAAGGAAGTTACAAGGGTTTTGTAAAACTTGAAGGAGATGATGGATGACAAATCCATAAGGTAATCAAGGTTTTAAATGAAGTTTATATTTTTCCTAAGCCATGGTTTGCGAGTTAATAGTTGATGGAGGAAAATTAATGACATTGGAAGACTCTCATGCTTTTCGTAGAAGTAAAGGGATCATGTCCCTCCATCTATACTTTACTTGATCCTCGACTTTGAAAAGAAACTTGAGGGTTTTACTATCGAAATCAATGTTATTACTTGGTCATGGAACTTTTTGTTCTTGCTTATTGTGGTGGTTTCTTGTGGTTTCGTTCGGAACCTCCTTATTGCATGATGGTGCTTTGTTACACCTTTACTTTCCTTCTAGCATGAATGCAATGTTTTGCTCAGTTTAATGAACATATTATGTTGTTCTTATTGGTTTTTATCAATCAATTTGGTCGCTTTTCCTTCTTTGCATAGTCTTAACTAATTACATTTCTAGTGTGGCAAGGTGTAAACTCTTGGTGCACTTTCCTTCAATTACTGATAGACGAGATACCTAAGCTCACAAGGGTTTAGCAAAAGTGAGGATAAGATTTCTTTTTTAAGTTTTAAACTATAACTCACAGAAAATTTTCGTACACTATATCAAGAGACTAAGGGTGTGTGCAAGCTAATGAGGGTCTCTTTTGACACATTAGATCCAATAGAAAACTGAAAAAATAGGCATCCATCAACTTACATGGATTTTTTGAGACACTTATGAAATGAATCTTGCAGAGTAAAAAACAAGAAATGTAGGAAATTGAATGATGTTTCCAAATATATAAATTTTTTCTATTGAAAATATTGTTAACTATAAAAAGTTAGATATTTTTTAATGGGAATGTTTTATTTTTGGGACAAATTAGAAGGTATATGTTTTTGTTGGTGTAGCCTTTGAGGGACTAAATGATGGAATAAACTTACCAAAATTGGTAGACATATAGAGAACATATAGTACTAGTGCACAACTATTTTTCCAATAGTAAAATTTATATATATATATATATTAAATGGTATAAAGTTTAGAATTATCATTTGGAGGGAATACACTTTCGAATTTAAACATAATGCGCACTTGTTATATTAAAGAAACACGAGTGCGCGTTTTATTAAAGCACAACACATGCGCATTTAAAAAATTACAATGAGTGCTTGTTTTTTCAATTATACCAATACTTTTATTATTTTATGTCCCCCCCCCCCCCCAACCC